>CANSNZ010001498.1:270000-464733 GCA_947646795.1 Beta lomatogona
TTGACTTCCCTCCAAAAATATGAACAAAAAAATGCATTAGCGAACCGAAAAAAATACCGAAGCAAACCATGACCTCAAAAATCGTACCCAAAAAAAAACCTCAACGATCCGAAATTCGGCCAACTAGCGAACTGCGATCCCGTACCCGTTCCGCGATCCGAAGCGATCCACGAACTATGTGACACTGGGATGAAGTCTTAGCTTTGTCCTTGTTAACTGGTACACCCTTTCTTGAGTTAATTGGGTAGGTAACTTGATGTTATGGTTTTATATAGAGTTTTTCCCCCTATATTTGAGCTAAAATGTGCATCAATGGTGCTCTTAGGAGCCATTTCACGCTAACTTTCTCCATCTAGTTGTGGTTTTCTGTTTTGTGATGATTTGTAGGTATTGCGGAGCTTTTTCCCTATTTTCTACTGCTTTACGTCTATCACAATCGAATGGAGAGGTTCGAAGGCATATATGATGAGTTCCGGGGTCCCGAGAATACTTTCCGAGGCCTTGGACAAAAGAAGAAGTGAATCCTTGGCGCCTGAAGCCAAGGAATGAAGAAATGGTGTCTCGCCCAATCTCATCGGGCTCCTGACGCCCGATCGGGCATCCATCATCGCCAAAATGAAGTTTCGTTGCGGGTCCAATCGGGCTTGATCCGCCCTGTCGTTGTTCGGTGTCCGGCCTGATCGGGCGAGATGGCCCGACATCATCTGGCGTGCTTGCGTGCCTTACGTACTGATGTGAGCGTCTTGCGCACTGATCCTTGGCGAAGTCCATCGCCCGACTTCATCGGGCGGCATGGCCCGATTCCATCGGGCGAGTTCTTGTTGCTGCTGTGTGCGTCTTCGACGTCTTGCACGATGATCCTCGACTAGCCCGATAGCATCGGGCGACATAGCCCGACAGGATCGGGCGGTTTTCTATTCTTGGAGAATGCTGCTGTGTTGAGCCCGATAGCATCTGGCTGACTTGGCCCGATCGGGCGGCTGACTCCGTGCGCTCATGATGTTATGGTTTTATATAGTGTTTTTCCCCCTATATTTGAGCTAATGTGTATCAATGGTGCTCTTAGGAGCCATTTTAAGCTAACTTTCTCCATCTAGTTGTGGTTTTATGTTCTGTGTCTGATTGCAGGTTTTAGGGAGTTATCTCTCTATTTTCTACTATTATTTGACCATTATACTGAACTGAAGAGGTTTCATGCGGAGTTTCGAAGTCCCGAGGACACTTTCCAGGACCCTTGAGCAAAGAAGAATGGATGTCTTGGCGTTTAGAGCCAAGAAGGAAGATATGCGCCACAGCCCGATTCCATCGGGCTCCACTCGCCCGATCGGGTCTCTCTTCCGCGCGCTCATTTAATGAGTTTCGGGCGTGTCGGCCCGATTGAATCGGGCGGTGGGGTTTTTTGTCCTCTGTTGTTGCGTTTCAGCCCGATTTGATCGGGCTGACTTGGCCCGATCGGGTCTCTCTTCCGCGCGCTCATTTAATGAGTTTCGGGCTACTAAGTATAAATAGGAAAGTTAGAACATCTTTTATGCATCTTTGTTTTAGCTCTTATTTTCTCATAGACTCTCTCAAGAACCCTAGATTTTATTACTTTTCATTGTGATTCAAGATCAAACATTTGGATTATTCGTAAGTTCAATATAGTTCTTTAATTTGGTAATCTTCTTCCTTGTTTTCTCCATTATTGTTTGCTTCCTCTATTATTGATTAGAGTAGTTTCTTAGTTATTTGCAATAGTTCAAAGTATGGATTTTTATATGGAATTTGTTATTGGATTCTCAAACATGAGTGAGTAGTTTTATTTCTTGGATTGTGGGGATCTATGTATGCAATGAGGGATTAATAGATTAATATGATTACCCTTTATTTCAATTGTTTCCTGTGATTGAATCGTTCATGCTAGATTTATGAATTAGGCCTGATTTGTATTTCTATTATCGCAATATTGAATCTACTTCGAGAGGAGAGATTTCGTATAGGCTTTCAATCATTAGGCATAGTGATCCTTGACCATGCGAGAGCGGCTAGGTGATCTTTGAGGGAGGTAATGTTCGAGAGAAATTACATGTGCCCTAGATAAATTGACTTATTGGGTAGTTATTATTCGTCTCTGATTTCCCGAATTGTATGCATAGTGATCCATAGTCCTAGTTCTTTATTAATTGATTCATACCTTCATATTTAGTTCTATCATTTGCCTATTAGTTTAGTCACACACCCATTTTTCAACTGATTTAGTTAGTATAATATTAGAATTCAGATACAATAATATAACTTTCTCCCTGTGGATTCGATCCTGACTTCCCTGACTACTTGTTAGTGGACTTTAGGTTATTTTTGATAAGGTGATACGACTTTAGCCTGTCAGCTCATTTTATGAATGTCGGGCTACTTAGTATAAAAAGGAAAATCATAACATCTTTTATTCATCTTGTTTGTAGTCCTTATTTTCTCATAGTTTCTCTCAAGAACCCTAGTTTTACTACTTTTCATTGTATTGCTTGCAATTTTAATATAGTTCTTTAATTTGGTAATCTTCTTCCTTGTTTTCTCCATTATTGTTTGCTTTCTCTATTATTAATTAGAGTAATTTCTTAGTTATTTGCAATAGTTCAAAGTATGAATTTTTACATGGAATTTGCTATTGTTTTCTCAAGCATGAGTGAGTAGTTTTATTTCTAGGATTGTGGAATCCTTGTTGTGGCGAAGATGGTGGAGAAGGTGCCTTTTGGGAAGGTGTCCCCTGCAGACGCCTTGGTTTGCTAAGTTTTCTTTTTGAGTTTACGAGCAGTCTTTTCAATCTCCAGGTCAAGTGGAATGAGATTTGGGGATTTCAATTTCCTACTCATACATCAAAAACACTAAAATAAACGTGAGATGCTCCAAAGAACAGGTGTTCTTCAGAGTAGAGGTTCGTGTAATACTATAATTCAGACAAAATAAAAATAAACCGTCTCCCACAACGGTGCCAAAATTTGACAAGGCTAAAATCGTATCACCTTATCAAAAATAACCTAAGGTCCACTAACAAGTAGTCAGGGAAATCAGGATCGAATCCACAGGGAGAAAGTTATACTATTGTATCTGAATTCTAATATTATACTAACTAAATCAGTTGAAAAATGGGTGTGTGACTAAACTAATAAGCAATTGACAGAACTAAATACGCAGGTAAGAATCAATTAATAAAGAACTAGGACTATGGATCACTATGCATACAATTTGGGAAATCAGAGACGAATAATAATCACCCAACAAGTCAATTTATCTAGGGCACATGTAATTTCTCTCGAACATTACCTCCCTCAAAGATCACCTAGCCGCTCTCGCATGGTCAAGGATCACTATGCCTAATGATTGAAAGCCTATACGAAATCTCTCCTCTCGAAGCAGATTTAATATTGCGATAATAGAAATACAAATCAGGCCTAATTCATAAATCTAGCATGAACGATTCAATCACAGGAAACAATTGAATTAAAGGGTAATTATACTAATATATCAATCCCTCATTGCATACATAGATCCCGGTTGCCTACTATTGCTGCTGCAAACTTTGAAATCAAGTCTCATGTTCTGAATATGGTTCAGAATAATCAGTTTGCTGGGTTACCATCTGAAGACCCAAATCAGCACTCGCGGCGGTTTTTACAATGTTGTGCTACTCGAAGCAAGTCGGTGTTACTGGCGATGAGATGAAACTCATCTTATTTGGTTTCTCTCTCGTGCGACAAAGCTCTATTTTGGTATAATAAGCTGCCTTCCACCATCACCACCACAGGCGGAGCTCTCAAAGATTTTTCTCATCGGGTGGTACCCTTACCAAAATACGCGAGATATGCGTCATGCCATAGTAACTTTCACCCAAGATCCTGGAGAGTCACTATATGAAGCTTGGGAAAGATTCAAAGATCTGCAGCGTCTTTGTCCCCATCATGGTTTTGACAAGTGGTATCTGTGCCATATTTTCTACACTAGAGTTGATGCAGATACGAGACGGGTAATTGATGGAGCTGCTGGTGGGTTCTTCATCGATAAAGCCGTAGACGAAGGGTATGAACTTCTGGAGAAACTCGTTTCTAACCAAGCGTCTACTATCCGTTCTTCTATGACAAAGGGAGGCAAACATGATGTTGAAGCCATTTCTTTATTGACCGGGCAACTAGCCGCTCTTCACCGAAGATTGATTCTTTGAAGCTAGGTAACAATTCCTCCCCTCACATGAGTGTCAATGCTATGGCTAGTGTTTCTGGTTATAATGCTTTCATATGTGACGCTTGTGGGATAGCTGGACATAACTCTCAAGAGTGCCCCGCTCTCTCACATTCTAGTGAGCCTATGCACGCATTACAATCACAACACAAGTCCCAGTTCGATCCCTACTCCAATACATATAATCCTGGGATGCGAGATCATCCAAATCTCTCGTATAGGAGTAATAATGTGATGAATCCGCAACAACAACATTATCCTCAACAACAACAATATCAACCACAAGCTCCTTCTGGATATCAGAGAACTCAGTTTCAACAGCATCATAACACACCTCCTTTAGACCCAGCTATAACTGAACTCAAAAGTCTCATGTTGCAGATGCAGATGCAGAAAGGGATTATTTCCTTTCAAGCAGATACCAGGTCTTAATTTGAGAGCCTGCATGCTCAGAATAAGCTACAAGGGACACATAATAAGATGTTGGAGTCACAAATAGCTCAGCTGGCTAGTTCCTCTACTAGTAGGCCATCTGGGTCATTGCCTTCGCAACCAATTCAACCAAGGGACACTGCCAATGCTATTACCCTTCGAAGCGGAGTGCAGTACGATGCTCCGGCAATGCTAGAGGTGGAATCATCAATTGCTAAGAAACCACAAGAAGTGCCTGAGGATGCTGAACCTCAGGCAGAGCAAGGAGCTGCAGACAAGACTATGGAGGTGACTAAGGAGAAAACTGTGCCTCCGGTGATCAAGCTACCATTCCCAAATCGGATGCTTAAGAAGAAGCTCGACCACCAGTATGGTATGTTTTTAGAGGTGGTAAAGAATCTGCAGTAACAGTTCCTTTTACTTGAATTATTAAATCAAGTGCCTCGCTTATTCTAAATTTTTTAAAAGAACTGTTGATGAGGAAGCGGACTCTCAATGAGGTGGAAATCGTAGCTTTTACTTGCTGAATGCAGCGCTCTTTTGCAAAACCAGTCTCCACCTAAATTGAAAGATCCAGGGAGTTTTTCCATCCCCTGTCACATTGGCACCATTTTTATCGACAAAGCTTTATGTGATTTGGGTGCCAGTGTAAGTGTCATGCCTCTTTCTATCGTAAGCAACCGAACATGGGTGAATTAAAATGTACTACCATTACTCGCAAATGGCCGACCGTTACGTGAAATACCCCCTAGGTATATTAGAGGACATTCCTGTTAGAGTAGGTAAATTCTTTATCCCTGTGGACTTTGTTATATTAGACATGGCCGAAGACACTCAAACACCCATTATCCTTGGGAGACCTTTCCTCTACACTGCTGGGGCAGTTATAGATGTTAAGAGTGGGAAACTGACACTGATTGTGGGGGATGATAAGGTTATGTTTAGCCTAAACAATGCCCCTAAAAGCCCAATGCTAGAGGAATCATGTTATAGTGTTGATGTTATAGATGAACCGATCCATGATTGCATGCCTCATTCCCCCTCCCGTGATAATTCAAATGATGTGCTTGTCTTAGAGCCTATTGCAGGTGATGAACATTTTCTAACGGTCCTACAGACTCATAAAAAGACCATTGGCTATAGCACTGATGACTTGACAGGAATAAGCCCTGACCATAATGAGCATCGCATTCATCTACATGAGGGCCACCACACTAGCATTACAGTCCAACGCGGGTTGCAAGCGGTGGTACAACATGCGGCTACTAAAGCTGCTCGATCCGGTGATGGGCAAGTGATGCCCATGTCCCTTTCCTTCCCCTTGTTGCAATGAGGCCATTGCCAAGTTCAGCTTGGGGGAGGATTTCTGTAAGTATTAGTATTGTGTTTTCTTTTTGTTTTTACTGCTTTTTAGGTTAGTTAAGTTAGTTTAATTGCTTTGAAAAAAAATGAAAGCTCACAAAAAAAAATGAAATATTGCTGAAAAAAACACAAAAATACGAATTGAATACGAACAGATTGATTGTTTCCCTGTGCCCCGAACTTTGTTTTGAAAAACGATTTAACTCTTTATACTGGATAGTTGGGCATTTGTGATTAGGATGTTGTGATGTGATTTCTGATTGCCTTGATCTTGAATGAATTTTGATGATAAAGTGCCTATTTTAACTGCATGCTTGAATTGGTTAGATTGTGAGGATTTATTCTAGCCCTCGGATTTATCTCTATATCCGGTCTATTCTTGTGTGTTAGTTCCTCGTAGCATTTTTATCTTGGTTTTGGCATTGTACTCGTTGATTTCTGGTGACTTTAGACTTGTGCTGTGATAGAGGCGTTCATTTGTTTAATCTTAAAGCCTTAGAGTTGTTTAATGAATCATTTCCCCCCTAGCCCCGCTGAGCCTAATGACTTCTTTTTGGATCTATATTAAGCCACATTACACGCCTTGAGCCTTTACAATGACTATTGTCCCAAGCCTAGCTTGGGGGAGCATTTGTTAAGTTGATATTATATTGTGTGGTTGATTCCGTAGGGTGGTTGGAAAATAATGATATTTTGGTACAAAGAAAAGAAAGAAAAAAAGGAAAAATAAAGTGAAAAATGATAGTGAAAAATTTGAAAATTTCTATGATCTTCACTCATTAACTTTCAAAGCATTGGAAATTATGTTGAAAGAGGCAATTATTGGTTGGTTTGTGAAATTTCAGAGTTGGTTATTATCTTGGTTATGTTGTTGATGCCATGGGAGTTGTTTCGACCACACCTAGTCCTACTAGTGTTTTTTGCTCCCCTTTCTTGGCTTTTCCACCACATGCCTTAAATAATTTTCGTACCTTTACCCGAGCCCCATTACAACCCTGAGAAAGACCTTTTGAGCACATGTTTGATTGTTTATTGGAATAATACTGAGTCAATATGCCAAAGTTGAAGATTAAGTTTGTTATTTGAGTCGACCTGATTAGGATGAGCAATATTATACCTTTCTAAACACATGAGAGTGTGAGTGGGAAGGGCTATTATGGTTGGGTTGGTGAGCGATCGGGCACATATTTAGCCTGCCACAAAATTGAGAGGAGTGACACCTCGGTGAGCACCTTTTCAAGATTTGTATGATATGTAGGGCAGCTGCATTTGATGGTTTGCTTAAGTGATTGGTAGTCAGGTGATCTGAGCAACTGAACTTGAATTTTGCTTGCTTGAACGATTTTGAGTTGGAAATAATTGAGTTTAAAATTCCCTATCTAAGGGGTGAAGCAATCCTATTCTTATTCATGTTGTGCTTTACTTGAGGACAAGCAAAGGTTTAGCTTGGGGGAGTTTGATGTTATGGTTTTATATAGAGTTTTTCCCCCTATATTTGAGCTAAAATGTGCATCAATGGTGCTCTTAGGAGCCATTTCACGCTAACTTTCTCCATCTAGTTGTGGTTTTCTGTTTTGTGATGATTTGTAGGTATTGCGGAGCTTTTTCCCTATTTTCTACTGCTTTACGTCTATCACAATCGAATGGAGAGGTTCGAAGGCATATATGATGAGTTCCGGGGTCCCAAGAATACTTTCCGAGGCCTTGGACAAAAAAAGAAGTGAATCCTTGGCGCCTGAAGCCAAGGAATGAAGAAATGGTGTCTCGCCCAATCTCATCGGGCTCCTGACGCCCGATCGGGCTTCCATCATCGCCAAAATGAAGTTTCGTTGCGGGCCCGATCGGGCGAGATGGCCCGACATCATCGGGCGTGCTTGCGTGCCTTACGCTGCCTTGTGGGCGTCTTGCGCACCGATCCTTGGCGAAGTCCATCGCCCGACTTCATCGGGCGGCATGGCCCGACTCCATCGGGCGAGTGCCTTCTTTGGCTGCGTGTGCATCTTCGACGTCTTGCACGCTGATCCTCGACTAGCCCGACAGGATCGGGCGGTTTTCTATTCTTGGAGAATGCTGCTGCGTTGAGCCCGATAGCATCGGGCTAACTTGGCCCGATCGGGCGGCTGACTCCGCGCGCTCATTTTATGAATGTCAGGCTACTTAGTATAAAAAGGAAAATCAGAACATCTTTTATTCATCTTGTTTTTAGTCCTTATTTTCTCATAGTTTCTCTCAAGAACCCTAGTTTTACTACTTTTCATTGTGGATTCAAGATCAAACCTTTGGATTGCTTGAATTTCAATATAGTTCTCTAATTTGGTAATCTTCTTCCTTGTTTTCTCCATTATTGTTTGCTTTCTCTATTATTAATTAGAGTAATTTCTTAGTTATTTGCAATAGTTCAAAGTATGAATTTTTACATGGAATTTGTCATTGTTTTCTCAAGCATGAGTGAGTAGTTTTATTTCTAGGATTGTGGGGATCTATGTATGCAATGAGGGATTGATAGATTAGTATAATTACCCTTTAATTCGATTGTTTCCTGTGATTGAATCGTTCATGCTAGATTTATGAATTAGGCCTGATTTGTATTTCTATTATCGCAATATTGAATCTGCTTCGAGAGGAGAGATTTCGTATAGGCTTTCAATCATTAGGCATAGTGATCCTTGACCATGCGAGAGCGGCTAGGTGATCTTTGAGGGAGGTAATGTTCGAGAGAAATTACATGTGCCCTAGATAAATTGACCTGGTTGGTGATTATTATTCGTCTCTGATTTCCCAAATTGTATGCATAGTGATCCATAGTCCTAGTTCTTTATTAATTGATTCTTACCTGCGTATTTAGTTCTGTCAATTGCTTATTAGTTTAGTCACACACCCATTTTTCAACTGATTTAGTTAGTATAATATTAGAATTCAGATACAATAGTATAACTTTCTCCCTGTGGATTCGATCCTGACTTCCCTGACTACTTGTAAGTGGACCTTAGGTTATAATTGATAAGGTGATACGACTTTAGCCTGTCATAACTTCCTTGAAGAGTATTGATTGTTAACATGTGGAGTACAATGTGGTAAAGATATGAGATTGAGAAGATTGGATTAGTGAAAGGAGAAGATTTAGGAAACAATTTTTTTTTTGGCAATAGTGATGGTATGAGGTTTCAAGGTTTAGATTAGTCGAGTGGGATGAATATAAGAGTTGCAATGCTAAGATCAGGTGATGCCATATTTTGTTTAGAGAGTGTAATTTGACAGATTGAAGTGACGGAGTTTGAGCACCTTAAGAGTGATCTTGCGATAGTTACTTAATAGTCTCATGTTTATTTTCTCGTTATCTTCTTCTAATTGGGGAAGAATGGGGTCCTCATTCAATCTCTAATTTTTCAGTGACTTTTTGCAAGCAATCCATTTTCGTTTTTTTAGTGTAGGAGGAAGACGGGAAGAGATTAGCACCAAATAAAGAATTATGGTGATGGAAAGGGTGTGTGCATCGCACTTGCTATTTGAATAATCAAATGCAGTCATCTTAGTATGATTACACAAATTCCAAATACCACTACCTGATTTTTGGAGGTCTTAAAGGGGTGTTCGCGGTTTGGGTTGGTGCGGTTTGGATGTAACCCAACCCAAACCGTAAATATACGGTTTGACATTTTTCCAACCCAAACCGCACCGCACTTTTGCCCAAACCAACCCAAACCGAACCGCACGAAACGGTTTGATGCTTGTTTGGTTTGCGGTTTAACCATTTTTTCCTCCGCGAATTATATTTTTGTAAACTAAGAGTAAAAAGAAATCTGTTAATAAATATAAAGAGTCCAAATAAATATGAAGTTGACTTCATAATTAAACATAAATAATAATTTATCAAAAGTGTCTAAGTTTTTCACCTCAAACTTCTTTTTTCAGTTGTATACTTGTATGCCACCTTGTCAAGTGTATTTAAAAAAAAACCAAAATAGATAAATTTTTTTTAAAAAAAAAAGCATATAAAGTTTTGGTTTACGGTGTGGTTTCGGTTTACAAAAATTATAACCCAACCCAAACCAAATCATAACCCAAAGCAATTTTGAAACCGCAAACCAGCCAAAACCGCAAAAAAAGGGTTTGGGTTGCGGTTTGGTGCGGTCCAAACCGCACTCTGAACAGCCCTACAGACTCTTAATTCCATTTTGGTGAAAGTTATCTCATTTTTCCTCTTTTTTAGGAGTTTGATTTCAGTTAATTTTGGGTATAAATTTAGCTTATATCTCTGTTGGGTCAAAGAAAGATCGTAATATTTCATGTTTATGAATATTTTCAAGCCAAGAGTGATGCAAGTGGAGAACATGCTCTATCTCTTCGATCTGTTGGGCATCATCATTTTTCTATAAACCATGGATTCCTTAAAATTATAGTGTTGACTCTTATATGTTATTTTTCGACAAGTTTCATCACATTGATAAACTATTCCCTTAAGTGATGATTACAAATTACGAAAATATCTTTTGATCAGGCTCATGCTCATACCAGAGTCACATAATTCATATGTTGTTATCTCTTACGTGTTTCCGCTAGTGGATGGAATAGATCTCAACATTCTTAAAGTGTTCTGTAGAATTGATTTTAATAGGGTTGGATGGAATAGATCTCAACATGTCTGCTGATTATATCCAATAACTTTGCTTACAATGTATGAAATTTATGGTCCCTTCATCTTTGAGTCACTTTATTTTGGCATTACGTTTACTCTGTATAAGTATTTTTTATTAGTATAGGTTTTATGTTTATAATAGTGTTTATGCTGACGGTTGGCTTGGTTTCAAGTTTTCATTGATTGTCTTTTGTGTGAAATTCATCCTAATTTCTTTGCCTGATCTATTTTCAACATGTGTATACTATCACATATGCACGAGTTATTGAAAATTTACTAAATCACTATAAGGCCAGTAACATATTTGCGATAGTATACACATGTTGAAAATAGAGAAGAGGTAAAGAGGTCGTCAAAGTTCTCCAGTGTTTATTTACATTTGTAGGATCTTGACCATAATTTTCATAAGCTCTGTTCACAGACATTGTTGTAGCTCAAAATGTATGTGACATAGTTAATTTATTTCCATGATTTAGCTAAGGAAGGTTGAAATTGAGAAGTGGCGATTGTAAAGAGGTTGTCAAAGCTCTCTTGACAATGTTTCTTTTTTCATTGGTAACATAACTTTGTTTATTTCTTTTCAGATTGGTGGAGTACAAGAAATGCTAGCTTTCTTCTTCCTCTTATCTGAGGGATGGCCGGATGGGACATTGATACTTATTTTCGTTTTTTGTATCCTTTGGTTCAGTAATAGAATCTCTTCTTCCCTGTGGTGTGAGGACCAAGGAGAAAGTATTACCTTAAAGCCAGAAAGAGAGAGAAGCAAAGCAGAAAAAACATCCACATGAAGAAAGAAAAAGAACTATATGAGAGTAAGGTTTGTTCAGCTTCTTTTAATTATCACTTAATTGCAAATGCTTTAACAGCTGTTAAAATATTATATTTACAACCCTTAGTGCATGTGCAAGAATGCATATGTGTGCATTAGTGATTAGTCCATGTTTAGTATTAAAAAATACTGCAACTTTCCATTTCCATCTACTGGAAATAGTTGAACTTTCATAATTACTCATATGGCCATGTAAATAAACTTTTCTTGTCTGATCAAATAGCTATAACTCTTAGGAATATTCTAGAAGTTGACCATAAAGATAATCCCTCTCTCTTCCTTTACAACTAAGTAGTGGTTTTGAGCACCAATTATCCTCGTTTAACAGCTCTTTAAAGTGGTGAAATAAGTTCCACCAGCCAAACTCATGAACATAACCTAATTTTCTCAATTTCTATCTTCCCAATACTTTAAGAACGCAAAATCAGCACTAATACATACTGCGACCCAAAAAAGTAACGAAGAAAAAAACTACTGAAACGATGACAACAACAGACCATAAATAGTTCATTAGTTTGCTGCTGAGAATTTATTTCGCTTTATATCTATCGTGCATTCTAGAATTTCTTTGTATATATACATATATAGTTCATTATGTTGCATTATTTGATTTATAGATTAAGGAAACTAGAGGGTTTGAATTCAAGGGCAACATTTAGCAGCAACCCTAAGAAAATTAATTAAAGCTAAAAATTCATCTTTTGACAAGTGTAAAGAGAAGTTTTAGATGAGACCATCTCACACAAATGTATTTTGAAACATTTTAATCGGACTTCATAGTGCTGGCCACTGAAGTTGACCGCATATCCAAGAAGAGGTGATCAGTTTCATTGTTTCGTGGAATGTTTTTGCCAACATGATATGTAATAAACCAGCTTTTTGGATTATGCATCCAGAATGAATATTAATGTTGTTGCATGCATTAATTAGTACACCTGTTAATATAATTATTATGATCAGGAGAATTGGGTAAACTTCTCTTGGCACCATAAAAGGGTCTTTTTTAGAAGTCTGCATTATAAGAAAAGATTTTTGCATGCTTTTCTACCATCCGGCGAGCGCCGGTGAATTTTCAATGAGATATTAAGATAGACTCGGACAATATAGGACTTTCTGATTTCTAAGTTGGATATTCATGTGGCAATTTTCTTGATGTTGGAAATTAAAAGTGATAAATGTTTTAGGGATTATGCGGAAAGGAGTAGTTTTGTTTAGGAACGTTCATGGAGATGTTCAACAAAAAAATATGTATTCTTTTAACTTGTCTCATATATTGAGAATCAAAGTATGCATGCTTTTGAAGGTGAAGGTATCATCATGACACATTTAGGAGTCGTTTGGTTCAAGGTATGAAATGGAAAGGGAATGAAAACAAATAGAGGAGAGGAATGGTAACAAACAAAAGTGGTTAACTTTATTAGGTGTTTGGTTCAAGCCATGGAATGGAAATCAATTGTGAACTTCAACACCCCCCAATCTTTTCTAAGAAATCAATTGTGAGCGGTCAATAATAGCGACTTTTTTAGACTAGAAACACATCTTTGTTATTTTTATTCAAGTAGTTGGCTCATTTACAACCTTTTCCTAACTACATATAGTATCTGATTTGTCGGCTTTTGCTTGAACAAGCCAATTTGTTGATGGCAATTCTTAGTTTGTCTGCCTCTACTCAAATTTCATTAGAGATCTGGATGTGCGTGCAGGAATTGAGTTGGTCTTGAGCACAAAAATGTGAAAGCTGCTACTTTTTCCAAGTCATGGAAGAGTGCAGGAGAAATCTTCAAATTTGACGTAGTAATCATTGCAAGAGAGTGATTACATTTGGTCCTACATTTAAAACGCCTCATTCTCCATTGTATGAGCCTTTACGCCTTTCATAATCTATCTATATAATCTATAATTGAACAAATATGATGTTTGAGCTCGGCTTGTATGGCACATAATTTTGAAACTTGCTTATGTATTTTATTTACTTATTCCATGAGTTTTGATTTTGTTTGTGGATGTATTTGACTCACTTGCAACACATTATTGTGGATAAAAATCACAAGTAGCTAAGAATTACTCCTTTCGTTATTTGTTTACCCATTTTTTTGGCACAAAGTTTAAGGACACATTTTAGGCGTTTCATATAAGGGAAAGAAATAGGGAAAGGGTTCAACACTTAATTGAAGGTTTTGTGTGGGCCAAGAGAAGGAATATGACTTTATGGTAAATATAAGTAATATAGAGAAAGACCGGTCTTATGCTAAATAAGGAAAGGGGTGAAATTACGTAATAGATAACCTAATCCTATTATACTAAAAGTGAAATAGAACAATATCCTATTAGATTGGGTTCATTAAAGTTACCTAACTCGTATATATGTACTTTAAGTCGTTTTATGATGAAATGAAGTTTTTCCCCGTGATTATTGCAAGCAACATGCGCAACTGATCATTGATCCAACATCTTCATTGTCAAGTAGCAAGATTCTGATCTTGGAGCTAATATTTAAGAAATATATCGGACAAGATTGTATGAATGAATTTTTCAGTCTTATCTGAATGTTATTTATGCAACTACGTGTTGTCATCGTTTACTCTCACTATTCATGCATGTGTATAATTTTATATTATAAATTGGATATTGCAAATAGAGAATATTGATTTTATGTTGATTTGTTATTGCTATAACAAATAGAGGATATATTTTGATTAAAAATAATAAATATTGATTTTTTTTAAAACAAGGAAGTATGTATAATGATTTTACTATTATCTTTCTGGAAATAAGTATGAGCAAGTAGCTTTTCAGCTAATTGAAAGTATATTTTGATTCAATAAGGAATCTAATTGTAGATTATGTGAGAAGATCTCAAAAGTGTTTTTTTTTCCTGAAGTTGTGTATTAATCTCATAAATGCATTAAATAATAAATCAAACATGCATCGTAAGCTTTGAAGTAGAGGTGATCAAAAAAGCCCGGCCCGCGGACCCGGCCCAAAATTTTTTTTGCTTGGGGACGGGCTTTGGGCAAGCCAAAAATGACTTTTTAGTCTATTTTTGGCCCAGCCCAATTTAGGCCTGAAAAGCCCGCCCTTTTTGGCCCGAAATAGCGGGCTTTGGGCACAAAATTTAGGCCCGGCCCTGCATGGCCTGGTAATTGGCAATTTTTTTGAGGCTTGGCCCGGCTCGGCTCGGCCCATGATCACCTCTACTTTGAAGGTTATGGGTTATTACGAAGTTGATCTCTTTTTAAATTTTGTGCTATCAACGTGCATTATAATTTAGATAACTTGAAAGACTATGGTAGTGTACCCGAGTATAATAAAGATTATGGTTTTTCAAAGCTCTGGTAGTTTAGCATCTTATAGAGGAGAGTCATTCCTTCGGGTACTCTAGCAAATTTGGTCCCTATGGTGCATGATTTAGTAATGCTTATTTCCACAAGCATTAACTTTTTTTTTATTTGGAGAGATAATTGGACTAACGACTAATCCCTGCTAGACTACTAGCTTTCAGGGTACACCAACTTAAAGACTGGGTATAAGGTTTAACAACCAGAAGACAACAGGCCTAAAGACCGACAAGAGAAATTCCCCTGACTTATTGTTGGGATGAGAATTCAAACCCTAGCACAGTCCTGAAATTCGTAGGGATACTCTACTGAGTTACGACCTCTTCCTCCAACAGCATTAGCTATAGTAAGACAATGATGCACTTAGGATTTGTTAGTTACGAATAACATAAAGTCTTAAACAATATGTTTTAATTCACAAATATAAACTAAAATAACATTAATCAATGTTAATTGATATAATTTTGCTAAAATAATTAAACTATTAACTCGATTAATTAATTTTGAGTTTTTTGTCAAAGACAACCTTTTAAAAACCACTTTTTGCGAAAGACAACCTTTTAAAATTTTTTGGGCAACTTCAGACCTTAAATGTAAATTTTTTTGTCGGAAACAACCTTGGTCTATTTTCCGGCGTTGACCAGCCGAATTCCAGCGTTGACTCACATAAGTCAGTCACGTAAGTTGCACGTGACTCGTGTTTTGCTCCATTTGAACCCTTTCCCTCCTCCCCCACCGCTACTCACCTGAACCACCCTCGCCTCAGCCCTAGCCCCACCCCCGAGACCACCCGAACCACCCCACCTCCAACCACCCCACCCGAACCACCCCACATAATCTGTTTCTCTCTTCACGAAACCCCAAACCCACCGGCGTCAACCACACCACCTCCACCACCAACATCGAAACCCATCAACCACCGTTTCTTTCTTCACCAAACCCCAAACCAACCTCCAATTATAGCACCACCACCAACATAGTCGAAACCCAAATCCCCCTTCTCTCTCTCCCCCGCTTCACAATCATGTCACTTGGTGGTGGTGGTGCATTTTGGGTGGTTTTATTTCGAATATGATGGTGGTGGCAAATCGAATTGTGGGTTCGAATACGATAGTGGTGGCGGTTTGAATAGTGGGTTTGAGTTTTGAAGGTGTTGTGGGTTTGACTTTTATGGGTGGAGTGGTGGTGGTTGTCGGTGGGGGCATGGCGAGGCATGACTAGCGGATGGTTTCGCCGGTGGTGCAAGGGTTGAAGATGTTGTAGGCTGATGGTTATGGGTAACAATTAGGGAGAAATGGAGGGGAAAAGGTTGAAATGAAGCATAATACGAGTCAACTAGGAAAATAGACCAAGATTGTTTCCAGCAAAAAAAATTACATTGCGTTTGGTTTTGTTAGAGGAAAGGGAAAGGGTTAGAGAAAGGGTTACTAGGAGAATGGAAAGGTTTACCCTTAGATTTCATAAGTTGTTTGTTTAGAACTATCAAAAGGAAACCCTAAAAGTTCCACCACCACACATTTTTCCTTCCACAACCACCCACACCACCCTTTCTCTTAGAATTTATCATTTCTCCGTCGTTGTCCCTTCCCCTTCCTCTCTTGCCGCCGCAGCCCCCCTTCCTCATCCTCGTTGCCGCCGCAACCCTTCCCCGCCTCTCGACGCCCAATTTCCCCTCAACTCCTTTGTTCTTTTGTGAATCCGGTGGTTATTGGGTGGGAGGGGTGGTGTTTTCGGGTGATGAGTGATGTTTTTCAGTTAGTATGGTGGTGTTTTCGGTCGGTATGGTGGTGTTTTCGGGTTTTAGGATGGGGTTCCGTAAGTCGTGCGGTGGTCTTGGTTGGTTCGGCGGTTGTTTCGGAGTTCTTTGCGTCGGGTTTTGGTTGGCTTGGCCGGGATTTGCGATGGCCGGGCTAGGGTTTGGGGTGGCTAGGCCGGGGTTTGTGGTGAGTGGGCAAGCATTTGCGGTGGCTGGGCTAGGGTTTGCGGTGGAGAGGTGGTGGTTTCGGGTGGGCGATCGGGAATTTTGGTGGTCGGGCTAGGGGTTTCGGGTTTACAATGGTGATTTCGGTGGAGGAGTAATGGTTGTGGTGGCAATGTGGTGGTTGTCAAGGTGACCATGGAGTAGAGGAGAGAAAGGGTAAGTGATACCTTGGGTAGGGGTGGGGAATCAATGTATAGGAGTTAGGGGGTAACAATGGGGTAAAGGGAATGATTGAATACACCTACCAAACAACAACTAAGGAAATCAAATTACTTAATTCCCTTACCCTTTCCTAAAGACCCCATACCAAACGCCCCCTTAAGGTCTGAAGTTGCCCAAAAAATTTTAAAAGATTGTCTTTCGTAAAAAGCGGTTTTTAAAATGTTGTCCCTGACAAAAAACTCATTCATTTTTACCACCTTGGGGTTTTTATCTCACTCCTCTCTCTCTCTCTCCCGTGTTTTCTCCTTTCACCGTTACTCCTCACTCATCACTTTCTCTCTCTCACCCGCATCTCTCCCTCCCCTGCACCTGCTCGTTGGCCCTTGCCGCTGCCGACGCCGCTACCGACGCCGTTACCAGTGCCTTATCTTGTGATTCGTAATCTCTCTTCCTCTTTTCCTTCCTCATGCACTGTCTCTTGCTTTGCGGGAACCCTAGCTAGGCCGATTTCTCGCACTTTCATCCTCCCTCTTGCTGCCTCTGCTTCGGCGGCGTTCCAGATGTGCAGCCCAGTCATGGTGGTGGAGCCACCCCACGCGTCGCGTCTTGAGGTGCCACACATACCCCTTTCTCCTCTCTTTTTTTTAATAAATTATGGTGAAATTAGATTGTTTATTGTTGATGTATGTTTCATTTTAAATTTTTGATTGTGATCTTATTAATGAGGGTATAAATTTGAGTGTGGAATGCACTTCCTAATTGGTATATGCTTGATTCTCTTTCCGAATTATGTTGAGTAATTCTTGGCGAAATTCTGGATTTGGTTTGTAAAATTATGATATTTGATTATTTGAATTACAATAGTTAAATAGATAGTTTAATTTTAGATATTACTTTGAATCAATTTTTGAATCTTGATTGAATATTATATGTTCTAAGTGCTATATTTCAAATTGTTGAAGAAATTGGAATGGAGTGTAGATTATGTTGAATAGATTAAATCGTCCTGAACTCAAATGTTAGTTGAAGTTGTATTGCCACTACTAAGTCGATTCATATTGTGACATTCTTGATGACCTAAAGCCATACTATTAACCAGTGGCGTATCCAGGATTTTCACCATATGGGTTCGAATACTTTGTATATAACACGCTCATAAATTATTTATAAGATAATATTTATATATTAGTTCAAATTTCAAGCGAATATTCGAAAATTCAAAATTGCAAATGTCTTAAGCTTATTTTCCAAAAGAAAAAATAGGAAAAAAATAGGAGTATATAAATAACCAACCTTTTTTAGAATTTTCTTAAGATGACTAATTTGAATGCTTATTGCATACATATATATTAAAAACAAGGAAATATCACAAGTAACAACTATAATATGGAATTCATATTGACTTGAGCAAGAAAAGAAAGGGTTAGTAAAGGATATTATATTAAATAAAAAAAAGGAAAGAATTACTCTATATCAAGCATAAAAAAAAGTAGAGAAAACTAACAAAAATTGGGAAAAAGGGAAAACAAAGAGCCAACAAGGCAGAGTATCAAAAAAGAAGGAGAAGAATAAAGTGGGAAAAAGGAAAAAAAGGCAACTAGGAAGCCACGGGATTCGAACCCCGCTACATGATAGGCATTATACCAACTGATTGACACACGGACCAACCTGACAACAAGACATTCATGTTTATACTGTTGCAAGATATCTCTTTTAACTGGGTTATGTACTCTAGGAAACTAACAGATTTTTCCCAGATCCACTATGGGTTCAACTGAACCCAGTGAACCCATAGTGGATACGCCACTGCTATTAACACACTGTTTGACATTCAAAAGATGTCAAAGGTTCGATTTTTTTAGTAAGCTCTTCTTTGTTTCTTCTATTTCTCTAGATTTACTAGTAACATGCCAAGATGAAATGATGCACTTTAGTTCTACGTTATTGCTCAATTGTCTTGTTGCTGAAGTGAATGTTGCTCGCATCATTGATATCATATGATATTTATCTGTCTTGTATTCCCTCTTTGCTTAAACTTTTAATTTTCTTGATTGTACTAGGAAGTTCCTTGATATTGTATACTCCGCTTTTTGATTTTTCCTCTTATGAGTCATTTGTGAACTACCGAATTTTTGATTATTTTCCCCTTTATGCTATATGCATGCTCTTGTCATATTTGGAAGAGATGGATGATTCTTGTTCAAGAGAGAATGCAAGTGAATATATAGGTTCCGTTAGATCGAAAATGGTATTGGTCTTTTAATTTGCTTCTTTATTTTCTTTGAACCTTGCATTGTTGTTAGGTTATGAGCATATTGCTAAAATGGAAGAGCATGCACTTTTTTAACAAGGTTGTTATGATCACAGCTATCAACGTCTAAACCTGGATCATGTGGCAGCAAACATATTACATCCAAATGACCTTAGAAAAGTAAGCTCTTCACTTCCAGATTATGTCGTCTTCATTTTAAGTTAATGTATCTTCCGATTAAGTACAAGACATGTATTGCTCTTAACTTTGTTCATATCAAATATTGAGATTGCCTTATGACTGTTTTTCAGTTTGACAAGTAAGTGTAAGTGACTTGATATTCCTTTTAACTAAAGTTGTATTTATGAGTTTGCTTCTATCTCCAAGATGTGTGCACGACGCTACATCAGTTTCACTATGACTGTCCTAGGTGACAATATTCATGTATAGAAGAGTTTACAATACCAAAATTGTAACAAGTTTTATATAATATAACAAATGCAGGGAGTGATAGTGATTATTGGGGAAGTTAATTCGATATAAGACAAACTAGGAAGTAGTTCACTGCAAGTGAAATAGATGTAGCACAATTTGGTAAACTAACAAACTGTTTTGTGATTTGGTGTTTTTTCCGGGGACTTTACTAGTTTGACTTAATGAGGACTAATTGCTTTTGATTGGGTTAATTTTTGGCTTGTGGAGTGATATCCTTTTTTACATGGAACTCCATTCATATGATTGCTAGGATGAAGAATCACATCATATCTATATGTCATGCCATTAGGAATGGCAAGGGATCGGAGGTGGATCGGGTGGAGCATCATCCGCCCCATCACCCGCGACCCAAAACTCCATCCACACCATCCATCACCCGCAAAAAATTCCATCCATATCCGCTCCACCCATCATCCGCGGGTGGGGCGGGTGGGAAATGGGTGATACTAAAAAAAAAAAATTTGTAGATTTAACAATTTTTTTAGAAAATTAATATTGAAAACTTAATCAACTGCCAACTGTATAATTTTTTTTATTACATTAAATGGTAAGTGGCAGTAAAAATTTTAAAACAATTTTTTTTATATTATATATATATATATATAAAACGGGTGGATAGATGGAGCGGGTGATAGATCGGGTGATGGGTCAAAAAAAAGTCATCCACATCCGACCCGATCCATCACCCGATCCATCCATCACCCGCCAGTCATCCGCTCCACCGCGGGTTTTCACCCATTTATTCGGGGCGGGTGGATGGATAATCCACTCACCCATGGGTAATTGCCATCCCTACATGCCATTGTGAAACTGCTCTATCGTTTGTTAGTTGTGTGCCGTTGTGGTTTGTTATTATGGTATTATAACATTACAACTTTTTTTTTCTTTTGTGCAACTACTAAATCTCCTAATAGGGGACTAACTATGGATCCTTGTATCCTAAGGAATATGCACCTTCCATGCTACTAGAAACTTCTTATAGCTACTGCCTTGCACCTGTCACATAGGGGAAAAGAGTGTAAAATTTTGATGCTATTGATTTGTTGGTTTTGTTTTGCTGTGTTGTCATGTTCAACGGTACCCTTATGGTGATATTTTGTTCTCTCATTGGCGTTTTTGTTTTCAACAGCTCGTTGGTGTTGACTGGTGTGTTACCACTAATCTGCACTTTGTTGCTACGTGGTCTGCACGCTACTTAGGCTGATGTTTGACTTAGTTTAACTTTAGTAGTTTTTGTTATTTTTTTGTTGTTCTTGTTAGTTTGGGGATTCTAGGTTGATGTAAGGCCTAGGTTGTTTTGTTTAGTTGAGATTGTACAACAATTTATTCGCTTTTGGTTAATAATGTTACTTGGAATTAATAGATATTTGATTTCCATGAAATTTGTTGTTTTACTTTTGTA
This sequence comes from Beta lomatogona, assembly GCA_947646795.1. Classification (NCBI taxonomy): domain Eukaryota; kingdom Viridiplantae; phylum Streptophyta; class Magnoliopsida; order Caryophyllales; family Amaranthaceae; genus Beta; species Beta lomatogona. The sequence continues at coordinate 291,101 of CANSNZ010001498.1, forward strand.
ATTTTATTATGGTTACTTCTTATAGGCGATCGTGTTTGGAAATCTATGAACTAATAAGCTAGATTTTAACGGTGTATCTAAATACATTTCTTGACAATCTTAATTGCATATAAATATCATTATTTGGAAAATATAAGATATTGCATCTGTTATTTTTATAGGAATACTACAAGAGGGGGGGTGAATTGTAGTGTGGAACTTATTGCCCAAATAATGCGGAATTTAAAATATAAGCAATAAGGAACTTAAAGTGCAAGAGAGATTTTTAACATCGCATCAATCTTATTTGCTATAGTAATTGGAATGCGGAATATAGCCATATGATGCATAATAGAGGCTACTAAAATAGAATTGATGATGATGAGCTTCACTGGTTGGCTAAGATTTCGATAAAGCCATTGAGAAATTCGATTTGAAATATCATCAAGAATATGAGTGAAATGCTTCACTTTTGAATCTTGAAAATCTATCGAAGCTCCAAGATACACACCCAAAGAACCTTTTGAATTTATCCGAAGAATGTCTTTGAACTTAGCCTGCAGATTCAATGTCTTTGAACTTAGCCTGTAGATTCAGGGGGAATATTTGGACTCAACTTCATGAAAGACTTCTGAAGGTTCACAATCTGTCCAGATATACTACAGAACCTATCAATCAGGTTCTTAATAGCAATGCAAGCATTCTCTGAAGCACGAAAGAAGAATAGTGAATCATCAGCAAAAAAAAAAGGTGGGATATAGAACCTATCTGCGAATCTGGATACCTTAGAAGCTGCGGATGTCTACCGCAAGAGAGGTCATACGAGATAATATCCTTGCAGAAGAGGAATAAATAAGGAGATAAAGGGTCTCCCTGTCGCAAACCACATTTAGGTAAAACGGGTTTTCAAGTGCACCATTGATAAGAATCCGATATGAAACTATAGAAATACATTGATGGATGAGCTGAACCCATTTAGCTGGAAACCCGTAAGCTGTGAGAATTTTGAGGATAAAGAGCCAGTTAACACGATCATAAGCTTTATTCATGTCAAGTTTGAGAGCTGCAAGATGACGTGATCCAGATCGTTGCTTATTTATACTATGCAACAACTCATGAGAAATCAAGATATTATCATCCATTTGACGCCCCGGAACAAACACATTTTGTTAGTTTTCAATAAGATCGGGAAGCAGGGGTTGCATTCTGTTAACCATGCATTTAGAGATACACTTATAAAGAACATTGCATAGGCTAATGGGACGAAGTTGATTTACCTCCTCTAGCGGATCACTTTTAGGAATAAGAACCAAGAGCGTTTGGTTCCATGCTTTCAAAAGATGTCCTGATATGAAAAATCTATTTATAGCCATGGTAACGTAGTTACCTATGTGAGGCCAGTAGTGTTTAAAAATTCTGTTGGAAAACCATCCAATCCTGGGGATTTGTCATTTGCAATATCGAACATGGCGTTCTGAATTTCATCATGCGAGAAGGGGAGAAGAAGTTGATCTAGTTGGGAGATGCAATTCCCGGAGCACCAAATCAATATTCTCACCCTGATGACACTCATTAGGAGTAGCTGAATATGTAAGCTTATAAATTTTTTTAAAGTGATTAATGATAAGCTGATCTATCTCCTGATGATTGTCAACCCAAATGCCCTCATTGTTACGTAACATGAAAATATTGTTCCTGTGCTTCCTTTGACGAATGCGGCTGAACAAAAATGAAGATTGCAGTCCCCCAATAGGATATTTTTATCCTTCAACCTTTGTTTCCAATATGAAAAAGCAAGAGCAACTTCATTAATTAGTATACGTCGTTGACGCACAACCAAAATTCCTTGCGAAACGGAATCCATATTATTTTCCCTATCATTAAACTTGTTCATAAGGGACTTCCAGTTGATGCCCCAAAAAAGTCGTCGATGTAAACACCAATTTTTCAAGCGAGATCGAATGATCTCTAATTTACGAGACAAAGTATACATATACGAGCCTTCAATATACATCGCAAGAACGTCCAGGATGATATCACTGACCTCCGTATATTGCAGGCACCAACCTTCAATTTGGTAGGGCCTAAACTTAGAAGCAGGGGGGAGTGCGTTTGTAGCAAAATACGAGCGTGATATGAAGTTATAAGGAAATTTCTTACCACTGAGTTAGGGAAATCATCCAACCACTCTAGGGAAGCATAAGCTCTATCAAGTCTTTCCATAATTAGTTCTGGATCATCTCGATTGTTAGACCAAGTAAAACGGGATCCATAGAAAGGAAAATCTTGTAAATTAAGAGAGTGTTTCCAATTGACAATTTATCATCATGCCTATCCAAATGATTAATATCACCAATAATTAGATAATTACTGTAATTCCGGAGTATTTGAAGTAGATCTTCCCAGAGCAAGTGACGAAATTGAAGTTGAGATTCACCGTACAAAAACAAAAGGTGCCACGATTTTCCATTACTAGCCGAAACTTTACCGAATACATAGTTACTAGTTTGATAGACTACTTCCATATTGAAGGGACCCCAACAAAAAACCACTAATCCCCCTCTAGTATCTTGGGCATCAACCCCACAAACAAAACTAGGATTAGTAGGCTGAAGTAAGCTGTGAACAAAATCTACACTACATTTGGTTTCTTGCAAGAACAAAAAAGAAAGGGCGATATTGAGCTACTAGCCAGCGCAAGTACGGGATTGTCGGGTGGTCACTGGCATTCAAGCCCCGACAATTTCAAGAAAGTATATTCATGGATCAACTTGTGGATGTTCAGGTTCAGCCACATCCTCCAGAGCGTTGTTGTCACTGATAGTAACAACCAAATCAAAGTGCAACTCCATGTCATCATTGTTTGAAATATGAGCTTGCTCATCGTTAATCTCTGCCCCACTAGTTTCACCATGCTTGCTACGCTTTAGACTCAAAGCAAAATTCGGATCAGATGGGGAAGTTCTCGCTGGACATTTTTTCATTAATTTTTACGTAATAGATTCCCCTGGTTCAACTCCCAAGTTGTATGCCATTGAAACATCAGTGAGATTTTTAGCTTTAAAAGAAGAGGAGTCCTGCCTTCTCAAATTAAAACCATCCTTTGCTTCCCATTCTTCCAAAAGCCTTTTCTTTCGTTTAACTCGAGCCTCAAACACATCAGCTTCAGGAATCATAACACTTGTGTGAGAAAGGCTACGACCCAGATTATGGTCTCTTCGCCTTTTGCCCCGAAACATCGTTGAAGTACACTGAAGAGCTAGCACCACTGGCGGATGACTTGGAGCCTCTTGGCTGGGAGAGCTATCAGGCTCATATCCCGACAAGATCTGGGTTGAAAGCTGAAGCGGGCTTGTAGGCGAATATAATTTCCTCTGCCTCTGGAATCATTGATTAATGAGGAATAGGGCTAGAGACCTGCAAAGAGGGGTTAAAAGGATCTGCGAAAATAGGGGGTGAAATACGAAACCTTTGATTAAACAGATTGGAGATGTTTTGAAGTTCCCTTGGCTCTTCAACTGAATCTACAACCTCTTCATGAACATAATTAGGCCTATGCAAAACCATGGCTTGAGATTCAAGTGGATCCGCAATGTTTTGAGGAGGCGAGGACGACGAAACCAATCACTTGGCCCGGCCTCATCGAGGCCCGGGCGGGCGCAAAGGGCCCATCCTTGACGAACCAGGCCTTCGAGAGTATTAGGCGGAACAGGATGCCCAGAAGAGAAATCGTTGGGCCCAACTTGAGATTGAGGACCAATAATATTGTTGAGGAGAGGAGTCCTGACGATGAGATGAACATAAACGGGCCGCCAATTGCATAGATCTCTGAGCCCAAGTCCCAACCCCAAGAGAACTAAAAAGACTTCGACGGGCCTGCTGCTGTTCAGTGGTAGCTGGACTTGCTTGATAAGTTGGGCTTGGAATGTCCCTTTGTGGTGATAGGTTTAGATCTAACTCCATCTCAAGCATAAATACCCAGGCCCGGATCTTGGAGCAATAGAACCACGGGCAGGAAAATCCGACCCAAATCTGCGACCTGACCGAGGGGAAACACTAACCCTTTCCTACTCTCTTCGAACTGGAGTTTGACGACGCATTGAAGAATTAGAGAAATCCATCGGAGGGTTTGTGTGCAGAGCCGAGTTATCATCCGAATACCCCTGAAAAGTTGGATTGTGGAGATCCGAGTATGCCTCAAAAAACTCATCCGAGGAATCCGACTCCACATGAGCATTATCATAATAATGGGGATACAAGTAGAGGTCATGGTAAGGCACAAAAGTAAGATGAATATTACGACGCAAATTAACACGAGGTTTACGGTGTATAAACCTATCACTGAATCCCCTAATCAGATTAGTGTAGAGAGGAATACCTTCTTGGGTCCTAAGAACAGCCATACTGTAATCTTTTCGCTTTCTAATTTTTTGGATGACTGTTTCATAGTTATGTTTTGAAGTTGTTAACTTGTTACTAAGAATTGAATTCTCGAATACCATTGATTTCGCGTAAAGTTGAGAGCAGAAGCTGAATGAGTGATTCAAAGTAGAAAGTTCAAATAAATGTAGCCTTTCGTGTTGCAAGCATGAGAACGTAAAACATTCATTGTGCACCCGGGTTACCATGCTATTTTTTGCTCATTTGGTGTTCTCCCTATTGTGCGAATTTTGCACATTTGGAGATTTCAAATGAGCAGAACAATAGCTTTGGAGTCTCACAGGACACCCATGCGTATAATAAAGTTGTATGAGAATGAAACAACCAAGATATATTCTACAAAGACAGGAGATTTATATTCCATGTCCTGTCTAAAACTCTTATCATGTCAAACAATTGCTGATCGGCCAAAAGAAAAAGTAAAGGTAGCCGCAGGTGAGTACATTCGTGCAGTTTCCACATAACTGAAATCTGATGTAACTACAAAAGACGAATAAACAGAATTAAGCAACTGCACAATTATGAAGCAGGGAAACAGGCATCTGCTAATGTAGTAATGTGTATCCTTCGCTTTGCTGAAAGGCTGACCTTACTGCTTCAACCATTGTCAGGACAAAAGGCTTAAATTAGTTGATAACACCCATATTAAGTAAAGGTACATCCAATCCTGACGTCATCCCCCTCCTGTCTTCTTTTTCCCTTCTACTGAAACTGTAGCACATCTTCATTGGAGTTCAGCGTCTGGGGCGCTTAGCGTAAGGGGCCCAAGCTCCACCATACCCATCAGCAGAAGGTCCCCCACCTAGATACCTCATATCTGGGACTCCATTGTACATTGCGTAGCCACTCCCACTACCTAAGAAAATCAGCAGAAGAAAAGAAAATTAATAGGTGTTATGGACAATACTGTACAATGTCGAAACATAAGTTTACGGAAGTGAGCACTCCATGTTGCCAAATACAAACACATTAAGCAAGAAGCTGAAGTCTGGCAATGTTATTGAGGTCAGCATTGTCAATAGGAGTTCAAGGGAGAGAAAACACAAACATAAAATGAAAAGAATAAAATCTCTGTATCCATGTATGGTGTTTGCTAGCAGAAAAGTAAAAAATTTACCACCCCCCCCCAGAACAATAATTTCTCTATGTAGCTATAAGTATCTCTCCCCCTCCCTCCCTCTCTTCCTCTCTCTCTCCTTCCCTCTCTCTCCCTCTCCCTCCCCCTCCCCCTCCCTCCCTCCCCCCCCTCTCTCTCTCCCTTCCTCTCTCTCTCTCTCTCTCTCTCTCTCTCTCTCTCTCTCTCTCATATTACCCTCTTCCCCTTTTCTATCTCCCTTTACCCTTAACCAAGTGCTCACAGCCTCCATTTGCCATTCCAACTCCCATGAGCACTGCTCCTACCTCCACAACCCAATAATGTTCCTTTCATGGATGTAATCTACAACAGGAGGAAAACTAGAAGGTTTTAACTCTACGGTAAGAATTAGGGACTTCTTCCATATATTTTTTAGTTTATAGACCTAAGCCCTAAGAAAATCATTACATGGAAACATAAATCTAACTGATTGCAGTTTGTGTCTTTTTTCTTTTACAAACTGGTCATTCTCTTTGATGGAACATGTATTGGACATTAAACTCCAAAAGGTTAAGTCCAAGTCCAGCCAGAAATATTATGGACATGGAAGTTTGAGTCCATATCCTATTAAAAAAAAAAAAATTCAGCCCAGTACAGTCTGACAAGTCTGTGAATTGGACTGCACTGAACTTTTCTAGTCCCCTTACACCCCTAGAGATGACTACTTATGCTTTTGCTCAGATCCATTTGCATGTGAGCTAATTTGGAAAAAGTACCAGTGTCATGAACTCATGATGACAAATCTTGGTTCTGTATGGAAGGGCTTTCAAGAACCTATGGGTGTGAAGAATGGCTAGAAAACAATTTTGAGCACTCCATTGCTCTATCCGTATGTGGCAACAGCCGGTCTCAGCTCTATCTTAAGTAATCAGAATTCATGAGAAGAAGAGTAAGACATAAACAATGACATCAAATATGTTGTAGTTCAGTTGCCAAACATGAGCAAAAAAAACCAAATAATAACTGTCTATTTCCTACCACTGAACAAGGAACGAACAGCAAGCATTAAGTTGAATCAATGTACAGTCAGATTTTCTAGTGTACTCTTAACCAAAACATGAAGCATACTAAACCTGTTTCATGCTACAGTGCCACAGAGGGAAGAGTCGAGCTAAATGAACTTCACAACAATTTCAGCTATCAACAAAAGATGCCATAACTGACACTAATAATTTTAGGAATACTACTAAAGATGTTTAGCTCATTACCAAGTCCATGACCTCTCCTATCCATGCTCAGCTTTTCTGCTCGAAGCCTTTCAATCTCACGAGCCATTGACATGACATTCTTCTCCATAGCATCCTTCTGCTCAACCTGCTCCACGTTTGATATTTTCTCATATTCCAAAGCTCTCCTAGGTATAGCACAAGGATGAACACCCAATCAGAGCACTTCATAAGACCCCTTATCGACCAAGAGGATCAACCATAAATAATCCAGTTCATGTGGTGCCTATGATATATGAACACAAATAATTACACAGACAAAGCATATTGCCAGCTTGCCAAGACGGTGGTGTCCTTGGCAGGATGTATGCTGACGACTTTCTTTAAGGGCCCATCCCCACAGTTGACGAAATAAGGTTTCAGAGATCCCACCATTATACAAAAAGAAAAAAGGGGGAAATTTTGAGATTTCTTGGCTAAATACGTGGGAAGTTGAGCCAATCATTAACTACATATTCAGTTCCACAGCCTAGACATCCAGACAAGAGAACCAAGACTTGTGCACTATTTGGTATTTATTCAGCTGACAGCTCTCATCCCAGACACCACTACCCGGTTGTTCAATATCAGTCTCAACTTCATTAGACCTGAATCAAATACCTAATTGCTATCAACCCCAATCGAAGCCATCTGTACTAAGCTATCCAAACCAGGGCCAAACTAGAGAAAATAACGTTAAATAAAACTAATGATTCCCCCCAATTCAATGTATCAGCTTTCTTATACCTCAAAAATGGCACATTGGGATATATAAACCAGATACTCCTAACAAACATAGTTCTTTTGGCTTATGAAAAAGTTGTGAGCCAATAGTAGCCACCAATTACTAAGAACTATGTCAATACGTCATACTAAGTGGTGTTCGTTATCATGCAGAACTTCAAAAAAAAAAATGGGTACGCATCCTCACATATCTACCTGAAGTAAAGTACTAGTATAGAACACCTCCCCGTCAAAGAAGCCTATTAATTTCCTAGGTGGCTAGGTCTGTGTTAAACCAAGTTTAGCTTGTATGCAAAAGGAAAAGAAGAACGACTAGATAAATTTTCCACCTGGCTTCAGTTAGTTGGTTGCGAATTCCATCTACATCCGCTCTTAAAGCACTCAATTGCTTATTCTCAGAACGCGATCGAGCTATGTCTTGACTAAGACCTTGAATTTGACCAGTCAAATCTTGTCTCATAACATTCAGTTTCTGAGCTTCAGCTCTTAGACGAAGCACTTCTTCTCTATTAGATTCAGCGGCTTGTAAATCAGCTTCCAGCTTTAAACCTCTCTCAATCAATTCCCTAAACTTAACATCATTGTCAGCACGAAGTTTTCTTATCAACTCATCCAATCTGTGAATTTCGTCTTTAGCAGCTACCAGGTCTCTTTCAAGATTCACATTATCGTGAAGCATATGCCGATTTTCAGCAGCAATCCTTTGGTTTTCTTCGTGTTGAATTTCAAGTTCTTCCTCTAGAGCCACAGGATAAACAGGAACAGGTCCTGATTCTCTGTTTAAAAATGGCATAGGGCCATCTCTTAATCCATGAAAATCAGCAGGATGGCGAGGTATACGGTTTCTCCCTGCCATGCTAAACATAATGCAGAACCAAAAGCGAGATACTCAGATCAGAGCACAGGGTAAGAGAAAAAGTACAGCTACGCAGTGACTACAGATGAAGACAGAAGCAGCAATAACAACAATCTCAAATCCTATTACTCAATGACCAAATTCTAAACATCTCACCAGAGATCATCAATCAAGAATGAGACTAGGTCGCAATGCCTAATGCAACCACTAAGAACACCAACACCGCTGCTGCCCCGAAGAAGTTAAGCCATAAAGTCTTATAGTCTCTTCATTATTCCAGATATTTCCTAATTAAGTTTGTCATGATGACAGCTCAACAAACTTTTCGTAATGACACCAATAAGTTGCAGGTAAGGCTCCAATTGCGTTGCCAAATGATTAATGCAAATTTCAGTAACCAATATTCTCATTATCAAACCCCCTAAGACCATTCTTCCAGTCTCTCACAACTAAATATTCCTCTTTAAAACACAATTCTAGCCCAGACTGGTCCGTATGCCATTTTGAGTCTTGCAACTCACTGAAATTGTGAAAGACATTCAAAATATGAAGAGGCGACCCCAATGGCCTCATCTACCTTATATAGTTCAAAGGTGAGGACGTCGAGAGAAAAACTGAAAACACAAGAAACTCCTATTTAAAAACCCTAACATTACTCTTTCAAGAAACCACTCAAAGACGGTTCAAGCCATTCAACATACCTCGCATATCAGGGTAGATAGATTACACTTTTTTTTTTTGACAGATCTCAACAAATCCTATGCCCACTATCAACTATCTACAACATTCCTGCTTATGAGCTATCTGTGTTCACCTTACAATGGACTATTCATTCCAACCATCCTAACTTATGGAGCCAAACAAATGGATTTCCTCCCCATAAATTGCACTGATATCCACAGTTACATGAAACTCACAGCTATTGAACTTGTGATCAGATTAAGACTGAGATATAGACGACTAAGAAGACAAGTTAATTATAAACTCAAGGGCACTTAATGCCTTCTTGGCTTCCTTGCCTCCAATCTATACACGGTCTATGATAATACAACTAAATCCTACATAACTACGACACAGATATATATGAGTGAAATAGAGATCAATACTTCAGCATGCCCCACGATCATCTTATATTAACATATAAGGGAGACCAGAGTAAGTTTTCCACCACTTCTTGAACTCAGAAGTTGAACCCCATACATCAATCTAATTACATAATGCACCAAGCAACAATAGGTAAAATTCTGCCTATATACAATGTGTCATTCCCTTGAATTTTGTAAATTGAAAATTAAACCATGAAAAATGCAGTCATAGAAGACATAGAAGATCTGATATAAATACAAGTTATAGCATTTAAATATAAAATCCAGTAAGGACATTCTATAAAGCATAAATCTACATAAACTAAAACTCTTTAAAAAGTTAAACTACACATATTTTGGGCATTATCTTTCTTACAAATAGCTATCTTTTGTAGTATATTTTATTTTGCCCAAACATTACAAAAAGTAAACTCCATCTATCCCGAGATACGGAGATAAAATTGCTAATCAACTTTAATACAGAATTTTGAGTAGTTGTAGATGTAGATATGTAACAAGAACTCTTAGAGGTATATGGACAGCGAGAAAAAAAAATTACGAGATTATTATGGTATGTAGAGTAAGAAAGATGTGATTTAAAGAAGAAATGAAATAATAAGAGCAGTAAATTTTACTACTCTATTCATTTTCTTAACTTCCTATTTGATTTATTGGAATGCGCACATAGGTATGGGATAGGTATGCGCACATAGGTATGGTATAATGTGCAACATGGTGGGGACTGTGCAAAACGGAATGTGAGAAGTGTGTAGCAAGTAAGCAAGGTTTGCAGGAAGTGTGCAATATGGTGGTGTAATGGGAGAAAAGTGGTAAAAAATGTTAACTCAAACATTCCAACTAGGTGGGTGAAAAAATACAGACGGATCAGGAACCAGGAATGTAGTATTGTTAAGGACTAGGTAATACTTGAGCCAGGTTTGATAAATCCAATACATGTATATGAAAACCTTGTGCATTTATAAATCATACTCTAATTTCCCATGTAGCTATTCATATAATTGGTTTTGATTAACTAGAATCTAACTCATGATGCAAACATATAATACTTCCTCTGTTCTCATTTAGTTACAGAATTGGAGGAGGCAAATCAGTTAAGGTGAGGAGAGAGATAAGAGAAAAAAAATGGGGACCCACTAACTTTCCATGTAATTATTCATATAATTGGTAGATTAACTATAGTCTAATTTTTAATGCAAAAATAAAAACCGTCTACTGTTCTGATTTAGTTGCAAATCTGGAGGAGGTAAATCAATTAAGGTGAGAGATAAGAGAGAAAAAAATGGAGACCCACTAACTTCCCCTGTGATTATTCATATAATTGGTACGATTAACTATAATCTAATTTTTAATGCAAAAATATAATACACCTGCTTTCTGATATAGTTGCAATATTGGACGAGGTAAATCAACTAAGGAGAGGAGAGAGCTAAAGGAGAAAAAAATGGGGACCCACTAACTTTCCATGTAATTATTTATATAATTGGTACGATTTACTGTAATCTAATTTTCAATGCAAAAATAAAATATGCCCATTTTTCTGATTTAGTTGTAACATGGGGGGGGAAGATCAATTAACTTGAGAAGAGAGATAAGAGAGAGAAAATAACGAGGACCCATGTGATGACGAGAGAAATAGAGAGATAAGCAGAATAATATTGTAAAAAGTCATGTGAAAACCTAGCCATCCAACAACAAACAATTGTCTGAATTTGTGTTGCAAAACTTTGGTCAAATTCTTTCTTATAATGGAAGTTAAAAATTTCCTTCCTTATACTTATATTGCAGCATGAGAGAGAGAGAGAGAGAGAGAGAGAGAGATAAACAGAGAGACCCATATATTAGGGAAAGAAGATGACATAAATCGTAAGCGATATAGGTGATGTTGCAATTATTCTGATACTTCTAAAACATGATAGTTGCAATCAAAAGAGAACACAGGAGTATATATTTCTACTGGTGCATCAACGTGATAAGCAAACTTATGGAAAAATGAGAATATTATCAATACTACCCACTAGGTCACAAATTAGACAGGAGCAACAAAAGGTACCACCAAGATTAGAATACTCTAATGAGTTATGAGCTAAGTGAGCTAGTAATACCTAGCATATATATAAACTCTTCAAAACTGCCAAATTCAAAACCTAAGACATACTCCACCCAGATAAATGCTTAGCAAGTCCAGTCAAACTCCACATGTCAAATTAACATGTGATGATTAACACTGCGTGACGGTTATAGCTAAAAGAATTAGAAAAGATAGTGTCAGCTGGGAACAAAGAGATAACCCTATGAGATCAAATGGGTCTTGAAAAAATAGGTAGACATTAAGCAACCATTCCCACCAAACAAGAGAGTGCTGTGTACACAACAGCAGCATATGGGAGAAAATGAGCTAGAAGTCCTTGAGCAATAAAGAGTGTGTTAGACGAAGGCATTCCATGTAAAGGGGAGTAAAAGGAGAGTGAGGAGCCTATTTTCCCCTGTTTGGATGTGGAATGGAGGAACAGGAAGGGAGTTACATCATCCATTTTCCTCCCCCTTCAAATAAATTGAATTCCTCCATCGTACAAAAATAAAGAAAATATAAATGCATGTTTACTCCTTTCCTTCCCCTTCCCTTCCCACTATGATTGCTACCCAAACACAATAAAAGTCTTTAAGTGGTTCCAAGTAAATTTCTCTCAACCAAAAAAAAACAGACGATATAACACATGCCACATTAGGCACCAACAAATCAAATATTCCAACTAGACTTCTCCGTCAAGGCCGAAGAAAGTAGATCAAACCTGCCAATTGCAAATTAAACCCACAACACAAACAACAGGAGTTCATATAGAATCTGAAATATGATCATTACTAGTTTCCACTAAGCCGAGTGAAAACAAACAAGTATGCCTACTAAACCCTTGAAATCGCCTGATATTAAACCAAACAGGTAATCTCAACTTCCACAAAATTGATAATCTATTCCACCTAAATTTGCATTGCTTTTGTATTTGGCATTAAAGGAGACGTATATAATCAAAATGACAGTGATATGAAACTATTAAATAAAATTTAAACAAAATTGATCGTGATATTTGCAGTAGATTGTTAAAAACATATGCAAATTCCAATTGCTCCCGTAAATTCAACTATTCGAAACCAAACCTAATTAGAAAATTTCAAGCACTCAAATCAAAAACATTGGAGATAACCCCATATGAAAAGATTAAAAAATTTAGCATAATAAATCGCCGATCATCTAATCTCATGTTAAAAATTTACTTGGATAACAACGAAACCAATTATAGAATTAAAGAATTAAAAAGAGGAAGGCTTAACAACTTACAAAGAGAAGAGAAGCACAGAATCCGGAAAGTTTTTAGGTTTTCAACCTGAGCACTAGAATTAGGAGAGAGAGAAAGTAAAACGGGTGGGTGATAGAAGAATTGGAAAGCAGGAAAACAAGAAGAATGGGCGATGTTTAGAAAAAGAATCTTGTTGTTTTTCTTCCAGGTTTTACCCAAATTGATTGAATAGAGAGACTATAGAGTATGATCAACGCCTCAACGTGGCTTGGTATCAGATGCGGCTGCGGGCTCTGGCGTCACGACAGGTATGGATCGCCTAAAAACATGTTGCAGGACGAAAGAATTATCTTTTTTTTTTTTTTTTGGCCCTCTCGGAAACTCTATGTCAAGAACAATATTCCTTTAGGAAGTCCTCGCACATTGACACTCACCTAGAGACCCAACAAGTACCCAATCCCTTTCCCAACCTTGATATTATGCTTCCAAACCAAGATGTCCTTGGTACGAAAGAACAGTTTATGTGCCTTTTTAATAGTTGTAGGAAAAATTGGACCAGAATAATTCGAACTATGGACCATTTATTGACCGTTTTTAATGATCTCAACCAGTGGCAGATCTAGAAATTTGCAAATGATTGGTTACTCCATCGCCCATTAATACCATTATCAGTAGCGGATCCATAAATTTGAGGATGAGCCATTATAACTAATAACCTATGATCAAAAAAGGGTTTTGGAATTTAAATTCGAAGGATACTAATGCAATCGGTCAACCAACAACCATTCAAATGTTTGCTATTTGTAGAAGCAACACATTATACATTAACTACAAAAATCTATAGCCATCCCAACTAATCTTGTTAAGCTTCCAACTTATATCCTCAAATATATAGAATACATTACGTGGCTAATATACTAAATTTCAACAAAGTTAGGATTCACCCAACAATCCCTCTTCATTAAACCCACATACCACAATTGATAATAACCAAATTTACCTCTTTTACCCACAATCCAAAATGAATATTTAAACATACTAAGTCAGAACATATAAGACACACTTGAAGTAAAATGAAGCACGATTTCATTCCGTCGTACGATTTCCCATTTTTGCGTATTAGTCATGCGGTTTCGGCTTAGAAATATAATTTCCGTGAGTCATAGTCAATAACTACAACCACCGTTTTAATATAATGATTTGTAGTATAATCATGCTCGTCTTTATTAATTTGACGAGTTTTCGTTAATTGTCTCAAGTTAGTCTTTCGAAAAGATGGAAAAAATGAGTCGCGATTAAGCGTCGGGATTTTAGTCGTATCCCGAAACCAGTATTAATCAGTTTTCTTGATGGTCAAGTCATTGTTCATTAGATAAAGAATAAGAATATATTCTTTATCCACTAATTACATCCTATCCATTAGTTAGAGAATAAGAATCATGAAAAGATGTGATAATAAGAATCAAATCCCATGTGTAAGAGGGGGGATCTGGATTTTTTCCGGAAGAATCGAGTGTGCACCAAGCACACAATCATTAGCTAGACGCTTGATTGTGCGCCAAGCGCACAACCATGCCCTGCGCCAGACGTAGTGCCTTGCGCCTAGTGAGGGTCCTGCGTTTGGCGCAGCGTCTTAATCAGTTTTGTTTTGCACGTTTTTTTGATGTATTTTTCTTGCGTATTAGGATATTTAGGGAAGAATATTTTCTGAAAATCCGATTTTGCCTCATTGATGAGAAAATCCAAAAAGAATAAGAATATTTGTATTTCCAAAGAGATTTGATGATGGCATTAGGGTGAGGTCATTAGAGTGATGTCATTAGGGTGATTAAGGATGAAGAAAATCACTATGGTAAGCAATTGAAAACCCGACACACATTCCCTCACTCTCATCCTCGTTCCTTTTGATTTTCTCTATTTCTTGCTCATGTCGAGATGTTCTTTGTCCTCTCTGTTCATCCCGGTTATGGCGCCACCCTTCGGCGATCTTCGCCGCCAATGTGTTGTCGGTGCTCGGTTTTCTCCATCCTCGATTTCTGGAGTTATCGCCATTACTACGACTCCTTCCATTGTTGATTTTATTGCTCGATGTAGCGCTGCATGTGTGTTATGTCTTCTATGTTCCAATTTCAGTTTCCTCACCTATTTGGTATATTAACTAAAGGTACGAGTTTAGCCCATTAAGAATTCTTGAGTAGATCTCTTTTAGTTAGCCTAAGTATATAGTTTCAGCTCTTTATTTTTAGGAACATAAATCAAGCATTATTCTTGCTTTTAAGTTGTTTTGAAAAGCATGCTAATTTATGATTTCAAATATAAACTTCCTGATTATGGGATTGTAAAGCAGATTTTGTTATTAGACAGCCTATAGTTGAAATTGCTTTTTAAAGCTATATCTTATTTTGGAGAAGCTTTTCTGGGAGAATTCTCAGTAGAGATTTATCAAAGTTGTTAAATGAAACTATGATAGTGTTACTTTATGTTTCCTTCATATTACGAAATTGATTATTTAGCTTCTGACCATGTGGGTTTTAGTGGTTAGAATTAATGCTGTTGAGTTAGAAACATAGAATGATTATGGAATAAAAAAAAAAGAAAAACGAATATGTCTACTCTATAATTTAGTAAGATCAAATAGCTCTATGTCTGATGTTTAGTACAGGAAAGTACTAACTATTATTATTATGTATATGAGGTAAATTATTCGGGAGATATATGTATCTAACTTGTGATCGAGAGAATGGATTAGTGAAGATGAATTATGGGGTTGAAGTGTTATTTAGAGATCGTGTAAAGGTACACATTGTCCCTCCACCTTTGACCTAAAATTTTGGTGTTTCATATGATTTTGTGAATCATATGCTTAACTACAAGAGTTTTATGTCAATTGAGTTTATTGTGTCATTGGTATAATGAGGGTGAAATTATTGAAGTGTTTTGAGTATTTCAAAGCTTGATTAAAAATACGAACTTGTGATGTGGTATTTATATTTCTCTTTGCTAATAATCTCTGGATAGGTTTGTGAAAATTTTACGAATAACGATCTTATGTTTTAGTATCATTAGTAAATAAATATTACGAGCAAATTATGGTTACTTAATGATATCGGTCCATGACGTACTAAGTCCATTTTGCCCGTGGAAGCCGATAGTATAAAGTGTTTATGGGCACATGTTCTGATATATGGAAGAGTTATAGCCATTCAGTCAAAAGTATTGAAATAAGGGTTCGTAATATATTTATCAGTGTAATTCTGAGTATGGTATTTTGAATTGAGTGATTTGGTATATGTTTTGCAAGAAGTGAAGAGATATGGTTCAAAGGAATTGATGAGCTTATAGAAACTAATTATGAAATTCGTCTGTATATAGTTCCAAGATGTATAAATGTACCAAAAGTTTTAGTTATGGAATAGTATTGAGAATCCAAGTGTATTGAAATGGTCAAGTGTTTCGAGATTCAAGTTACATAAATTCCGAAATATATACAAGATACAAAGATTTTAAGTATATTGGCCATCAACTTTGAGGAATATGGACTTGACTTTTTGAAGATATGAGTTAAAGATCTGACTATAATACAATATTTTCGGGACATATCTTATTATGAGTTTTGCGTGCTTGGATTACTTGGGTGATGAAAAGTTCAAGGTTAAAGATTTAAAAAGTAAACTATTGTTTGGAGATGTTATATATAATACAACTTATGACTTGTGGAAGATTTAGCTATATGATGAATTAATGATAATTACTAGAGTTGGCCATAAATTCTTTGGGATATTAGATGGAGTGTAAGTTGATAAGTTATAGAGTAAGCTCTCTGGTTCTGTTTTTTTGAAAAAGAGAACTTTGGTAACGAAGATATAAAGTTATGTAAGATTAAATTATGTTTTGACTTTCTGAGTAGTAAGCTACGTTTTGAGCTTCAATTATAAAAAGCTTGGACTATATTTTCTTTAAAAGTCCGTATTTGAATGGTTTTAGCAAATAAATTTATGTAAGGGATTGAAGTGTACCCAAATGCAATTATGTATTCTGTTTGAATGATATATCCGACTCGAGAATTATGAATTTGAGTTTCAGAAAAATATTGAATTGTGAATTATGTATTTTGATTTCGTTTTGTAAGGGGAAGAAGGCTGCTGGGAGCGGTGGTGAACAACATTACGTAGTCCGTATATTTTGTATTCTGTATATATTCTGGGGACATGTCCTGTAAAGTCTTGCAAGCAGTATATAACGGAAGAGGGAGACGTCCCTTGTAAAAGTTTAGAGAATTCGTCTGGAAGGCAACTCTATTCGTGTTCTCTTCCCTAGTATAGTATGATTTCTGAAAGAAAATAGAATATGCATTTGAATATGCAAGTGATTCGTGAGTTTTAAACTTTATTTCCGAAGTAATGTTTTACTCATCAAAAGTTATGGAATTTATCAGCCGAATATGGGAATGATTTACCAAGGAACTCGTTAGGAATTTATGAAAGGAGTTAGATACGGTATACATATTTGATTGAAAGTTTTTATATTTGAGACACATATATGGGAGATATTTTTATGACTTTAAGTATGTTAGAGCTGGAGTTGATTTTAGAAGATCGGATTAGTTCTATTGAATTCTCATGGTTCCGCTAATTAAGGTATATACTACATATGTTACGAGATATTCGTATTATTATATTGAAACAAGAAGTAACATTAAGTGTATTGAAGTATTTGTTATATGATTCTTTTTGTTATGACCTTTCTGTATCTTGATTTCTAATATTCGTATGATAATCTTAATTCTGTAAATATGTTTTAAGCCACCAAAAGATTTTCTAGTTGGACAGTGTGTACTCAGTTTATCTGATTTTGTTCTTGGAACCTGTCCTAGTGGGGGCAGAGTTCATTGTTAGAAATTGTGCAGGCAAGCGCGCTCCAGAAGGGATTGATGATCGTTACTTATGATAAGAGAGGTGTCCAGTTCAACCCGAGATGGAGATTATACGTTTTTGAGAAATATACTTCTAACGTATGATTGTATCTATTTGGAGATTTAATTGGTTTAGTTTTTGAAGTTGTATATGCTATTGTGGGCTGATGTAATGTGGACGATAAAAGAACTGGAAGCGTATTTTGACTTATATTCCGCTGCAGGAGATTGTGTAATCAAGGTTAATGAAAGATAGTTTAAGTTTATGATTGTTAAGTGTGATTGGCTAACAGCTCGAATGTGCGGGATGTTACAACAAGACTCAAAAACAACATTAGCAACCCCACGGTATTCAGCCTCGGCACTGGATTTAGACAAAATGGATTGACGTTTGGAGGACCAAGAGAGCAGATTATCACCAAGAAAAATACAGTAGCTGGATGTGGAGCGGCGAGTGTCCGGACAACCACCCCAATCAGCATCGGTATAAGAAGTAAGAGATGCAAGAGAAGACTGGTAGAGATGGAGACCATAATGGATAGTACCCTGAATGTAGCGCACAATGCGCTTGAGAGCATTCATATGCTCAGCTTTCGGATCATGCATATGTAAACACACCTGTTGAACGACATATGATATGTTAGGTCTAGTGAAAGTAAGGTACTATAAGGCACCGGCAAGCTGGCGATAGAGAGTAGGATCCGAGAAAGGAGTGCCAGCAGAGGCACCAAGTCTCGCCTTGGTGTCAACAGGAGTGTGGCTAGGCTTGCAGGACGCCATGCCTGCACGCTCTATAATGTCGGTGGCATAATTTTTCTAAGAGAGAAACATGCCTGCAGAGGTGCGAGTGACAACCATACCTAAGAAATAGCTCAGAGGATCGAGTTCCTTCATGGAAAATTCTGCACTGAGAAGAGACATGATGGATTTTCTGAGAGCATCAGATGAAGCTGCGAGAATAATGTCATCAACATAGAGCAAAATATAAGCAATGTCAGAACCATGACAATAAATAAACAGTGAATGGTCAGAGCGGCTATGAGAGAAGCCGATGGTGGAGACATAGTCTGCAAACCGTTGGTACCATGCACGAGGGGCCTACTTGAGCCCATATAAGGATTTCTTCAAGAGACGGACATGATCTGGATGAGTAGGAGCTCGAAACCCCGTCGGTTGATGCATATAAACTGTCTCATTGAGATTACCATGGAGAAAAGCGTTATTGACATCCAACTGATGAATGGACTAAGAACGAGAGAGAGCAATGCTCAATACTGAGCCGAATAGTTGCCGGTTTGACAACGAGACTAAAAGTCTCGTCACAGTCAACTCCAACCTGTTGAGACCTGCCATCACCTACAAGACGGGCTTTATACCGCTGAAAAGAACCATCAGAATTCTTTTTATGACGAAAAATCCACATAGAACGAATAAGATTCACATTATCAGGACGAGGAACCAACTCCCACATCTTGTTTTTAATTAAAGTGATGTGTCTATGTTATCCGCCAATCTTAGGCGGATTTCGGGTCGTTT
The DNA here is from genome assembly GCA_947646795.1 of Beta lomatogona. NCBI lineage: Eukaryota > Viridiplantae > Streptophyta > Magnoliopsida > Caryophyllales > Amaranthaceae > Beta > Beta lomatogona. The sequence continues at coordinate 310,307 of CANSNZ010001498.1, forward strand.
TTGGTGTCGGTTCGAGCTTAGTTTCGGGATTTAGGAGAGTTTTGACGTTAGGAGGTGTTGTCGGAAGATGTTGTGTTTTGAGGAGTTTAGGGTGCGGTTTGTATGGTGGCGTAATCGAGGGCCGATCTTGGTCCTTCGATCACTTTTTGTGCCCCGGGGTCCCTATCCTTGGTTCCTTTATGGCGCATCTCCCAAGGCTCCGAGCTCTTTCCGAGTTCCGAGTTCCGAGTTCCGAGTTTCGAGTTCCGAGGTCCGTGGTTCAAGCTTCTTGGTTTGCTCGTTGTCCGAGGATCGTCTTCACTTTGGTTTGGCAGCTTCATGGCTTACTCAAGAGCCAAATTCTCTCGTCTTTCCTCTTTGTATTTTGTGTTTTTGCAGTTTTAAGACAGAGGAAACGTCGCGACCCGCGATCAGTATCGCGAGTCGCGACCTGCCCATGGTCGCGAGTCGCGAGCTTTGTCGCGAGTCGCGACCCCTGTGTCGGCTGTTTCTTTTGTTTTCTTTTCCTCCCTTGGAGGGTTAGGTTAGAGTTTTTTGTTTTTAGTTTTTTGTAAGAGCGACTAGAGAGGAGAGAGAAAGAGATTGTTTTCCAGGATTTCTCCCTTTCTTCTTTGGTAGATTTGTAATGAATCCTATGGCTTGTCTAGCTTAAACATCTTTCTTGGATTCGGTTGTTGAAGCTCTAATCTACTTGTGAGAAGTTCTTATCCTCTACTTTCTTAATGGTCATTGTGATGCTTCTTATGTTCAATTTCATGATGTTTGCATAATCTTTGCTAGGAACGTTACTAGTATTATTGTGTGATTCATCTAATGCTAATTTTAGGTGCATAATCGGATTGTTGTGTTCCTAGCTCCATGTAACATACTAGGTGTTTGATTATTTGCTGAACATTAATCTTTTGCACTTAGAGAAGTATTGCTTATTATTTGAATGTTATGGCTTTGATAACATTAGTAATCCTATCGTGTTCCTCGACCTTAATGCTACTTTGGTTTGGACTTGAGTGCGATTCATTTGAGTTAAGGCATAGTAAGGGAGGTTCAAACCACGCAGATCGTGTGTTTAGCCACGATTTAGGAGGAGAGAGGTCTAGACTTCTCGATAGGTGACCATAGGAAGTGTCGGGGGTTGATATTTCATGACCACAAACTAGGTTAGGGTGGATGCTAATCGAATCCAAGGCCTTTTTATATTATAGTCTCTTCATATTTCAATACTGTGTTTAGTTTAGCTTGCTTGCATTGTTCCAAATCCCCCCAATTCGGTTACTTTGGCCTTAGCACATACTAGGGTCTTTAATTCACTAATTTCCGAATAAGTTCCTTTGCTCCCTGTGGATACGATCCCTATTTCCATTATACTTGCTTAGTGTGTATGAGAGTAGGTTAATTATATTTGGTTAGGAATACACGGCAAAAGCCTACCAAATTTTGGCGCCGTTGCCGGGGAAACGGTGTTACTTGTTTGTATTTAGCGTGATTTTTGGATGGTATTGCTTGTGCTCTTTGTTTTTGGTTGGCCACTCTCTTGGGAATGGTTGATTGAAGCTTTTGACGGTTTATTGCTTGGTTATTGTCTAGCTCTAAACATTTATATTAATGGTCATGACCTGGATTAGCTAGGAGTACTACTAGTTGATGTTTGTTGTTGACTTAATGCTAGGTTTTGGATATAATCTGATGTCATATGCTCAACCATGATGTAGTAAGCTAGGTATTAACGATGCATTGCAAGAGTTCTTCTCAATCAGTTTTGCAGGTACTTGAAGTGGAGATTGACATGGAACTACCATTGTCACACAAGGAGCACAAACCCAATGATTAAGCTTAAGGTATTAAGTCGAGCTAACGACTTTAAACAACAGCGCTTCTCGGGAGGCAACCCGAGACCCCTTTATTTTCTTTCTTTTCCTTTATTTTTCATCAAATTTCCACCACCACAACAAATTTTCTTTCACCCACCACCCACCCACTAAAAAGATCCACAACCAATCTTAATTCACTTGTAACCAAAATCCACAAAAGAAAATCCGTTGAGAGGACTTCAATAGCTAGGAGTTGGTACACTAGAGAATTGAGATTGTTAATGTATCTTTTCGATCTCTTAAGCTAGGTGCAAATTTCACAAATTCAAAACTTTTGAGCTTGTCATTTGTTTGAGTGATTCGAGGGAGAGGGTTGTGAGTTGATTTATGAGATTTGAGTTGGTGTTGTTAAGAAATTTGAGTTTGACGGATTGTTTGGTCATGAGTTTTGAGCATTCGATCTTCGATTTACCCGATTTTCGATTTTCTCCCCCCATTTTCAGTTTACTTTTTCTTCTAATTGTCGACTCATTGAGGACAATGTGTAGTTTAAGTAGGGGGGAGGGTATTCTCATTCTCATGTATCTATGTTGTGTATATTACTTTCAATTTGAAAAAAAAAAAAAATGAAAATGAAAAAAAAAAAAAAAAAAAAATGGAAAAAAAAAAAAAAATGATGATGAAATGAAACCCGCTGAGTTGAAAACCCACAAGGGTGGGCGACTCGGGCAAAATTGGGGGCTCGGATAGGTCGAAAACCCGAAAGGGCGGCCTATGCAAAAAAGAGCTAGTTGAGCGGGTGAGTTTTGTGAGCCGAAAAACAAAAAGAAGAGATGAAAAAAAAAAAAAGAATGAAAATGAGAAGCTAGGATGAAAACCCGGAAGGGCTCCTAGGCAAAATGAGAGAAAAAAAAAAAAAAAGAGAGAAAAGAAATTTTTTTGCTTTGATCCTCATTTGTCGGTGTCGGCGTCATAAGGTGGCGGCGTTGGAGTCGATGTTTTCGGGTTAGATTAGGTCCTTGTTTTGTATCTTTTGAGGGCGGGATGTGCATCTCTTTTTGGCTCGTTTCTCTTTTGTTGCTTGCGGTATGATTTGGTTGGAGCACGAAGCTAAGCTTGGGGGAATCACTTACCCTCGTGCCTTAGTTTCCTTGCATTTTGGGTAGGTTGGAATCGGGAGGTCATTGTTGATATTCGTTTCCCGAAACCTTTCGGGATTCGAGATTCATTTGTATAGAGGGATTCTTTTGGGGTAGATTTTGTCGATTGGCTTTTGTGTCTTGTGGATGGCGATTCGGAGGTTGACGTGATATGGCGTATTTTGGTGCTTGGGTGTGTCGATTTCTCTTTTTCTTTTACTCGAGGTCGAGTAAGGTTTAAGTGTGGGGGAGTTTGATGTGTCTAAGTTATCCGCCAATCTTAGGCGGATTTCGGGTCGTTTTTGGTGTCGGTTCGAGCTTAGTTTCGGGATTTAGGAGAGTTTTGACGTTAGGAGGTGTTGTCGGAAGATGTTGTGTTTTGAGGAGTTTAGGGTGCGGTTTGTATGGTGGCGTAATCGAGGGCCGATCTTGGTCCTTCGATCACTTTTTGTGCCCCGGGGTCCCTATCCTTGGTTCCTTTATGGCGCATCTCCCAAGGCTCCGAGCTCTTTCCGAGTTCCGAGTTCCGAGTTCCGAGTTTCGAGTTTCGAGTTTCGAGTTCCGAGGTCCGTGGTTCAAGCTTCTTGGTTTGCTCGTTGTCCGAGGATCGTCTTCACTTTGGTTTGGCAGCTTCATGGCTTACTCAAGAGCCAAATTCTCTCGTCTTTCCTCTTTGTATTTTGTGTTTTTGCAGTTTTAAGACAGAGGAAACGTCGCGACCCGCGATCGATATCGCGAGTCGCGACTCGCCCATGGTCGCGAGTCGCGAGCTTTGTCGCGAGTCGCGACCCCCGTGTCACTGTTTCTTTTGTTTTCTTTTCCTCCCTTGGAGGGTTAGGTTAGAGTTTTTTGTTTTTAGTTTTTTGTAAGAGCGACTAGAGAGGAGAGAGAAAGAGATTGTTTTCCAGGATTTCTCCCTTTCTTCTTTGGTAGATTTGTAATGAATCCTATGGCTTGTCTAGCTTAAACATCTTTCTTGGATTCGGTTGTTGAAGCTCTAATCTACTTGTGAGAAGTTCTTATCCTCTACTTTCTTAATGGTCATTGTGATGCTTCTTATGTTCAATTTCATGATGTTTGCATAATCTTTGCTAGGAACGTTACTAGTATTATTGTGTGATTCATCTAATGCTAATTTTAGGTGCATAATCGGATTGTTGTGTTCCTAGCTCCATGTAGCATACTAGGTGTTTGATTATTTGCTGAACATTAATCTTTTGCACTTAGAGAAGTATTGCTTATTATTTGAATGTTATTGCTTTGATAACATTAGTAATCCTATCGTGTTCCTCGACCTTAATGCTACTTTGGTTTGGACTTGAGTGCGATTCATTTGAGTTAAGGCATAGTAAGGGAGGTTCAAACCACGCAGATCGTGTGTTTAGCCACGATTTAGGAGGAGAGAGGTCTAGACTTCTCGATAGGTGACCATAGGAAGTGTCGGGGGTTGATATTTCATGACCACAAACTAGGTTAGGGTGGATGCTAATAGAATCCAAGGCCTTTTTATATTATAGTCTCTTCATATTTCAATACTGTGTTTAGTTTAGCTTGCTTGCATTGTTCCAAATCCCCCCAATTCGGTTACTTTGGCCTTAGCACATACTAGGGTCTTTAATTCACTAATTTCCGAATAAGTTCCTTTGCTCCCTGTGGATACGATCCCTATTTCCATTATACTTGCTTAGTGTGTATGAGAGTAGGTTAATTATATTTGGTTAGGAATACACGGCAAAAGCCTACCATAAAGCATCATATTCGTCAATCATGGCAACTTTTCGATTTGGGTCATGTAAAGCACTTACGGGATTTTTTGGAATAGGAGATATGGAAGTGGTGGTGGAAGTGCTCAAGTTAAAGACTCGCTTGGGTTTAAAAATACCATGTTGGCTCCTTGTAGCCATCCTGCTGGGTTGGAGGGTAGAAGGGGCAGTAGTGGAGTTTGGGCCAAATGGAGGTGGGATGGCAGATGGAGGAGTAAGGGAGAGAGGACTGGGCGTGGGACTTGGCGAATGGGTGGGCTAGGTTGGCAGATCCAGCGAAGGGAAAGAGGGATAGGGCGCATGACTGGGCCCTGGGTTGGGTGCTGGGCCTGGCGCCGGAGAGGGCTGGATGGGCCGGTCCAGCATGAGGCGCGAGAGAGAAGGAGCAGGTTGGGGAGTAGTATGGGCCGTGGGCTGCTCAGGAGGAGGTAAGGGGGAGTTTGGGTGATGTATTTGGGCTCGTGTTTGGGGCGTGAATTGAAAAAATTGCACAACATAGGGAGATAAAGTATGATCCAAGAAATCATAAGATGTAGGGGATGGTTGATGCAAGTTAGAAAATGGAAAATGATTTTCAAAAAAAATGACATGCCTTGAAAGTATGATTTTCTTGCTTGATAAGTCATAACATTTATACCCCTTATGATTGGACGAATAACCCAAGAAAACACAAGGTGTTGAACGAGCTTGTAATTTGTTGATGGTAGTGGAGGGGAAGAGAGGATAACATAGACACCCAAAAACCCGAAGATGAGAGTAAGTTGGCGTTCGTTGGAAAAAAATTTGAGTGGGAGATTTGTACTTCAATATCTTAGAGGGAAGAATATTTAAGAGATATGTAGCCATTTGTAAAGCGTGATGCCAAAAAGAGGGGGGCATGGAAGAGTGAGCAAGAAGGGTGCGCACAATATTGTTAATGGATTTGATTTTTCGTTTGGCCTTACCATTTTGAGGAGAGGTCCATTACAAGCTGTGATTTATTTGCTATGGGAAAAGTCCACAGGTAATTACTATAATCATCAAGGAAAAAGACATAATAACGATGCCCAGTAGAACTCAGAACAAGAGAGGTCCATAAATCACTGTGAACAATATCAAAAGGCATAGTAGTAGTAGTCATAGAATCACAAAATGGCAATTTAATATGTTTCCCCAAGGGACAAGAAGTACAAAAAGATGAACTGGCCTTATTACATTGTATTAAATCATGACTACAAAGAGAACTAAGAATAGTATGGCCCGAATGTCCTAAGCGAGAGTGCCACAAGTCTGGAGATGCAGCAAGGAAAGTAGATGGTGAGGTGATGCTAGGCATGGTGGTGAGAGGATACAAATCCCCGGTGCTCTCACATCTCATTAGGCGGCTCCTCGTTCGAAGATCCTTCACAAAAACCCTAGATGATCAAACTCAACAGAAACATTATTATCATTAGTGAATTTGCGGACGGAAATAAGGTTTTTGATAAGTTTGGGAGCATGAAGGACATTTTTGAGTTGTAGAGATAGGTTTGAAGGGGTAAGGGAAGTGTGTCCATAACCACAAATTGGAATAGTGCTACCATTACCAACAACAATACCAGAAGTTTTGCTCAAATTAAAATAAAAAGTGAGAGTACCTGGATTAGTAGTCATGTGAGAGGTAGCGCCCGTGTCCATGTACCAGTTATCATCTAGTTGATGAAGTGTGAGAGTATGCATGGCAGCATTTATATCAGTTGGAACGTAACTAGATGAAGGAGGAGCTTGCATGGGATAGCCATAATGGGCCTGCTGCATGGTGTATGCTTGCTGGGTTTGTGGGCCTAAAACTCCATGAGGCTTCGATGCACGCTACTGCTGCCAGGAAGAGGTAGGGTACGGACATGGCAGGAGGGCCCTAGGCTGAGGTGGCCAGGCAGGCCAGGATGGGTAGGGCCACGGAGGGCCTGACTAGGCAGCCACCGTGGGTTGGTTGGCTCAGGTGGCCGCCGCCGCGATTATTTTTGCCCCGATTTTTGTGGTGATGATTGTTTCAGCCACGGTTTTTGTTGTTATTATTGCGGTGACGATTGTCACGTGAGAAATTCCGGCCAGAGGAGGGATTAGATTACCTCCTTGAGTGAGTAGTTGAGATGAAAAATCATCATCAACAATAAGAGCGGTGGAGCCGGCGTCACGAGCTCGTTCTTTGGCGATGGTTTCTTCAAGTTTGAGACGCGAACATACATAGGAAAAAGATAGTAGTGTATCTTTTTGTTGTATGTTAGTGACAAAGGTAGAATAGGTTGAAGGCAACCCGGCACGGAGACACATAACTAACCTTTGATCGAAAACCGGCGACCCAACATTGGCAAGTTGGGTGGCGAGGGACTGCAGCGGAGTATAGTAGGCCACCACGGAGGAAAAATCAGTAAGCTTAGTGGTGGTAAACTCCGTTTCAAGATACGCGGCCCTCGAGTTGTTGTTATCTTGAAACATTTGACCAACGTGGTGCCACGCATTTTCAGCCTACCTCATCCACAACAAGGATGGAAGTGAGGATGTCGGGAGATACGGTAGCGTAAATCCATTGGAGAACGACAAATGGCCAAGTCATTTCCATAGAGTTAAATCAGCCTCCTTCGAAGCTTTATATGTAGCAGCTTCTTTTTCATCGGTAGGAGGAAGGATGTGGTCGAGAATACCGTGCACACGGGCCTGTACTTTGAATAGCGTGGACCATTCATGGTAGTGGCCGGTTTCTAAGTCCAGTGTGATAGGGATAAGGGACTTGACGTTGGTGACGGCGAGGGCCGAATGGAAAGCAGGTTTCTCGGCCATGGAAGAAGATGAAGATGAGATGAAGAAGAGAGAAGGAATAGTGGGCAACAACTAGGTTAAGGAAAGGACCTTAATCTGATACCATGTAGGAGAATGTAATCCCTTGAGTTGTATTGATCATTAGGAATGAATATATACAAAACCTATTATTAACATAATCTAAGGCTAAAGTATAGGAACTAATTATGCTATACAAAATAAGAAGATTACGTAGATTACAATGACTAGACTATTTCCTAATATATACATAGGCTATGTTCTGTTCACCTTATTTTTGCTTATTTCAGATCATATCAGATCAGACCAGATCAGATCAGAAAAAATAAGTTCAGATCAGATCAGATCAGATCAGATAAGTTGAGATCAGATCAAATCAGATAAGTTGAGATCAGATCAGATAAGTTCAGATTATGCTTATATTTAAAAACTTATTATTATCATGATTATTATGATTATTAATTAGTATTACTAATTCTATTATTGTTATTGTAATTATTATTATTATTATTATTATTATTATTATTATTATTATTATTATTATTATTATTATTATTATTATTATTATTATTAATTGTTATTGTTGTTGTTATTATTATTATTATTATTATTATTATTACTTTATACGATTACTATTACAATTAATATTACTATTTACTAGTACATTTGTTCAAAAAGATTATTATTATTGTCGTTGTTGTGCTTATTAATTATTAATATTGGTAATTATTATTTATGTCGTTGCTATTATTATAAATGTCATTGTTATCACTATTTGAAGCTATTTGTGTTCAAAGAAGAAGAATGTTCTTTTGGCATTTGTACGTGTTCTTTTTTATATTTGTTCTAATTAATAATTTGTATATATGATGTTCTTTATGATGTTGTACATGTAACGAACATGACAATAGTATATGATGTTTATTCTTTTTTACAATTTTGGCAGAATAATATAAATTATATGTTACTAGTTTATATAAAACATGAGTAGCATGGGATAACCTAATGGTGTTGCCATCATGTTCAAAATTTTCCCTACAAAGGATTTCAACTTATCTTTAAAAACAAAGTTTATATAGAACAAGACAACGATATAAGAAGAATATTTAACCATTTTGTTCAAGATCATATGATTATATATATTTATAGGTTTATTTATAATAAAAAAGAATAATTTATTGATATAACAAAGAACATGTTATTAGTTTAATCCAAACATGTCTTCAATATAAAAATAGCATCTATCTTTTATTTTTAGAATGTGTTATTTAAATAGATATTCTATGCTCTTTCAGTATATGTTCTTTTTTTAATATCATTATATATTCTTTTCATTACTACCTAAATTCTTATTATTAATGGATCTTGAACATGAACAATATGTTCTCTTTACCATGAATAATATGTTTTTTTTACCTAAAATGTGTGCTTTTTTTTTTGGCCCCTTTCGGGAACCCCGTGGTAAAGATGAATTTCCTCTGGGCTGCCCTTGCACAGGGTCACTCACTTAGAGACCCAACAATCCCCAACCCCCTCCCCCACCCACAACAATATTGAAATATATGCTTCCACCAAAATTTGAACCTTGGTCTCCCATGTGGGAGACAAGAAGCCATACTATTGGACCCAAGAGTCATTTGTCTTTTATTTTTAATTGTATGTTCATATACTAATGTGCTTTTTTTATAAAAAAAACTAATTATGCTATTATTATTATTATTATTATTATTATTATTATTATTGTTATTATTATAATACTATTTATATTATTATTATATTATTATTATTATAAAATTATTATTATTTATTGTTATTATTGAAAGTTGTGCATAGTAATAAAATGATAGTAATAGTAATACTAGTAATGAAATACAAAGTAATAATAATATTAATAATAATATGTTTTGTAAAAGATAAGTTCAGATCTGTTCAGATCAGATCAGATCAGACCAGATCAGATCAGATCATAAAAAATAAGTTCAGATCAGATCAGTTAAGTTTAGATCAGTAAATTTAAGGTGAACTAAACATAGCCAGTCTATCACTGTCTCATTCTGAATTCCATCATATCTCATTTACTCAAATCTCAATCAGATTGAAAATTAAAAATTCAATTATAAGACAACAGCTGCACCACCAATAAGAATCGAGCAACCCACAAAAATGCAATCTATACAAATATATTAAAAGGCGTTCTGAAGCAAGTCAACACGCCACGTGGCACTGTCCCTTTAGTTGTTTCGGTTCATGTCATCATGATACATTAAAAAATTAGAAACATGTTTGGTACAAGATTCGACCACGTGACCTCAAGTTAATATAATAAAGTTAACATTAAATGCTCTCTTTTGACATGAAAATATTAATAACCTGGGCATCGCCCGGGCCTAATAAGTAATAACTAGTTTATTCATTAAAGCTTGACAGATATACTAATAAATCAACTAACACTAGCAGAAAACAAAACAAAAAAAAAACAGAGAGATGAAATAACACTTTGTGAATCTTCCGCTTAAAGCTTGACAACATCTGGAATATGAATAGGATACTTATGAATACAATCAAGCCAAGGGCTATCCTTAATTGGAGTTTTAACGGTTTTTAAGCACTTCCAAACTGCACTGTTACACTTAAACCCACTTCCAAATGCAATTTGCCAAACCCTATCTCCCTTGTTCATCCTGCCTTTGGCCTCAATGTAAGCCAACTCATACCACAACGACGACGATGACGTATTCCCAAACCTATGGAGTGTCATTCTAGAAGCTTCCACATGTTCAGCGCACAACTGAAGGTTCTTCTGGAGCTCATCTATAACCGCCCTTCCACCAGCATGGATGCAAAAATGCTCGAACGCCTGCTTAAAATCGGGTATGTACGCCTTCCATTTAGCGTTAATGAGCTTTTTTCCAATGAGGGAGAGTAAAAAAAGGAGTTGTTCAGATGCTGGAAGTACCAAAGGACCCATAGTTGTAATGTTAGTTTTTAGTGCTTCACCAGCAATAGTCATGAGATCCTTAGAAAGCGAAATCCCAACATGACCCTCTTTATCCTCCGCTTGAGATACACACTTGAAAGCTTTATCATCGGACCCTTTATGTGTCCTTACTACGTGCAGAAGGCGGTACTTGGACCGCCTTCTGTACATCGCCTTGTTCGATAGGAGAACCGCGGCACCTCCCATTCTAAACAGGCAGTTTGGGAGGAGCATTGCCCTCTCGCTGCCACGGTAATAATTGGGTGTAAGAATCTCAGTGCTAACTACAATTGCATTAGTGTTAGCATGAGCCTGAAGAAGATCCTTAGCCAAGTCTACTGATATAAGCCCTGCACTACATCCCATCCCAGACAAGTTAAAGCTCTTTATGTTACTCCTTAACTTGTATTTATTCACTACCATAGCAGACAAAGACGGCGTAGGGGAGAATAAACTACAGTTTACGATCAAAATATCGACGTCTTTCGCCTTAAGACCCGTCTTACCAAACAGTTTGTCGAGGCAGCTAAAGATGATCACCTCCGCTTCGTGTCGAGCAGCTGCCATACTTGGGTCTGGTGGGATGTAATGAATGGCAGGCGGTAAACATGTCTCTTCGCCTAACCCGGATCGCTCTAAGATCATCATTTGAAACTCTACGCTTTTTTTATTATTAACGATAAGATTTGAGTGTTCCATGAACGACGAAAAGGGAACCCTAAGTAATGAAGGTGGTTTATAACAAGCATAATCTACTAAGTAAACTGATCGAGGGCGTAACATGTAGTAGAAAGTGAGCACAAAGATGATGACCATACAAGTAAAAAGGATTTGATAAGAATTAAGTTGTTTAAGTGTAGTGGAAATTATGGTAATGATTTCGCTTGGTTTTTGTTGGAATATGACGCTAAGTATGATTGGAATAAGTATAATAGTAAACAAGTGGTTAACTACATATTGGTAACATAGATTTATGCATGTGAGCTTCACTAAGCTTAGGAATTTTGGTAATTTTGGGGCCATCTAATTGTATGGTTTTTTGTCTAAATAAATGGTGTAATTTATAAGCTTAAAGTGAGGAGAAGAATTGACTGAATGAGATTGGGTTACAATAATGAAGAAAGGAGAGGAAAGGAGATTTAAAGGGGGAGATTTAGCAATGAATGGTGACAGATGAAGAAATTAAATGAAGTTACAACGTCACTCAACGCTCTCTCTTCTGGTTTGTTATAATGGTTCAATGTCTATATTTACTCTTTCCTTTTCTGACCCGAAACGCTTTTCTACCTTTTTTTCTGTTAGTTTTTAGCTTTGTAAATTGTACACTTGTGAAGAATTTTTAATTGTTTTTTTTTTGGGTGAAATGGGTTTCCTTCACGCATGAAAAACGGGGATTGTGTTTAGGTCTTTAGGAAGTGTATGTAGTACCTCCTAGGCCCTAGCTCCCTTCTTCTATAAACATAACATTGACTTCTTCTTATTTTCTTGTCAATTTTACAGATTATGAACGTATTATATATATATATATGTATATATATGTATATATATAAATATACAATTTCGTATCATATTACTTGCAATACATTGGAATGCCAATTATTGAAAAAAAATTATGTGAAGATGAGAAAGATAGAGATAAATAAAAGAGACCTAAAGAGAAATAGAAAACTCATTACGAGCTAAGGTCATGTTATTTATAATTAAACTGAAACTTTAGACAAGAGAATTGTAACAATTATTAGTGTATATATATATATATATATATATATATATATATATATATATATATATATATATATATATATATATATATATGGGCAGGATCACATGAGAATGCTCCTTACATGAGAAATGAAAATGAATCTCAACCACACGATTGGATTAGAGTTACAACACTTGTTCATTAGAGTTATACCCCAAAAAAAATTTCGAGCCCAAAAAAAAAATATTTCAAATTTTTTTCCTTCTTATTTTTGTTTTTTTGGAGTTACATCACTTTTTCGTTAGAGTTACATCACTTGTTCATTAGAGTTATAGCGCGTAAAATCCATTCTTATTTCTTATGTAAGTATGCATTCTCATATGAACTCACTTATATATATATATATATATATATATATATATATATATATATATATATATATATATATATATATATAATGATCTTGTGGAAACCAATATTAAATTGAAAACATGGTTGCATTTAGGGAAAAAATACAATTTAGAAACTCCAAGCCATTAATTAGTGTTTTTGTTAAAAGAAAGTGTTTTTATTTGGTTTGTAGATTGAAATTCATGCATCTTTATAAAGTCTATTTGTACTAGTGATATGTGTCAAACTTTAGTTAAGATGACCTTGTATTTCATTACCTTCTAAGTTATACTTGTTCAAACTCTACATGCACCCCTGTTACTTCCTCTACTTGTCCAACAAGTAAGTGTAGGCCGAGCTTTCTTGTCTAGCAAGTAAACGAGTATCCCTTAGATGTTCTTCGGTTGGAGACTTGTGCAACAATGCCCGAATCGCCTTAGTCCTTGGCTCCGGGCTTCGTTCCCGAACCCGCAAAAAGGGACCCACCCCTGGAGGTTTGGGTGGTGGTTCCCCCTCCGAAGCTTAAGTCGGATATTAGGAGTTGTAAGAGAAAGTAGAGAGAGAGAGAAAATGAGAGAGTATTTTTTCGAGTAACTTTGCACGGTTTGCATTGAATGAACTTTCTCCCGATTTTTGGGGTATTTATAGTGATAGCAAGATGACGACTATCCTTAAAATCTGCCCTAGAATTGTGGCCTCTCGATTGGCCGAGAAATCATATCATGACACGTGGCGAGGCCATGATTTGGGAGGGTTTATCAACCACTCTCCCTGCAGCCACCTAACAGGGTGGGCTCTAACTACCTTTTGGGCGGAAAAGTAGCCTTTTAACCCAACCGAGCATAAGCGAGCATAACCCAAAGATTAAATCTTCCTTCTCTATTAACTAGGAGAAGACACGTGTACGGCTCCGATGAGCCCAAGTGTCTTCAAAGGAACCGTAGATGTTAGGCTACAACATTTGCCCCTAAAAGGGTTTTCACTTGTTGGCCCATCGACGGTTAAGGCCCTTTACCCAAGGTAGCTTCATTTGGCCCATCTGACGGTTAAGGCCCTTTTACCCAAGGTAGCTTCTTTTGAAATGAAGGAAATAACGCGCCTTTTCCTGGGTTTTACCGGTCATAACCGACCTTTGTACCCTTTCTTCGGTCATTCTTGACCGGCTCCACAGGTTTCTTACCCCTCTATAAATAACCTTGGTGTGAGAACATTTAATCATTTCACACTTCGAACGATTTTTTTCTAGAGATAGAAGCTCGCAAATTTTCTAGAGCGCGAGAGAGATCGTCCGGCCTCAACTTTCTTCACCGAATCGTCCAAGCGCTTTAGCAGGTATATTTTCTTTGTTCTTTTCATTCTTCTTTATTCTTTATTTTTTCTTAGAAAATCAATAAAATGGAATCTTCTTCGTCAAATAATCCTAGCCGACCAAGAGCTAGTCTTGACCCTAGAGCCGATACTTCTTCTTCGGCACATTCTAGAGTTGGGCCTCTTCTGGCCGAGTATATATTTTTTTGTGGTTTTGGCCGAAAAAGTCAGACGACCCAGTCTTTACTTGTGCATGGGTAATCTGGCGCGCGTCAAGCAAACGGCCCGTCTAAGACGAAAGGTAATAATCCCGTCAAATAGCTCAGATATGGAGGAATCTACTGGACGGGTGCCAGATGTGGCAAGAGAGGTCCAAAGTGCTGAGCCTTTGGGCAGGCCTCCTTCTTCTGACCATAATTTAGAAGACTCTGAAATAAACCCTGAGGCCAGTCCTTACGGCGGGGGACGTCGATATGGAGGAGACCGGCGAGGGTAATAACGGCAGCGAATCTGATGCTGCCGAAGAATCAGACGAGGTCTCCACTACCTCGTCGGAGATTAGAAGACGTTTAGGTCCCCTTTCTGACCCCGGCTTCATTTTGGTCAACCGTAAATGGTTAGAGAAAATAGGACCAGACCCTAATTACTTATCGTCCTACATGCCCATGCCGGGCTTCTCCTTTGTCATCCCGAATAAGGACGCGACGATACTGAGCGCTCCCAAGAACCACTTCGCCGTCTACAAGCTGGCCCTGGACGCGGGATTGATGTTCCCTCTCCACGAATTCATTGAACAAGTGCTTGCAGTATTACCACATCGGCCATAATCGGTGGCTCCAAACGCTTGGCACAACGTCCTGACGTTCATTGCCGTCTGTGAGCTGCGCGGCCTAGCTCTTTCCCTTCAAGCCTTTACTCATATCCATTATGGGGCCATGGACAGGGCATGGCTCAGCATCTGCAACCGTCCAGGCTTTATGACTTCTTGGGGAAAGCCGTCAAAGATGCACGAAAGGAAGGCCGACTTCATCTTCTTACGGGCGGCCAGCGACTACGCCACAGAGAGCTATAGATTTTATAATCGATCTGTCACGAATACTGGGCGGAAGCAGTCTTGGCTGGAGTTGGAGGACAGCTTTGACGAAGAGGTGGTGGAGTACTTCAGAATAAAGGAGTACTCCAGGCCCGGCCAACGATCTTTTAAGGGACCAACTAACTGGATACCCTTTAAAGAAATGTTTTACCAGGATGACTTCATGGTCGCCGCCGGCTTGCGGTTGGCCGAAGATAGAGGTATACATTCATATTCTCCAAGTAAAACCTCTTCGTCCATAGCACATCGGACTAACCATTTTTCATTTCTCTTTTGCAGACTCGGCCAAAAATCGTCTCAAGGCTTCTTGGACGGGTGAAATAAGTATGTCTAAATTTACAGACAACTTATGGAAGGAATACGCCAAGAGCAGCGCCGAGAAAAGGGCTGAAACACTGGTAACATGAATTTTTTTTTTTTTTTTTTTTTTTGGACGAGGATCATTCTTACTCGTTAAGTATTTGCACACCCATTGGACAAAAATTACCCGAAGAAGGAGAACGTCCAAGCATTGACGTCCGTCTTCGTTGGGCTATTCTCGTCTGTGGCACTGATTGTCTTTCTCTAGACGAGTATCACCTGAAGAAGGAAGGCGTCTGGGCTTGGACAGCCACCTCCTTTGGGTCATTCTCGTCTGAGATGCTGAATAGTTTTGGACGAGTACCATTGGGACTCGTCCAAGTCGTTGTTCCTTTTCTTGGACGAGGATAACCTGAAGAAGGAAAGCGTCCATGCTTGGACGGCCACCTTCTTTGGGCCATTCTCGTCTGAGATTTTGAATACCTTTGGACGAGTACCATTTGCACTCGTCCAAGGCGTTGTTCCTTTTCTTGGACGAGAATAACCTGAAGAAGGAAAGCGTCCATGGTTGGACGGCCACCTTCTTTGGGACATTCTCGTCTGAGATTTTTAATACCTTTGGACGAGTACCATTTGGACTCGTCCAAGTCGTTATCCCTTTTCTTGGACGAGGATATCCTGAAGAAGGGAAGCGTCCATGCTTGGACGGCCACCTTCTTTGGGCCATTCTCGTCTGAATTGCTTTAAGTTCTGAAACTGAACGAAGGGGGTGATTTCCTGTCCCTGGACGAGAGTCATTTTAGTCCGTCTTCCTTTGGGACGGCTTCCTTCTTTGCATTAACTTCGTCTGAAGCTTTGCAATATGTTTTAGATTTTGCTCTTTGGACGTCCATCATTTTAACTTGATCATTTCTTGCAGAAGAATGCTCCTACCAACAAACTTCCCCCAGGGAAGTCGTCTTCGTCCAAAAAGAGGCCTACAGCGGCCGCGGACCAGCCACCGGCAAAAAAGCCCAAGGGCTTTACAAGAAAGAAGACGGAGAAGGCTACTCCAAGTGGAATTGGAGAAAAAACCATGCATCCCCCTAAAGATAAGGTTCTTAAAGAGGAGCCTTCTACTGCCTTCTAACTTAGCTGAAGAGTTCTGACCCCACAGGTCAGTTGGACGCTTTACCTTCTAACTTAACTGAAGTCAGGCCAGAGTCAGCCTTGGCTTTGGTGGTTCTGGGGCAGGAGACGACGGCTGAGAACTACCCGGGCCTCAGCGGCTCGGTGGCCAAGTTGGTGCCGCAGATGCCGCTAGCTATTAGGACGGCATCTATTTCGTCTGGTGGGTTGTATTATCCGAATATAGTTTGGACGATGTGGGTCGACGGACGGTCCATGAGTCCGTCCAATAGACAAGCCATCGTCTTTCCCATCAAGATAACTGACTCTCCCCCTCTTTTAGATAAGGGCAAAGGCCCCGCTATACCCGCATCTCCTCCTACAATAGAATCGGACGAGGAGTCTTCTCCTGCTTTCGCCAGAATGTCAAAGGCTGAAAAAGATCGGCTTAAGCAGGAGCTCTTCAAGTGTTACCCTGAATCCTATATCAAAGGATTAAGGGGAGCATCGGCCGGGCATGTGGGCTACATGTCTCAACTTGCTGCTGAGGTATAACTTACTGCCGCTTTGGTTTAATACTTGTGTATATTTTTCCTTTTTGTAACTCGTCTAATGACTTGTTTGGTTTTTATTGTCCCAGCTTTTTGCTCGCAGCATGCTTACTGAAGAATGGGCGAGGGAGCTGAGAAAAAAGAATAAGCAGCTCGTCCACCTGGCGGCAACGGCAGGCGACAAGGCCATCCATGACATTGAGATGGCTAATACCCTTCATCGTCAATCTCTGGAGGCTTTGGAGAAGAGATCAGCTCTCCTTGAATCAGAAAACAAGAATTATCTTGTTACCATCAACGATCTGTACAAGGAGCTAGACCGTCTGAAGATGATTATTAATGCTGTCTCTACTGATCTGAAGGGTGAGAGAGATGTTGCTCTTCTTGCCGCCGTTCAACTGAGGAGGGAGAACATTCTCCTAAGAGCGAAGGCTGCCCGTCTGGAAAGGGAGGCGGCCAAGGCCTTTGACGATGCCAAGGAAGGATTGGCTCAAGTCATCGAAACGTCTAAGGACTGGGCCGTCAAGGCCTTTGAGATGCTGGCTGAGGCTGCTGAGGTCCCCAGCTTCGTTCGTCGTCTGGAGTATCAACAGAGTGTCCATCGTGCTATGGTATGTGCCGAGGAACCTCCGGAGTTTTTGGACTCCGACGACGAAGCTGCAGTTGAGGAGGAGAACCCTGAAGACGACCAAGAAACTCGTGCTGAAGATGACGCCTAGTTTTAGGTTCATTTTTCTAAGTTTCTTGTCTTGTCTGCCGTTGTAGCCTTAACTCTTCAGTCTTAAGTTGTAAATCTTTTGCCAATTATATATATGAAAGACTTTTTGCCAATTGCTTGTCTTTCCCGTCCTGAATTCTGAATTCTTAAGTCTTAAGTATCAAATGAGCCTCGTCCTGAATTCTGGACGACCCGTACAGATGTTGGCCTTTAGACGACCTGTAACTGAATAACGTCCTTGCCTTTAGACGATCATAAGTCTATTCAAAATGCATCCAAGTACAAGAAGAGACTCGACCTGAATTCTGGACGGTTTACATAATTCAGATAGAGTAATCCTGTCAACCCTGATCTTTGCCCTTGGACGATAGAGGGTCCATGGACGATTTGCAAAACACATCCTGGAGAAATTGCCATCCTTGTCCTTGGACGATTGTGAATCGTTCGAAAAAGTATCTAAGTACTTAGTGACATTCGTCTTGAAACTTTGGATGGTTTGCAAAATAAATATAGTTAAAAATTGCCATCCTTGTCCTTGGACGATTGTGAATCTTTCAAAAAAGTATCTAAGTACTTTGTGACATTCGTCCTGGAACTTTAGATGGTCTTCACATTCAGACGAGTCTTGCCTCAAGGGGGAAAGCGTCCTACTCATATGGCTTTGTGGACTAGCCACGGTTTAGCCGTTTTCCTCGAGTTGGTAACACTCGTCCTGCAGTATTTATTGCTTGGTTCATCCTGGTTTTTTAGACGACCTTCCTTCTTTTAGCTCGTCCTACAGGCTTGTCTTATCCCCCCCCTTCTTGGGCTAGGCTCAACCATATATAGTGGACAAGCCATAGTCCAAGAAGGAGAGCGGCCAACATTGGCCAAGCTTGCTGAAATTGCTAAGGACGAGCTTTAGATACATGGTCTGACCATGTCTTAGCCGCCTTCCTTGAGGGAACAACACTCGTCTGGAAGTAGTGATCCCTTACTAGGGTCTTTATTACTTAGCTGTCCATTTAGGTGAAAGTAAATATCCTTTACTAAGGGCTTATTTCTGGTCAGTCTTCTCTTAGAGACCTTGACGTTTCCCTTACTAGAGATTTTGTCAATTTGATTGCCATTCATGTATTGTCAACCTTTAGGTTGTTATACTTTTGGCCGGTCTCTTCGAGGGAGTAATGTTCGGCATTGAAGTGAGTATTTTTGACGCTCTATTATTTTTTGTGTTTTTGTTCCAAGTTATTGTGTCTTTTAGACTAGTAACTGATTTAATGCCCCAAAGAGAACTAACTTGGTGGGAATAAACAAAGGCGATAAGAAAGTAGGAATTGTATTATATGAATTTTGCTTGGCTAAATGCCAAGATACATGTATACAATTCTTTTTTCTAACATCTGTCGTGGCACTTTGGACTTACTACAAACAACTAGCTAGATTCCTGACGATGAATTGAGTTAGACGTGGTACTTCTTCCAAGTGCGCTGTATAACTCGTCCATCCAGATTTTGGAGACGAAAGGTTCCACTGCGCACCTCTTGGATAATTAGATAAGGTCCTTCCCAATTTGGTGTTAGCTTCCCCATCTCTTTAGCTCGTCCAACCGCCTCCATCTTCCTTAGGACCAAATCCCCCACCTTGAGTGGTCGTCTAGCGACTCTCTTGTTAAAGTTCCGAGCCATTCACAGCTTGTACAATTGCATTCTTAGCAAGGCATTGCCCTTGACTTCTGGTACTTGATCCAAAGCCGTGCGCAATGCAGCCCAGTTGGCATCTTCTGTGTACAACATGACTCGCAGGGTGGGTTCTTCAATTTCAATGGGCAAGACGGCTTCGGTGCCATAATCTAACATGAAGGGTGTCTCCCCTGTAGAATTTTTGGCAGTTGTTCTGATGGACCATAACACTAGCTGTAGTTCTTCAACCCATTGTCCCTTAGCATTATCCAACTTCCTTTTGTTCCATTAGATAGAATCTTGTTGAAGGACTCCACTTACCCATTGGCCTGTGGGTGGGCGACGACAGCAAAGTGAGCCTTGATTTCTCGTTCTGCCAACCAATCTTTTAGTTTAGGTGTTTCAAACTGCGGGCCATTATCAAAGACGATGGACTGTGGCATGCCAAAACGAGTTATAATGTTTTTCCAAATGAAGCCCTTGACGTCGTTTGTTGTTATACCTCGCATGGCTTCAGCCTCTATCCATTTAGTGAAGTAGTCCACAGCCACTATCACAAACTTCTTTTGCCCAGTGGCCACAGGGAAAGGTCCTAGAATATCCATGCCCCATTTGGCAAAAGGCATAGGGAACAAGATAGGAGTTAGGTAGTTGGACGGCTTCTGATGCAAATTTTCGTGCTTCTGACAACTGTCGCACTTTTTTGCATAGACGAGGGCATCTTCCTTTAGGATAGGCCAGTAATATCCCGTCCTTAAAGCCTTTTCTCCCAATGCTCTTCCCCCAATGTGAGATGCACAAGCTCCTTCATGGAGTTCCTTCAGAACCTCTAAACCTTCTTCCCTGGTGATGCACTTGAGGAGAGGACGATTGAATGACCTCTAGTAAAGAGTCTCATCCCAAAATTCAAACCACCTGTCTCTAGCCTTCACATACTTAGCCTCTACAGGGTCCGGAGGTAACCGTCCTGTCCTCTTGTATTCTATGATAGGCTCCATCCAGACTGCCCCTCGGCTAAGAAACATAATATGTTCTTGGTCAATGCTCTTTTTGGGTTTGACTTCCCAAAACATTGTTCTTGGCACATCACCTTCAGCCGAGCTGGCCAATTTAGAGAGAGCATCTGCTTGATGATTTTCTGACCTTGGCACTTGGTCGAGAACAAATCGTTTCAAAGGCTTAATCTCATCTTTGATCAGACGCATATATTTGCTCATCGATGCTTCTTTACATTCAAAATCCCCGTTGACTTGACTGACGACCAAGAGCGAGTCTGATTTGGCCTCAATTTCCAGAGCTCTTGCCGCTTTACACATTTTGATTCCAGCTAGAAGTTCTTCATATTCAGCTTCGTTATTGGACGCTTGGAATTGGAACCTTAGCGCATATTCAAACTTGTCTCCTTCTGGAGACTGGCAAATGATCCTGCCCCACATCCATTGACAGTGGACGACCCATCAACCATGAGCGTCCAATGCTTCCTTCTTTCAGCTGGATCAGATATTGGCTCTATGGTTGGCCGAGTAAGTTCAACTATAAAATCTGCCAAGCTTGCCCCTTAATGGCTTTCCTTGGCTCAAATGATATATCGAACATGTTAAGCTCAACAGCCCATTTTAGCATTCGTCCGAAAGCTTCCATCTTTTGCAGGACTTGCTTCAGAGGTTGGTCAGTATAGACGAGTATGTTGTGCGCCAAGAAATAAGGCCTTAACTTTCGGCTGGCCATGACGAGGGCCAATCCAAACTTCTCAACTGGAGTATACCTATTTTCCGCATCCTTGAGCACATGACTCACAAAGTATATGGGGACTTGGACGGACTCTTTTTCAGCCAGCAGGATGGCAGTCACAGCCTGAGTGGACACAGCCAAGTATACAAACAGTTTCTCCCCCTCAGCTAGACTGACCAACCTAGGCAGCTGCCGAAGGTGATCTTTAACTTGCTGAAGGGCTTGCTCTGCCTCTGCTATCCATTCAAACTTGGCCTTTTTCTTGATCGTGGCGAAGAAGTGATGGCACTTGTCACCTGACTTGGACAAGAAACGTCCAAGGGCAGCCAAACAACATGTCAGCCGCTGGACTTCCTTTATCTTTGACGGAGATTTCATGTCTAAAATAGCTTGGATCTTCTCTGGGTTGGCTTCTATTCCCCTCTGATCTACCAAGAAGCCTAAGAACTTCCCAGACAAGACTCCAAATACACATTTGCCGGGGTTCAATTTTAACTTTGTATTTCCTGAGAGTCTCGAAAGTCTCTCTCAAATCACCAACATGACCTTCCTCTTGCTGACTCTTGACTATCATATCATCAATATAAGCCTCCATGTTTCTTCCCAGATGTGGCTGAAAGACGGTATTGATCAATCTTTGAAAGGTGGCCGGAGCATTGCGTAGGCCGAATGGCATCCTCAACCAGCCATACAGTCCCTTCTCAGTAATGAAGGACGTTTTGTCCTGATCCTCTGACCACATGGGGATTTCATGAAAACCTGAATAGGCGTCCATGAAGCTTAGCAAAGCACGGCCGGCCGTGGAGTCTACAAGACGATCCAACTTAGGCAAAGGGAAACTGTCCTTAGGACAAGCCTTGTTGAGATCAGTATAGTCCACACACATCCTCCAAGTGTCATTAGGCTTTGGCACCATGACCACATTTACTATCCATTCCAGATAATAAGTTTCTCTGATGAACTTTGATTTCAACAACTTCTGAACTTCTTGGTCGACCGCCTGATTTCTGGCCGGTCCTAAATGTCTTTTCTTCTGACAAACCGGTTTTAAATTTGGATCAACATTCAGCCGGTGGACGGCTATATTGGATCAATTCCAGGCATTTCTTCAACACAATAAGCGAACACATCTTGAAATTCTTTCAGCAAGCTGATTAGAAGACCTCTCAAACCCGGACTGAGTGAAGACCCAATCTTGAGGGTTCTTTCTAGACAAGCTTCATCCAACACTACCTCTTCAGGAGCTTCCACAGGCTCTGGACGTTCTAATGCCAGTCCCATGATGGCCATCACTTCTTCAGACGAGGGAGGCTCTTCCTTTATGGGCTCATACTTTCTTTTCTTGCTGGGAAGATGTTCAGACGTTTTCCTTGAGGGGGCAATTGGCGTCTGAGGACTCTCAATGGTCATCCTAGGCTCCTTTACATTTTCGGACTCCTTCCTTTCTCTAGCCACCTTCGTCTTATCTTTCTCAATTTCAGACGTTTTCCTTCCGCCCTCGGTCTTCGTCTGGTCCTCATTACATGCTTTCCATGATGACGACTTGAGGGTGGTTAGGTAACATTCCCTAGCCGCCTGCTGGTCTCCATACAAGGAGTCAATCTTGCCATCATCACACTCATACTTCATAAGCATCAAGTGAGTTACTATTACAGCTTTAACATGATTCAAAGTTGGTCGTCCGAGTATGACATTATATGCTGTCAAATCTCGGACAACGAAGAACTTGATGAACAAAGTCCTTGAGGCATCCTTCTCACCAACTCGGACGGGAAACGTGATTGTTCCCATGGGATGGATGACTCCTCCCCCAAACCCTATGATGGGGTGGTGGACGGGAACCAAGTTCTTTTCATCAAACTTTAGTCTGGACAAGCAATCAGCACTAATGATGTCCGTAGAGCTTCCGGTATCAATCAGAATTCTCCTTACTGCCAGGTTTGCTATCTTCATCTCTACCACCAAAGGATCGTCGTGGGGGGTCCTCAGCTTGCCCCGATCTTGCTCACTAACCACGACTTTTGGGAAGGGCTCGGCCTTTGTCTGATCAGCTAGCAAGACTTGGCCGAGTTCCCTAAGATAGTTTTTGTGACCTCTATTGGTTGGTCCTCCGGAAGCAAATCCTCCTGAAATAAAAAGGACTACATCTTCATCAGTGCTTTCACTCTCCTTCTTCTTGCTTTGACGGTCATCTCTCCTCTGAAACTTCTTTCCCCCTTGGGGTAAGTATGAACTGATCTTTCCTTTTCGGGCTAGATCCTCCAAAGCTCTCTTAAGGTGCTTACATTCATTGGTTTCATGACTGCAATCCTTGTGAAAATGACAATACTTGCTCTTGTCCCTATTCCTATAAGGAGTCTTCATCTCAGCTGGAGCCTTCAGCTCATATTGGTCCTTTATCTTCATGAGAATGGAGTATTGGTCCTTGCTGAATTCGATGGGGTTGGATGAAGAAGGCTCAGATTCTTTCCTCTTGTTTCTTCCTCTGGACGACGTAGTGGTAGAAGTTGTGGCCCAATTCTCGGCCTTTTTGGGGTTGCTCTTCTTTAGCTGAGCAACCTCTTCAGGCTTCTTGGACTCGGGATGCTTTGCCTCCGCACATACTTCAGTGGCATGTATAAAGGCTTCAGCTTCCTTTAAAGCCTCGGCAAGAGTATTGATCTTCTTCTTCACAAGGTCAAACTTAAAACTTCCTGGCCTCAAACCCCTTATAAAGGCGTCAAAAGCCACTCCGGCATTGAGATCTTGAATTTGAAGGGCTTCCAGATTGAATCTCTTAACAAAACTCCTAAGAGCTTCTTTTGGTCCTTGGACGACCTTGCCCAAGTGCATGCTTGTCTTTTGTTCTTGACGATTTCCAACGAAATGACTAGTAAATAAGACACTGAGTTCGGTGAAATTGTTGACTGAATTGGGGCGTATATTATTGAACCACTTCTGAGCTACACCCTTCAAGGTAGCCGGGAAATTCTTACACCAAGTAGCATCGTCTACTCCTTGGACGTACATCTTATGCTTGTAAGCAGACATGTGATCATCAGGATCAGTTGTTCCATCAAAAGGCTCTATGGTTGGGAGTTTTACCTTTGGGAAGGGGGGCGCCTCCATGATCCTGGCCGAGAATGGAGTAGGCCAATTGATCCGGAGGGCTCCCAGCTGTCCCTCGATGGGTATGAACTCCTTGCGATACTCCTTCAATACTGGGTTAGATGAAGTGTTTGCGGGTACTGGTCGCTTATAGACCATAGGTTGAACCACCGTCCTCTCTTGTCTCGGACGAACAATCGAAAGACCCAGACTTCTTCCCTCTGTTCTGGATGGTATCCTTAAAGGAGGGTCTCTCAAATACGGGGTAGAGCCAGTAGCCGACCGTTGCAAAGCTGCAGCCCTCTTTGCCTCTAAGTAATCCCTGGCGTCTGTTTCCATTCGATGTCCATTCGGACGAGCTTGATCTTAAGTTCTCACTACCAGATTCCAGTCCATCTTCCTTCGCTGATCACTGTCCTCTGGCTGCTTTCCTCTTGCCGCCCTCTTAGAGGATTCCTGACGAACAGGTCGACTAGGACCTGGACGATTTTCTTGGGAACGTCCCCTAGGAGGAGCTTGATTGTTGACGGCTGGCTCCGGGTTATGATGGAAGAACAACATGTTGCTCCTAATCTGTTCCTGGACGACTGCGACCATTTTAGACTGAAAGTCATTCAGGACGTTGTCTAGATGGGCAGCCGTCACTGGACGTTCAAGATTTTCCTGAATGACTGGCTGCTGGCTTGGTCCAGGGACATGGACGATGGTTGGAGGTCTATCCCTTCCTCGAGGCAGTCTCTCGTGCTCAACTGTGTCTTCGACATTAACCTGAAGACTTCGGTTTCTGGCAATGTTGGACGATTGACAATCAGTCATCGTTGCGTCTCCCCACAGACGGCGCCAAATGTTACTTCCTCTACTTGTCCAACACGTAAGCTGTAGGCTGAGCTTTCTTGTCTAGCAAGTAAACGAGTATCCCTTAGATGTTCTTCAGTTGGAGACTTGTGCAACAATGCCTGAATCAGCTTAGTCCTTGGCCTGGGCTTCGTTCCCGAACCTGCAAAAAGGGACCCACCCTGGAGGTTTGGGTGGTGGTTCCCCCTCCGAAGCTTAAGTCAGATATTAGGAGTTATAAGAGAAAGTAGAGATAGAGAGAGAAATTGAGAGAGTATTTTTTCAGAGTAACTTTGCACTGTTTGCATTGAATGAACTTTCTCCTGATTTCTGGGGTATTTATAGTGATAGCAAGATGACAGCTATCCTTAAAATCTGCCCTAGAATAGTGGCCTCTGATTGGCTGAGAAATCATATCATGACACGTGGCAGGCCATGATTTGGGAGGGTTTATCAACCACTCTCCTGCAGCCACCTCACAGGGCTGGGCTCTTACTACCTTTTGGGCCCGAAAAGTAGCGTTTTAACCCAACTGAGCATAACTGAGCATAACCCAAAGATTAAATCTTCCTTCTCTATTAACTAGGAGATGACACGTGTACGGCTCCGATGAGCCCAGGTGTCTTTAAAGGAACCGTAGATGTTAGGCTACAACACACCCCTTTTATTTAATCATACTTTGTTAAGTTGAAAATGTACCCTTTGTCCGCCAATGTTTTAGCTTAAGAGTTGTTAAAAATGTTCCAATTCGTTCATCTCATATAACAATTATTTATTTTACTTAAGCCATAAAAGTATAGGATTTACATGTATTATAAAAATGAAGGAAAAGTACGCAACATTTAATTGTGAACAATTTTTGTGGCGCCACGTTATTGTACCTTAGATAAGTTTAGGACATGGAAAATTTATAGAAAGTTGGTGCGACCATTTTATGACGAACCAGTATATCAAACTTCATGTAAATAAATTTTGGGGTAGCTAGGCGATGATAGGAAGGAAAGAGAACCATGAATACGTCGATGTTTGGGTATAGGTTCTGAAAGCAACGTTGGTTTTGGACTTTGGTGGATGCCAAGCTCGTTTCTATATTCAGTATTCTAGCTAGTTTGCATTCAATGTAATATAAAGTAATTTATAACTTTACTTGGAATGGTTGTGCTAGTTAGTACTTTCGGTATGTGACCAAATATTAAATCCAAATATGCTTTTGAATGAAATTAATAATACTTTCTCATTTATAATATAATGTTTGTATGGACATCGACACATGCTCAATATTAGAATAAGACATGCATGATGAGATGTGCTTCGGGTGGGAAACTAGGGGTGTTTATTACGAATATCCGATCCGATCCGATCGGAAATAATGCGTTCCGAATCGGATCCGAAAAAATCAGATAACCGAAATTTCGGATCGAATATCCGAAAACTAAAAAAATTGAAAATTTGAAAGGTTCGTAAAATAAGTTTCGGATCAGATTGGATCATTGAATATTTCGGATATCCGATCTTGAAAACGGATATTAGCATGCATGATGAGATGTGCTTCGGGTGGGAAAGCACATCGGTGTATCTGTGTTTTAGGAGGAAGAGGCCAAGACGGGGAGAAAAAATGGTTTCGATGTGAACATGTGGTGACTGGTGAGGAGGGGTGGTGTTAGAGAAAATTCCTCTCCAATCTCTAATTTTCTTTTTAGGAGGATAAGAATATAGGATCTTCTTGTGTTCGTGTGTATGAGGTGCAATAAACAACACATATACCTAGAGGTGGCCATTCAATTTTTTTAGTGTGGAGGATAAGAATATAGGATCTTCTTGTGTTCGTGTGTATGAGGTGCAATAAACAACACATATACCTATAGTTTTTCCACATGCATCACAAAAAAAAAGTCAATTTAGCAACAATTAAAATTTATTACTATTCACAACAAATTTTATGTCAATCAAAGTTGGCAACAAATTAGAAACAAAAAATAGTACTTACTCAAAGCTTGTTTGTATATGATTTTAGCTACTAAATTTAAAACAACTTTGTTGCCATCTTACATCCATTAAAAAATAGTCGCCTTATTGATTGCTATATTTGGTGCATTCATTGGCAAATCTAGCAACGAATTACCAATGATTGTTGCTAAGGCAACAAATTATTAATATTGATTGCTAAAATTAGCCACAAATTGCTGTAATTGGTGTTAAAGCGTAGGGAGATAGGATACATGATGCCCAGACAAACGTGCCCTCGATCTAAAGGCTTTAGAAAATAAATGTTAGTGTAATGGGGAGCTATAACAGATTCCTATGGGAAATTCCCGTTAGTATACCTGTATTTTTCCATAATCCCAGTGGTATACCTCAGTTTTTATAATTCCCACTGGTATACCCGAACTTCATTGATGCTCCAAACCGTGACTTTTTTGGGAATATTCCATTAAGTAACAGAATATTCCCTTAGCTAATACATAAACAAAAGGATTCAGGCATTCAGCTCGATTTGCATATAAAAAATATCTCAATTTGCGTGAATTGATTTGCGTGCCCATAAAATAGTTCAATCAAGGTTTTGGGGTTCATTTTAGCCCTTAAGGATCAAATTTAAGATTAAAATTTGCAAAAAAAGACCAATTTGCATTCTAGAAACATCTCGATTTGCTTGCATTTATTTGCATGCCAAAAAATAGTTCTTTCAAGGTTTTGGGGTCATTTTAGCCATCAAGGGTCAAATTTGAGGTCAAAGTTTGCAAAGAACGATTAGATTCGCCGCGATTTGCATTCCACAAACATCTCGATCCGTGTTTTTTGGTTGAAAAAAGTCATGTCTGGGAAGATGGAAAAAGTTCGGGTATACACTAGTGGAAAAAAGCCCATCTGATGCGGTCAAAATCGGGCTTAGTGATGCGGTTTTGGTCCGCATCAGATGGGCTCGCAACAGATCCCAATTATTTACTGATCCGGTCCAAAACCGGATCAGTAAATTATTTACTGATGCGGTTTTAAGCTAAAACCTCATCAGTTAATGCGATTAACTGATGCGGTTTTAGCTTAAAACCGCATCAGATTGTGCAAAAAATTATGTCAAAAAAATCAGGTCTGCACTCTTGTGTCGAACGAAAATCTGCAACATATTTTGAAGCTTGTGTACCACAAAGGTACACACATATATATATAAAAAAAACCAAAATGTATATATACATGTATATACAATAACAATACATACTAATTATATACACATACCAAATATACCTTATTTTCAATTTCCAAAAAACGTATATATATATATATATATATATATATATATATATATATATATATATATATATATATATATATATATATATATATATATATATATACATACCAAAAGTATATACCAAAATTTCCAGTTCAAAAATGGGAAAACCAAAATTACAAAAAAAACGAAAGAAATGACTTCATAACCAAAAATGAAAATGAACGGAAAAAAAAAAAACTAAATCTAACTAAAAAATGTAAATTACATAAACTGAACGAAAATTACAATAAAAAAAAACGAACTAGATCTAACTAATAATATAAATTACAGAAAATGAACGAAAATTACAAAAAAAAACTAAAGAAAAGAAAAAAATATATAAATTACAGAAAATGAACGAAATTACAAAAAACAATTAAAGAAAAGAAAAAAAAATAACAAAACTCAGATCTCAGATCTGATGAACAAACCAGACGACAAAAACGAAAAAAACCTTTCTAGATAACGAGAGAATTCGTCTTCAATTCGATGTTCGTCTTCGACTTCGATTCGTCTTCTATTCGTGAAGACAACGACGAGGATTCGTGAAGACAACGACGTTCGTCTTCGATTCGACGATGAAGGTGGTGTTCATTGAGGGTGTCGTGGGTTTGAGAGGGAGGAGGGAAGAGGAGAAAGAGGAGGGAAGAGGAGAGAGAGGATGGATTAGGTTGAGTGAGGAGAAAGGGGAGAGGATTAGGGTTGACTGTTGAGTGAGGAGAAAGAGGGGGTGCCGTGGGTTTGAGAGGGATTAGGGCTGAGTTGAGTGAGGAGAGAGGGGAAAGGGTTAGGTGGGCTGGGGTTATAAGGGAAGTAAATGGGCCATGAGGTTCCCTTTTTTTTTCAGAAAAAATAAGAAAATCAGATGCAGTCCTAAGAACCAAATCAGATTTATAAAAAATCGCATCGGATTTTTTAATCTGATGCGGTCCACAGCTTTTCTTCCTATTTTTTTAATTGATTTTCTGATGCGGTTTTGTAAAAACCGCATCTGTTACTAAGTGACAGATAAGGTTTTTTCCACTAGTGATACCATTGAGAATTTTAAAAACTAAGGTATACCACTGGGGTTATGAGAAATTATGGGTATACCAGTGGGAATTTCTCTATTTCTAACTATTGTAAATTATAAAAAGGGATTTTCAAGAAACTTGATGGAAAATAAGGGGGGTTTTGAAAAGGGTGTTATATGTGAGTGTTTGTGTGTGATAATTTATAACAGTTAAAAATTTTGAGTTTCTCGTCTAACGTGCTATTTTTTTTGGCAAATTTTGCTAGCAAGGTTTCTACATTTCATGGAAGTTTTTGTTGCTAGAGACGTTTGTTTTTTTTACGTGGATCAAGGAAAAAGCCAAAAGATAAAGGGAAAAAGTGAAAAAGGTAGAAATAATAAGAATAAAAGAGCTAAAGAGGCATTATTTAGGTGGGTCGAACCCACCATATAAATAAAAGGGTCAAATGACCCTAAAAAAAAAAACCCCTAAATGGCAAAATGTCCCTATTATAATTAAGAGAGAATATTGAAAAAATAATAGTGTTCAATTTATTTGAAATGGAGAGAGGGCACATATAATTTCATTGAGGTTCCATTGATATTTTTTAAATTAATAGAATGGTGTCACGGTGGCCTATAGTGCCAACGGTGGGCAATAATGCTACTAGGGTAATCCTTAATACCGAGACGTTTTTAAAATTAAAAAAAAAAAATAGTTATAAATTTTTCGATATATAGCACTCATGTCGATAAAATGATTTGAATCCTTTATTTATATGGGTGGGTGGGTGTACGATGGTAGTGAAAGATGTGGTGATAGGGTTGAAAATAGGAAAAAGTGAAAACTAGCTAAGGCGACAAATTATTAGTTGCAAAGTATTATCAAATTTTCCGAAAAGAGAAGTGATACAAGTATTTTAGAACCGGTGAAATTATAATTATTTTGGTTCCCTAATTTTTTATAATTTTAAAGCTTCTATCTTAGGATGGTTTGAGAAGGTAATACATAATTTGTCATATATGCAATGCCCCTCAAGAAAGGAAAAAATCCCAAGTGTGCGTTGTTCATGCATGGCTTCAATGACTAACCTACTCATTTAAACTACAGATATAAATACTATTTACAAAAACTAGACAAGTAAATGATGCTAAAACGCCAAGATCGTGATTCATGACAAATTATTAATTCCTAAGTCACAACCAATGCATATATAACTGGATTACTAGGAATAGTCCTTAGCAACAGGATTTGGCTTGTACCTCCAGGCTCCAGGAAAGAAGCTAGTGCGCAAAGAGATGCCTGAATATTGTGTGACTGGAGGCACAGGCTTCATAGCATCATACATAGTAAAATCACTGCTTGAAAGGGGACATACTGTACGTACCACTGTCCGAAATCCAGGTTCATAACAACTTCTAAAATCTAATCCTCTGATTTTTGAGAGCAATTATTCATACAATGTATGCATTTACATGATATGCGTTCTTCTAGACGCAATACATATTTAGAAATCACATGGAAAATTTACAAAATTATACTTTGCAAATTTTAATTTTAAGTGAAATTTGAAGTGAACAGAGAATGTAGAGAAGGTAGGATTTTTATGGGAATTGAGGGGAGCTAAAGAGCAACTCAAAGTCATGAAAGCTGATTTGATGGAAGAAGGAAGCTTTGATGAAGCCATCCAAGGTGTTGATGGTGTCTTCCATACTGCTGCTCCAGTGCTCGTGCCATATGACGAAAACGTTTATGTACTCGTCTATCACTTGCTGTAATTATAATTTGATCTTGAAGCACTCTTTTCAGCAAAACGGATGCTACGTATACCCTATTTAATTTCTTTTCTCTCCAATTCTGCTCGCATTTGGTTCATCTCGGGTTTGGCTTGTCCTAAAACTGTTGCTAAGGACCGTCAAATAACGGGCATAAGTCTGTTTAGATGGTTTTTTCAGAGCTGTGCTACTTGGACTCTTCATATTATCACAGTTACTTCGTGTCGAATACTTGACAAAAAGCTGGGTATGGACTCTTCCAAACTCTAGTATATCATGGAACTTCGTCACAAAGTAGCGGGGTTGGACGCTTATATACCCACCAGTGTCCGAGATGAATAGTCAGTCTGAGTAACATAGCTTCATAGTAGTTCAAGAGGACAGATAATTTTGTACAAAGGTTCTACACTTCTATGTGATGAACTATAGGTGTTTTTGCAGGCCAATCTGATTGAACCCAGTATGAAAGGAACTCTTAACGTCCTAAAATCATGCGCAAAGGCAACTACTGTCAAAAGGGTTGTATTTACCTCTTCCTGTTCTGCAATAAGATACCGTGCAGACATCCAGCAGATTTCTTCTCTCAACGAGTCACACTGGAGCGATGCTGAGTACTGCAAGAAACATAATGTAAGAACGCATATCCCTTCTCTCAGTGAACTTTTTTTCATACCAGATCATAATATTCATAATGACCTACAAATGTTTATTGCTCCTTCATAAGCTTTGGTATGCGTATGCGAAGACATTAGCTGAGCAGTCGGCATGGCAAATGGCCAAGGAAAGTGGTCTTGATTTGGTGGTTGTCAACCCATCATTCGTGATTGGTCCTGTGCTCGGACCACAGTCAACTAGCACACTGCTTCTATTGCTTGGGATAATTAAAGGTAAGAAGTGTAGATACAAACCTGTTTAAACAAATCCCCTCTATATCTATCAGATGATTTATTTGTAACAGAAAAATATACATCTTGTCCCCAGTTACTCAGGTACAATAACAAATTCAATATCTAACAGGGTATATATTTACTTAGGTGCAATAGGCGAGTATCCAAACCAGGAAATAGGATTTGTGCACATAGATGACGTGGTAGCAGCACACATTCTGGCCATGGAAGAAAGCACGGCAACCGGAAGGCTAATTTGCTCAAGCTCAGTGGCTCACTGGTCTCAAATCATAGACATGATGAAAGCTAAATATAAAGGCTACCCATATGAAAATAAGTAAGTACATAAAAAACGCAAAGTTACTGGTTTAAATGCTAGAAATATTTCTGAACTCTACAAATACTGTTTCTTGTTGCAGGTGCGGGACTCAGAAAGGAGACGACAAGCCTCATAGCATGGATACTAGCAAAATTGAGCAACTGGGATTTCCAGGCTTTAGAACAATTTCTCAAATGTTTGATGATTGCATCAGAAGTTTCCAAGAAAAGGGCTTTCTTTGATGATCTTTGGCTAATTGACCTTCAATGCACTAGAGAAGGAAATTTTATTTGTCTCAGCAACATCAGTTAAGCATTAATATTGGTCAAATAGAAGGTGCAGTAAAATTTAATTTCAATAAGGACAATTATGTATCTCATGCCTACAAAAGTACAAGAAATGAGAGAACCATATCTGTATCTCATGCCAAGCTAAACATATGTAGCCAAAATAATGAGCAGAGAAGGATAGCTAAAGCACCTTACTAAGCATACTCAAAACTCCATTTGCAATTTTGATATAGAACTAACTGATTCATATTGCTACAAAAAATAATTCATATTACTAACTGAATCTTAGTTCCTCTGAACAGGGACCTCAGCTATGCATATCGGAAAAGAAAAAAAAAAACTCTGTAGTTAATTATACATTCCACCTTTACTCCTATCTCTGACCTCGTTATTACCCTGCTCAACAGGCAAACTTGAGCTAGTTGTAGCAGCTAACAACCATTTCCATCCTTCGTAAAAGTGTACAGGAAAAAGGAAGATTATCAGGAACTAGGAGTGGTAAAAGTCGTTTCATGCAATGAACTCATGCTTGCTCCTCCCGGTTCCCAGAAGTTGCATTATTCTCAGCATTCTTCATTCTCATCCGCAAGGCTTTCTTGGGCAAATGGGAGTGCAAACAAGGATCATACGTTGGACTTTTGAGAGGACGGTACTTGGGACATAGCCTACCGGCTCTGTATTGGACGCCACATGCATTGCAGAGCGTATTTCGTCCCAAGGGCCCTTCCCTCCATTGTGGGGTCTTCGTGGATTCACAATGTAGACACTTCTTGACCACTTTCGTTGCTAGTTTTGGTTTTAGGATAACTTCAGACTCAAAGTTTTGGTTCTCTCTACAATCTAACTGAACCAAATTGCTAGCTTTTTCTCTTATCTCCCGGAATTTCTTGGCTCTATGAGCACGGTTCTGGTCCCTCTCATTTTTGTTACCAAAGCACATCCCGTCAAAATTTTCAGCTTCAGAAGTAAGGTTCTGACCCATCTCACTATTCTTACCCATCCTCATCTCCTCGAATTTTCTGAGTTCAGAATTAAGTTTCTGGCCCATCTGAATATTGTTACTCGTTTTCATCTCCCGAACCTTCTTGGGTTTAGGAGTAGGGTGTGGAAACCTCTCACTTATGTTACCCATTCTCATGTCCTGGACTTTCTTGGGCAAATTGGAGTGTAAAGAAGGATCAAATGTTGGACTCTTCAAAGGGCGGTAGTCAGGATATAGCCTACCATGTTTATACTGAACACCACATGCATTGCAGACGGTCTTTCTCCCCATGGGACCCGTCCTCCATTGTGGGGTCTCTGTTGTTCCGCAATGCATGCATTTCTTGGCTGCTAGGTTCGAATCCGAATTAATTAATTCACTAATTTTTCTAGTCCGCACCTGCTTGGCTGGAATATACTCTTCGGTTTCATCTGAAAGAGAAGACTCCATAGAGTTCTCTGATTCTGATTGGAATGCCCGACTATGCTCTCTAGCAGATGAAGTGGTGCCAATAAACTGAAAACCTCCTGAAGAGTTGCGCTTTGTGGGATGACGACATTTGCTGTGAGAACGCACTGTAGTGCTGACATTAGAGCATGACCACTTCTTTTGAAGGACTGAAATTGGGCTCAAAGTCTTATACTGGTTCTGAGAATAATCCTTTAGGGAGGAAGGCTTTTCTTTCACAGACATCATGCCCACATCACAGACAGGATTATCAACATATTCTGACGGTTGACCTTGATCAACAATGTTTTCATACTGTAACAGCAAGAAAGAGAAAACAAATCACAAAAACTGTATCCCTGCAAACTTTGATGTTTGAACTATGCTAATGAAATAAATAGAGAAGATTATATAGTTAATTGTTGGCATAAAATACACAATTCTACTAGAGTTAGGCATAGGATCACCTCATTCAAGTGAGCAAACTGCTTGGGGAAGAAACCAAAGAACAATAGCACATCCATAATCAGATCCTAGGCTCTTACAGATTACGGAGTAACTACGCTACGAGTTTATTGCTCCCAGTACTGCAATGTCTACAAAAAGATGTGGCATCTTGAAAGAAAAAGGTCATTCTAAATGTTCTAGGATACTTCACTTCGCATACATAACTAGACTGAGCACATATTCGTCGTCAGGATATGCCACCAAGACAAACAATAAAGACAATACACAAAAATTACTTCAAACAACTTTGGGCCATGGAATTAAAACTCTCCTGTTCCGTTACAGAACGGCCGTTCTGTAACGGATTTTGGATTTGCCGTTCCGCGAAACCCCGTTACGGAACACCATAATAAAAATCACATACTTCTCACCGCGTTGTCCGTTCCGTAACGCGAACACGCCGCTTTAGAACGCTTTTATCCCGTTACATCCGTTCTTTTCAAACATTGGCCAAAAATATTTTACGATTTAATTATATAGCTGATGAAACATGATATTCTGATAGATTTGATCATATTATGTTGTAATAATGCATCTTAAACTAAGGCAATGCAAATAAGACTAGAACATATTAATGTGATTTTTAAAAAAAAAATTCACGCCGCGTTGGCCGCGAAACGTTCTATTTCCCTGTTACAAGATGTTCCGGCGACAACGCGACGCGACCGCGACCGTGTTTTTTTTTCCCTGTTATGGGCTGATAGCTAGCGACTCCAAGTCACTAAATAACTAAAAAAAATCCCACCGATGACATAACCCTAAAAAGCCTACTAAAATCACATGGTTAAGCAAGAGATAGCACTTGAACCTAAATGATATAGGACAACGAAAACTTTACTTGCTCATTGGTAGATGATAATAAATGGTGGTAATGATAATGAATTTTAGTGTAAACTTTTTATGATAAAATACATATCGATGTTTACGGTAATGAAACTCCATCCCCAAACATATGTTATTCTTTGTAACTTTGCGTTACCACTCAAAAGTCGATACCACCTTCCAAAATGGTAATGAAAGGTGATAAAATTTTATGAAGAAAGCCGAAGTTTTTTTTTTTTGGGGGGGTGGGGGGGACGAGTATGACCATGAACTTACAAAATAACACTAAAAGGCATCACTCTTACCGTCAATTATTACCTCTTGTCAAAAGGAACATAAATTGAAATGTACTTCCTCCGTTCTTTTATTTTTGCAACATTTCCCTTATTTGGAAGTTTAATATTAATTGCAACATTACTAAATTTGACTATGTTTTCTCTCTATCTCTCTCCTTATCATATGAGTTCCTTTTTTCATTTCTCTCTATCTCTCTCATCTCCTTAAAATATGTGCAACCCCTACATGTTGCAATAATTAAAGAACGGAGGAAGTATTCCATAGAAATATTTTCCAAATAGCCACACTCTCGGATAATTAACTGTCGAATCTGATCATTATTAGGAATGGGAAACCGAGTAGGACATGGAACAACTAGATGTAAACACAAACTAGAACTGAATTTTAATAAGAAGAAATAAAGGCATAAATTCTGGTCAACGACATCTGGGCCTGCTATTACAATGGAAAACTTCTGCAATGTCTTGTCCAGATCCACTAAAACCACATTAGTATCAGCTTCATAAATACAAAAGAAAAACAAAACCGGTAGCTGATACACATGGTGGACAATAAATCAGCAATAGTTAAATAGTCTGTCTTTGAATAACATAGAGATTTTCTCTGTAAATTCTTGAGCTCTTTGAACCATTCAATTGATTACCAACAATGTCAGATCAAAACCTACCACATTTAGGTATTAAAATATGTACTTCATGCCCGCACCACATATAATATATTGTATAATGTATATCACATATATCACTGCGACAACCCATTATGTGTCAATGCGAAAAACAAGAACCATAAGGTATAAATGCATGCAGTCTTACCCCTGTACTCCAGCTTAGTCGATGTTATTCTGAAAGGCCCTTAAATATAGAATATGCAGTACGAAAGTAAACGACGAGTAAGAGCAGTAACTAGATATATTCAAGCAGAAGCAAAGCACGGTGTGAGGTCTGGATGCCTCACCTTTTTCACCAAAAGTTAGAAACAAGATTGGTGGTTTTGCTGTCTTTCACATTCTTATTTTGGTACTATTATGACCAACGCGTGTTTATGTGGTAGATGAAAAGTTGTAAGCATGTGAGAGGAACTAATTCCTGAGAGCTTTTAGTCTATAACAGGAGCACCCCTCAGCTAATTCTAGGTGATCGTTCACACCAAAACGAACTACGAAGAAGCAGTAACGGGTTAGGACTTTAACAACTGGAAAAGCTAGACAATGGCCAACTGGAAATTACTAGAAAGCACATGCACAAATGTTTCTTAAGCTGAAATTAAAGGTGCATTCTCTTCACCTAAACTGATGTGAACTGAACTTATCATCAGCGAGAATTACACTATCTTTTCAATTATGATCACTCCTGATCAGACCTAATCAACCCTGATACTCATTTTTATAAGGTGAAGAGAACGCACCCTAAATTGCCAAGTTGTTCATAATCACTTCCCACTTTCGTGACTCTCATCTTTCTTATGTTTTTGGTACCCATATGTTTACAGTATACTAGATTAAAGCAAAACTGTCAAAAGCAGTCGAAAGGGAATCAAATGACAGAATCAGTGTAACGAGAATGTTGGCCAGTCTAAGAAAAAACCACAAGGTCAACCTTTTTTTTTGTGTGTGTGTGTGCGTGGGCCCGGGGGGGGTTAGGTCAGAAAACTCAACTTAAACGTAAGAAGAAGAAATTAAAAAGAAGAAATGGAAGACAGGAGAGCAAGCATACTATATGATCAATCTTGGTCTCTTAAAACTGTCAAGTTCATATCACATAGAATAGCCTTCTGGGTCTGACAACTCTAATAGAGCCAACTACAAAGCTCTCTACAGGACATGAGAACAAGGATGATCCAAGAAGTAGCAAAACCCTTCCAAGTACATAAAGCCCCCAGATTAATGCAACATAAAATCTGCGTCAGATACAGAGACATGTGAAAATAAGCTCAGCCCAATCTTCCATATGTGACTTGGAACCAACATGAGGAAGACTCTTCAATCTATTTTGTTAGAAAAAAGCGTAAAAAGTTTGGGTTTTTTGGTAAAGGATAAAAGCCAAGCATGTACTTGGAGGAGGTTCTGTCTACCGGCCCCTCCTTATTCTCTCATCCTTACCCAACTAAAATCATCCTCTCACTCCCATGTCATCCTCCATCTCTATCGACATTTCTCCTGGTCTTAACGATGTATTCTAAAGCTATAACCAGAACCTGAAGCTCTATCGCAGCAAATTGAAGGAAAACCAGACACTTACCCGCATCTGAAGAATACGCATCAATGTGCCACAATTAGAAGCAGAAAAACACGTTCACAGAAGTTGGACACGCACAGAGGGAGGACACCTTCTAAATCACCTTCTCGGTGTTAACAGTTAACTAAGAACTGCAGTCCATGTAAATGATTTGGACTTCAAAAGAAACTTGACTCTGAGAAGAAGGTTGTGATTAGGTGAAAGTAGGAAAATAAATAAGTTGGAAATATCGACATGGAACAATACACACACACCCAGAACTTACTAGAGACCAAAGAAGCAGAGATGGTGTTGCATATTTTCACCAGAAGTACTAGAACATCCAACTTATGATCTTATCCACCTCACTTACAACAAGAGATACAGATCGTGCTCACGGCACAGTCCATCAAGGTCCATAAGTATGTAATTTTACCCCTAACTAGCAGAAACAAATAGCACCACTGTTCTTCGAATTCTTCCCACTTCTCAACACAATTGAGAAATTGTACTACTTCGAAGAACAGTGATGCTACTTACATTGACCCATCAATTGTGTTTTTGTCAACAATTGGTGGGTCAAGTGGTTATTCTCACTCAAGATGCTAGTCAATGTAAATGTACAACTTGATCCCAAAAAACCCAAATTATCAGAAGATTTTTTTATCAAATCTTGCAAGTACTATAAAAATCAATCACCATAATCACAAATCCAACTCAAGCAACATGAAACAACATATAAAAACTAATCATAAAAAATTGACATTATCAACATGCAAAAAACAGAAACTAATCAAAAATTTAATTAACTATAACTTAAATCAGGCCATGAATCAACATAAATCAGGCCATCAATCAACACAAAAAATCCTATCAAATATCAATGAGACTTACAAATGGCACAGACGGCAATTCAACCCCTTCATTACACTTTTCTACAGCTTCATCATCTTCAGGTTTAGAGAGCCAGAGCTCATCATCCAATCTGCTATATTCACCCATCAATTGACCATATTGATTAACAATACCCAAATTTAATCCTTGCCCATTTAATATCTGATTAATGGGTATTGGATTATCATCCCTAATTTCATGGGCAAGATTAGATGACCCACTGATTTCACCTTGTATTGCAAAATCCTTATTTTCGGAAGCAGACATTATTACAGCTGCAATGCCTTTCTCCTGATCTTTTTCTTAATTGATTTGCAGCAAGATTAGATTATAGTTTTTGGAATGAAATGCTCCTCAAATTAGTAATTTTATTTTGTGGGCAACTTAAATTAGTGATTTACTACACGGGTTAGGTTAGGGAAGAGCAAGATTTGGGATGATAAGAAGAGATGTTAAATTAATGGAGATTTTGAAAGTGGTAAAAGGCTAAAAGTAATAAATATATTCCTGATTTGCAGCATCACAAATCTGGTTAGACACTATTCAGTGGTTCATCACTTGCTTGCAAGTTGCAAGTTGCAAATAACTAACTTTGATCCTATAATTTCAATTTTTTTGGGGGGGAGTGTGGAGATGATTTATATTCATATAAAATACGCCATTAATGTCCCCTCAATTAAAAATACGCCATTAATGAATGAGGTAGGAACTATATTCACATGATTATGATGTAAATTTGTTGAAATTTGTTTAATGGGAGTCAAATTTGTTGCGTTATAACAAGAACAAGGAAAAAATTATTAATGAGTAACTTTTATATAACGAGTTGTACAAATAACTATCTTTTGAAAAAAAAAAAAAAAATTTACAATAACAATAGGTGATAGCGTAGTTGTGTTGGTATTACCTCCGATCCCAGGTGAGTCTTCCCTTACTTGCAAGGGACTTGAACTTACCTTACGTAAAAAATAAAAAAATCACTTATTTTCATGAATTTTGTCCAAAAATACGTTTTTTTGGATCTATGAACATAATTCTTTTCGTTTTCTTCTAGTAATGTTACACTAGGATCACGAATTTGTTGAAACAGGCACTAAAGCATGTGCTATAATCATCAAAACTCGAACTCACCCCCTTCTCTCTACATCAAAGTTTTTCCAAATCTTTGTAATTCAATTATAGTCGATCGTGAAGGATTCAATCACCAAATCCAATTGCTTGTAAAGGTGACATTTTTTTGTTCAAAAAAGTTGGGTTTATTAATTGGAGAATGAAGATACAATCAATTATACAAATTTCATATTTTCATATTTTTCAACATTTAACTTCATTCCACACAAAATGGTTTGCATACTCAATGTTATTGCTAGGTTGGGGCTTGTTGAATTGCATGTAGGAATTAGTATTTCCCTTGAAGTTTCATTTCCTAGGAAGTGTTTGTTTGGTTGATCATGGGAAGAAAAACTTCTCATGGGAAAATTCTACTTACCTAGGAAGACCTAGGTAATTAACTTCCTCCATTTTGTGAGAAGTCGAATTTCTTAGGAAGTACAATTATATTTTCGTCAACCAAACAACTTCACCTTATCTTACATCCCAGGAAGTTCTACTTCCCACAAATTTTTATGTCAACCAAACAACCTCTGAGTGTCTTATTCCTTTCTTCCCAAACTAAATTTGAATAATCGTAATCTATTGTGAAATCTTATCTATAGAGTTACAATCATGGACTAAATGACAACCTAAGAAGGAGATATAACCTTCTAAATTTATGTGAGAGAGACACACATAGAAGAACACAAGTAGAATATAGAGAGAGAATAGTGCAATTTCTATCATAATATTCTAGAAGAAAGTACAATGGAGATGAGCGAGAAGTTTCATGAGGCGAGTTGAAGAAGAAGAAAGGAAATATAATAGTTATCCTATAAAAATATGTTTTTGGGAGTTGATGAATAAGAAAATGATAGGATTGGGCTTATCAAACAGAGTTTTGGACGAATTCAATTAGAAGGTAGTGATTTGTTGGATTTTGGTACTTTAAAAGGTAATACATATATTTTTTTCTTATAAAAGGTAGTTATTCAGTAAATGAATAGTAGTTAAAAGACAATTTCATCAAAATAAACAAGAATTCATGTATGAGATGCGTAACAATAACAAAAATTGTGATGACTATCTCACTAAGTAATGTTTGAAGTATAAAGTTAGAAAATAAGTTGTTTGCGCAATTATAAGAAGTGCATTGAACGATATAAAGGAATACACGTGTCATCTATATTTTTTTCAGTTGTCAATCAACTTTTAATTTCTTCAAAAACTGTTACTATGTTGAAAGTCATTTTAAAATAAACTTATGGCAATTTTTAAATGTTTAATGTAACTCTAATAGGATCTGTATTTAGTTTTTAATTATCTCAAATGTTTGATCAATGTGATTTTAATATGAAAATTTATCAGTTTTAAAGGTTTGATGTCAAACAAATTTTAGAACTCATTTTAATATATTAACCAAAATTTAACTACATTTGCGAGATTAACTTAAAATTTTATAAACAAGAAATAATTGCACCAATAATAGTATATAGAATATATTGTTGTATTCATCTGAAATATTAATCTTATTATATGTCGATTGGTCGTTTAGTTACTATCCAATATGACTTTTGATGACCAATTTATTGATCAATGATCCGACAACTAGTGACCTTATTTGGCATAGTCTCTACCAGATCAAGATTCGATTTAAACTTTAACTAAGAATCAAAATGAAATGAGCTGTACTTAAACCACTATCAACAATTACCTGATCCGAACTCCATGAAAATAATGACCTGAAACTAAATCCTTTGAATCTGAGCATTGATGACTAGAACCTAATAAAGAAGCGACTGAAAATGACCCAATCCAAATTGTTCCAAATCTGTACTTGACCCGCACACAACCCAACCGATAATCCAAAGTCGACCTAATCTAGAGTTTATCCGTATCGAAGTTGACCCAAATTTTACTGGACTTAATAATGACCTGATTCGAACCATAATTGCACCCATAATAACCTAACATAACCCTTCTCAACGCAATGCATACATTGAAGTGTAGAAAACATAGTTGGTTTTTTTTGTGCAAAGAAAAACATAATTGTTAGATGAGAATATTTATAGTACACCTGGGTGTACCATGCTCATGGTACACCAACACTATTTTCTCCAAATAAGCAAAATGAGCAAAATGAGCAAATGAGCAAATGAACAAATGAACAAATGAGCAAATGAGCAAAACGTTTCTACTTATTTAAGAAAATGAGCAAACGCTTTTATTACAAAATGAGCAAAATGCCCAAATGAGCAAACTTGGTGTCAAATGAGCACCTAAAATTCTAATTTATTACAAAAATACCCCTGGGTGTATGCTCATGGTATACACCAGGTGTACCATAAGTGAACTCTTGATAGATTCATCACTAAACACAATGATATTTTTATAGTAATTTAAAAGTTTAATTACATAATGATATTTTAGGCATTTAGGAATTAGGAGGACGTTATAGAGATGAATTTAACATTGACCCGGCCAAACACCCAACATCAACCTGGATAATCTTAGAAGTGATTCATGTGCATCAGTGCATCCCCAATTCTGTAACATCAGTCAAACAGCTTAAGCATCAGAGAGTTTGAAGAAAAGCGAGGATGAAATCCTACTGTGTAACTGGTGGAACAGGCTTCATCGCCGCATATCTAGTTAAAGCTCTCCTTCTGCAAGGCCACACTGTTCGTGCCACCGTGCGAGATCCTGGTCTCTCTTTCTCTCTCTTCTTTTTATCCATTTCATTTACTTAATTATAACTTCACTGATTGACCCACATCGATGAATTAATCATTATTTCCCAGATAATGAAGAAAAGGTGGGATTTTTGTGGGAATTACAAGGAGCCAAAGAAAGGCTCACACTTTTTAAAGCTGATTTGTTGGTTGATGGTAGCTTCGATCATGCCATTCATGGAGTTGATGGTGTTTTCCACACTGCTTGTCCTGTTTTTGTGCCACGTGGCACTGATGATGTTCAAGTATGTCAAACATTGTTGTATTATCAGTTAAACTCTGACTAATTTTTCTGTATTTCGTATTTGTTTCCCCTTTTAGTTGGTTATTTATTACTCATTTAACTTGGCTAATTACTATTAGGAGTATTAATTTCTCTTTTCCTAGCATAGTTGTGATCATCAATGAAGAAGCAACAATAAAATAACATAACATTTTCTGGTTTATATATTTGTTAGTTGTTTTTAATTTTACGAAAAAATACTACTGATAGATGGATGATTAGCAGAGAGTGCATAAAAAAATAGAAGCAAACGGTAGAGAATCTTCCTGGCAAATGATGATACAGTAGTAATGAGGACGAAACAAGGATGTTCCCCTATAGCATAAATTATAATGGGTCTATTTCAAGTTATTATCTAACTAGACATGTAATGAGCCATGAATTGATTGGCTTATTAGTCACTAGATGCATGGAGGGAGCTAACATATGTCCTGTTAATTAGAAGTTGGCTTTAGGCTAGCTCCAAGATCTTGAAAAATGTTTTGCTTGCACACTCAACATATCTAATGTTGACATAGTAGTAATTACAGTATCATTTCGGGGTCCGGGGAGCAATTCTAAAGAGTAGACTCAGGATCTAGTCTCACCTTATTGTCACTTATTTCAGGATAAGTCATGTTTAGAGCTAATAATTTCAAGCTTAGGGAAGCGGTCATTTAAGTCCAGGGACGATAAGGGCTATCCAAGTCACTATAATAAGTTCTAATGAAATCAAACAAGTTGAAATTGAAGTTATAAGTACACGTTAAGTTTACAACACTAAGTTCAGATAAGTAAAAGATTAGTTTTAG
This sequence comes from Beta lomatogona, assembly GCA_947646795.1. Lineage (NCBI taxonomy): Eukaryota > Viridiplantae > Streptophyta > Magnoliopsida > Caryophyllales > Amaranthaceae > Beta > Beta lomatogona. The sequence goes on from CANSNZ010001498.1 coordinate 353,866, forward strand.
GTAAGTGGGAATCAGGTGATAAAAATGCACCCTTAGAAGTATTCCTCATTCGTTACCAGTGGAATTAAACATGAACACAATGTTTAGAATGAAAACTTTCTTCGTCTTTTTTAATCTTACAGTAGACACCTCTTTGCAAATTGAAAAACGAAAGGCTAGTTCCTAGGTGTCCCATAGACCTCGACACCGCGTCATACCTTCTCGTAGACGAGTCTCGTAGGAAGCAAGCTTGGGGATGATAGACAATGATTAACAAAGTCAACTTATGTGGATAAAAATCAGTAGCATCATATCACTTATCGTGCCGGATTATACTTTTCACCCAATCTCTTATTGCAAGATTCGAATTATTTGCAGGCATTGCTGATTGATCCATGTATAAGAGGGACCTTAAATGTACTTAATTCATGCAGAACGGCAACTTCTGTGAAGAGGGCTGTGCTCACATCATCATGCTCTGCCTTATGCTACCGAGATGATGTCCAACAAGTGTCTCCCCTAAATGAGTCCCATTGGAGCGATCCAGAGTACTGCAAGCGCTACGACGTATGCTTACACTTTTCTTATGTACAGAATTCTGCCATTTATGTCCGCTTGTCGGTATTCTTAATTAAAAGCAGTATGTTGTTTGCGTTCATGGATGTAGCTATGGTACCCATATGCAAAGACATTAGGAGAAAAGGAAGCATGGGAAGTAGCTAAAGAAAATGGTCTTGATTTAGTGGCGGTGAATCCATCATTTGTGGTTGGTCCATTGCTAGCTCCACAGCCGACTAGCACACTGGAATTTATACTAGCACTTACGAAAGGTGGAATTCCTTTCCTCGCTAGAACATTAACCTGTTGCATATATACCTCTCCTTATTGTGCTCCCAAGGAAACATCATTGAAGAGATGTGTCCAAAAACGGCATCCTGAACATATACTTTAATCCTATGATTTGACCGTGTTAATGCTACTTAGGCTCTGTTAGGTTGGGCAGATTACATATTCTGTGGAAATAGGAAATTGTAGATTAGTTTTCATTGTTTGTGTTTTTTGTGAGGGGTCATTTGTTCGGTTAATTGGTTTCTTACAATAAAAGTCCGAAAGATTTAATGAAAATGTAGGAGAGAAGATTGATGGGACAGAGAGAAGCTAAGGAATAGGGAGGAAAAGGAATCATTCCTACCTTTCAAAGGAAGAATGTTTCGCTCTCAACCAAACAAACTCTTATAGTCTACCTATAATTCCTTATGACTTTTCAAAGCAGGTGTTCAAGGAGAGTATCCAAAACAGGTTATAGGGTTTGTTCACATAGATGATGTAGTCGCTGCTCATTTTTTGGCTATGGAGGATAAGAAAGCATATGGAAGGTTGATTTGTTCGAGCTCCGTAGCTGACTGGTCAGATATTATGAAGATGCTCAAAGATAAATATCATATGTATCCATTTGAAAGCAAGTAAGTTTTAATGCATGGCACCTGTAATATATCAATGACAATATTGTCCTTATATAACTTCATCAATTTATGGTGTTTTAGGCCTAGCAGCAAGAAAGGAGATGATAACCCACATGGTATGGACACTAGCAAGATAATGCAGCTAGGATTCCCTGGTTTCAAAAGTATCCCAGAAATGTTTGATGATTGCATCAAGAGCTTCCAAGAGAAAGGATTTTTGTAATACTTCTATGATTTCTCTTCATTTTCACTGTTCTACCCTGAAAGTAATTGAAACCCATTTAAAATATGTCTTCTTCTTATCAGTCTATCAAATTGGCTTCCCCTTTTAAGTTAGTACAATCAGTTTAATTCAGGTTGAGAAGGTTTTGTTGTTCAGATTTGAGCACAGGACCCATCTGAACAACATCTTCTACAGGAGATCTGACCTGAAAAACAGTTTCAAGCGTATCAGAGCAAAAATCAAGGAAGGCTTGTATTACCTCTATAGGGTTATTAACTCAAACTCCTTGTTTGTTATGAACTGCACGATTTCTTGTCAAGAGTCAACCATCTAATATTTGCCTTCCAATACGAGAACAAACTATAGTCATTCTGAGCCTTTTTGTACGTCTGAGCTGCTTTTTCTCTTGTTTCTAATACAGCATTTTCTTGATCACCCTGAAGTTACTTCTGCATATCAATCAACTCTGCAGACTTCATATGCCTGTATCAGCAACAATTAGATCTCCAAAACCGCTTGTTTCGGTTGCTACAACTCAAGTTTGAGCATCTTTAATTTCTTTGCTATAGAAAACATCTTACACCCAAAAAATGCTTTCTGCCAAAATTGTTTTACAATTTCTAGAGATTATGGAGAAGAGCATCACATGTTGAAGAATTTAAAAGGCCTTTTGACACAACTACTAGGATATACCTTCACATGAGGAAGACTATGATCAAAAGTTTCCTTTTGGTAGGAAAGAAACCCCGACTGTTGGATATAAATCACGCCAAGGAGTATTAGCTTAAACCTTGTCAATCTTTGAGAATATTCTATCTGCTCCACTTTATTTGTTCTTCCAAGATATGATTCCCAGAAAACATGATATCCTGCATCCCACATGCATTCTCTCCTACGATTGATATCACGGAGTCTAACAGCTTTGCCAACCCTTTCCTCTAAGCTCATTAAAGCATTAAAATTCCCCAATAGAAGCGAGCCCTCCTCGGTCGACTCGGCAGTTCTACATAGGTCCTTCCAAGTTCCAAGTTCCAGATCACTCCCCTTACAATCATTAAAGCCATAAGTTATAGTACAATAAACTGTAATACCACCATCTACAACGCGAACCTTGCACTGAACAAGCTGGCTAGTATAAGTAGTGATATCAACATCAAAAGCAGTTGGACACCACTCAACAACAATTCCGCCATTCTCATGCGCATTATTCGTAATAATACACCATTGAGGACAAAGATTCGAGAACAGAACTCCTATGGAGGGAGCTTCGACTTCAGTTTTCAGGATGCCAAAAGGTCTAATATTACGGGTGTGAATATAATTCTTCACCTCTTGTTTCTTATGACTATTAACCCCCTGGTGTTCCAAGCTAATAAATTTTCCATGAGGGGTAGGAGGCACTACTTCTTTATCAAATGTCTCATCCAAAATTGTTAGTTCATTCTCAAGATCAATCTTTAGTCAATACTAGTGACATCCAAAGCAGCGAACCACTACTTCAGATGGGGGTTTGGACACATTTTCTGCTTGCCCTTAACTAACTAGAACCCTTCTTTGTCAAGTTGTTGTTGTTTAACTAAGCAAACCTTCTTGTGCTTCTTCTTCTTAATGCATTGTTCTTCTTTATCAAACTGTTTCGGGTGTGAAACAGTGGACGTCAAGGGTTTGACGACCTGTGGAGGATGGACAAGGCTTGGCGACGTCGGGTATGCCGGTGTTGAATAACCTGGGTTGTCTGTATACCTGCACAATGAACAAGGATGACTGACCTCGGAGGGTTGCAGAGGAAACCCACTCCGATGCCTAAGTAAGACAAGGTACGTCAGGTAGGTACATGTAACTACAGGTAAAGTAGGTAAGTGAACAGTAATTGCGTATCTTGGAATCAGTGCAGGTGGGCAATTTATAATATATTGCTAGTAGGTCGGTTCCCCATGGGGGAATCTAGGGTGTACACGTGTAGTCAATCATCAGATCCGTACACGTATGCATCACTGCCCAGATAGGGTGTCAGACCGGCAAGTCTGGCATATACATGTCAGATCGACAAAATCTGTTTATCGATTATGTTGATCGTATCCTTCTGGCTACAACTTGCGTAATACCGGCAAACTCTTGCCGGCATATATTGAGTAGCCGGCAAGTATGAGGGAGTTTACCTACTCCCGTACAACTACCCCGCCCAAAGTGATGGCGGCATTGCCGTCATTGCTTTGGCGAGATCTTGTTAGGGATTTCAATCGTTTCTGGGTTTTGAAAAAAAAAAAACGTTGCGCAATCACGTGGGTCTACGCCACGTTTCCAGATCTGCCAAGGGTAGTTGTACTTCAGGCAATCTGGGCAGCTCGTTTATTTTTCCTTAAATGTCATTTTTCTCTCTCTTCTCTCACATCTTCAAACCGTCCTTTCTTTCCTCCCTTCATCTTCCTCCTTACTCTTCAAACGTCTCTTTGTCTCCGGTTAGTCTTTTCCTGAATTTTGTTCGAATTTCATTCTCTTTTCGGGCTTTCTTCCTGAAATCTTCGCTTATTTTCGCTTCCTTCTTCTGTTCGGGGTTTATTTTCTCATTTAGAGTTCCTCACTTAACTAGGTTCTTTTTTGTTTTTCTTTGTGGGTTTTTGAGTTGTCTCTTGGACTTTTACTCGCAAAATTCTCGCTCTTCTCGAGGTAAAGCTCCTTCCTTTCCTCGTCTTCCCTCTTCCATTTTAGTTTTTCTGCATTTTCTTAGTTTTTTGGTACAAAAGTAGGGTGAGGTATGTCTAGCTCTTCAGGAGATAGCCAGAACGAGGACTTAGTAGCTGCCCTTTTCGGGGAGGATTCCGCCACGCCTGAGGGGTCTTCAAAGGAAACACCTTCGGTGACGGAGGAGGTTGAGGAGGGGAACCCTCCTGCACCTGATAAAGATGAAATCCTCTCTCCGGCTTGTCCTCCCTCTGCCCAAACTCTTTCGGTTACTAGGGAAGGAGTAGCCCAAGGCTTGTCGGATATCCAGACGGAGGAGGATAACCGCAAGCGTAAAGGTGCGCATGTTCTTGATTCAGAACTTCTCAAATAGATTCGCCATGCGACACTTGGCGAGCTTCGTAGTAAAGAGTTTCTTGATATTGATATCCCTAGCACAGTAGATATTGAGCCTATAAGCCGTCAGTACTGGTTGGCCACGGATGAGGACGCCATCCAAGAATATGGTACCAATCTTGGATTGGCTGGGGTTTCTATGGCGGTGCCCCCGCCAAGTGCGGAAGATGCCGGTCCCTCCCCAGGACCTTCTGATTGGGATGAGGCTTTGACCCACGACAAACTTAGCCGAGATGAACGACATCGCTGGAGGAAACTTGGCGGCATGGCCAGAGTTGCCACTAAGGCCTAGAAGGTTGGCACCCTAGAGCTTGTCGATTTGTGCTCGTCGCACTTTGATCGAACCCCAACAGTCACCAGAACTAGAGTTGTGGATCCTACTTCGAAACCTCAGACAGCTTCCGGTCCTTCCGGTCACTTTGACGGTGGTGTAGAAGCTGATGATGAAAGGATGAGTGAAAGCGAGGAGGAGCAGAATGATAGCGGATCTGAAGATGATGGTGATGATGTCGGTTTGGACTAGGAATACTTGCCATAAGGTTATTCCGAGGGCCCGTTAACCATGACTCCTGAATCGTCTTGGCTGCGTGATGCCGTCAAGTATAACTATTGTGGTGCTGCCACTAAGTTATACAATTTACTATCAGAGTTTGAATTATCATTGCCCCAGCCAGATGACGTGATTATCCGTCCTCCTGAGAGTTGTGTCAGAATTTATTCTTATCATTTTGAGTGCGGCTTGGGATTTCCCCTTGACCGACATCTCAAAGATCTGCTTTTCGGCTTGAATGTTTGCCTTGCTCAGCTTACACCTTTGGCGATCCGCCAAATGGTTTGTTACATATGGACCTGTAAATGGATGCATTTTCCGTGGACCTTAAATCTTTTCCGCCATCTACATGGATTGAAAAGAGATGGTTCTAACCACGGTGCTAGAGATGGAGATGCTGACGCTGCTCGGAACAAAGGCTGGTATTCACTGTATACCACCCGTCATATGTTGACGGTGTTCCCTAGGATGACGTCGCTGAAGTTTTGGAGGCAAAGGTGGTTTTGGGTGAGCGTTCCCGAAGATTACCCTTTGCGACGTTGGTTTACCAAACCAAGATGTCAACTAGAGCATCTCCCCCCAGCGCCATTGTCCGAGAAGGAAAAGGAAGCCCTTGCCTATTTTGAGACAAAACCGCCAAAACGTCCTAAAGGGCGTAGTACTCCGAAAATTTGGCTACCTCACCCTAAATATGTTTTAGGGAATATTCCTTTGTCAGCTGTCGGGATGTGTTATACACATCGCAACGGTAAGGAGGGTATGGGCTGTACCGCCATTTCTTGTGTCTCTTGTAGACTTAGTGTTACTTCTTTTTTAAGCTATATATACTGATCTCCTTCTTGATTTTCTTCTTTTTTGCAGCGTTAAAGTTGCTGGACATGAAGTGTTTAGGCTTGGATCACCGTTGGTTCCCGACAACCAGAATGCCTCAAGCTCCCCCTCCTAGTAAGGAATCTGAGACTATAGCCTCCTTCGCCAAGTCTCAACATGCTGCTGCTTCAGGCTCAAAGAGTGACGCCAAGTCCACCTCTCACCGGCAAAAACCAAAGAATGAGCCAACTGCTTCTAAGGTCTCCAAGATCTTGCCGGTTGTGAGAGGTGGTCGCCAACCTAAGGACATGACTAGGGCAGAGTCTCTCAGCAACAGGATGGATTCTGAGAAGACTATCTCTCCAATAGAGGTTGAACATGGCAACAAACCTACTTGCAGTAGTTCCATGGTTTCTCAGGAGCAGGCCGGCAAGAGGAAATCTCCCGACAATGTTTCTAATGACATTCCTACCGGGGTGGGTGCCGCCAAGCTTATGGCTTTGTAGGCTGAGGAGAAGCAAGATATTATCTCCCGGATCCCGGCAGTTATTCATTTCAAAGGGGATCACTTTATTGAACCTGAATTAGCGGATGTTCGTTTCGACCACCCACGCGTTAAGTATGACGACATCCCTGCTCATCGGGTGAGCTATTGGCGGCCGACCTTAGACATTGAAACCAACGAGTCCTTGCAGTTTAACTACCCCGAGCTTGGGGGGAATTTAGGTTGGCAGATGCTACAGAATTTTCAACTTCCCTTAGATAAGCCTGGCGAGATGATTCTTGCCCCAGCGGCTACGGCATCTCACAAATTCATGAAGGTACATCCTTTTTGAACTTGTTGGCTACTTGTCTTCCCATTTTGTTTGTTTTATGACCTTTAACTTTTCTCTTTTTCGCAGGCCGCCAATGCTTTGACGAACTTCATCAGGGCTTACCAAGTGGCTTGTGATGAAAGAAATGCTCTTGCCAAGGAAAACTCTATCTTGTCACGCCAAATGGAAACTCAAAACAAGCTGAAACAAGATTACAAAGACAAAACGGATGCTGCTGCCAAGAAAACCATTGATTAAGCTGTTGTTGCCGACAAAAAAACTGCTGAAGAAGCTATTGTTGCGCTAAAAGAAGAGCAGGCGAAAGTTGCCGGCTTAACCACCCAGGTTTCTGATTTAGAAGCTCAGGTTGCCAGCGCCTGAAAGTCGGCGGTCGAGGATTACTGCAACTCTGATGAGTTTGTCAACTATTTGGTGCAGAGACATGTCGGGGGATGGGCAGTTGCTATGGGCTGTGTTTTGCGAGAATTCCCTGAATTTGACTGGGACCAAATTGAGGTTGCTTTTTAATGCTGGTAAGCACAAGAATCCTATGTCTGATGAGGTCAGTCCTGTTGACGAGATTCATGTGTGCAACTCAGACCCCCGCCATCCTATGGAAGCTGACGATGTTGATGACGCCAACTCTAATGTTGATTAGATGATTACTGACGATGTTGTCGATATTGACAAATAGGGATTTGGCGGCTTTCGCTTGCCTCTTTAGTTTCATCTAATGATCCATGACCGTACTTGTGTTTGGCTTTTGCCTTTTAAGATAATGTTTCTTGGATATTGTTTAAACAATGTTTGTTGGTGGCCTGTGTGCCTGTTTAGACAATGTCTTTGATGGCTTATCTATTTTTTAAGTCATGTTGTATGAACCTATGGTGTGTGCTTTCAATCTATTTTTTCTCGTTGTTTTATATTTACTATTTTATGCTCGACAACTTTTAGGCTTTTAGACTTAGACATTGCTTATTGATCTATACTTTGTCGCCAGTGTTGGTTTGCAACCATATACACTTATTCTTAGTTATGAACGTGCATAAGTGTTGGTTTGCAACCATAGGCACTTTTTCAATCGGCTAGATGAGTTGGAACGTCTGATTAGTAATCATATTCGTCCCCTTAGTGTTGGTTAGCAACCATATACACTTGTCGGCAAGCCTTTTCGAGTACGAGTTATCATCAAATTGCTGCCTTGTATGTGTTAGCCCCCTTGCAAATGGGGGTCTTTACACTTTACATGCTATTCAAAACAAAATTACTATGTGTTAGCCCCCTTATAAGTGGCGGGTCTTTACACTTTACAGCCTATTCAAAACAAAACTGTTAAATACAATGTCTCTCACTTCTACGCAAAGTATTTTTTTAAGCACGTTGCATTCCAACTGTTGGCCATGATCTTGTCGTCCATCTTGCTTAACTTGTATGAGCCTGGCACTATCTCTTCATGGATGATGTATGGACCTGCCCAGTTGGCGGTGAGCTTTCCTTTAGCATGAGCTTTGCCGGTGGCCGCTGTGCTTCTTAAGACCAGATCGCTAGCCTTCAAAGGTCGGTGGTTGACTCGCTTGTTATAAGCTCTTTTCATCCTGTCCTTTGAAGCTGCCAACCTGACTTCCGCCGTCAACCTCACTTTAGGCAGGAAATCCAAAGCCTCCTTTTGCAACTGGTCATTGCTCTCTTCTTCAAAGTATTTGGTCCTGAAGTTAGGCAAACCAACCTCTACTGGGAGGACAACATCTACTCTGAATGTTAACCGAAAACGGCTTTCCCTCGTAGATTCCTTCTCAGTTGTTCTATTTGCCCACAATACTTCTGGTATTTTCTCTGACCATAATCCTTTTAGATCATCAAGTTTCTTCATCAGCGCATTTAGAATTTGCTTGTTAGCGGCCTCTGCCTAGCCATTACTATGAGGATGGCAAACTGATGAGTACGTAAATTTCACCTTGAAATCCGCCAAGTATTTTTGCACTGGGTTACAGTCGAACTGTACGCCATGGTCGAATACTATGGCGGTGGGGATGCCAAACCTGGTGATGATATTATGCCAGATAAACTTGATGACTTGTTGGGCCTTAATCTTGGCGGTGGGTTCGGCTTCTATCCACTTTGTGAAATAATCAATGCCGACAATTAAGAACTTTCTCCCGCCAGAGGCTGTGGTGAAGGGCCCTAGAATGTTCATCCCCCATTGTGCAAATGGTATGGGGCATAAAATAGGTTGTAGATCATTTGCTGGCAGATTAATGATCGGTGCAAACCTTTGACACTTGTCGCACCTCCTTACATATTTCTTTGCATTTGCTACCATCGTCGGCCAATAAAACCCTGCTCTGAGTGCCTTGTGAGCTAGTGTCCTGCCGCCAATGTGATTTCCACAAATGCCTTCATGGATTTGTTCCATGACCTTTGCTGCCTCATATGCCGTGACACATTTGAGCAGCGGTAAAGAAAATCCCTTCTTGAACAGCTCTCCTTGATAGATGACGAACCAGCTGGCCCCTTTCCTAACCTTGGTTGCCTCTTTCTTTTCTTCCAGCAATTCTCTAGTTAATTTGAACTTGACTATATCAGAATACCATTCATCATGACTGGCGATTGTGGCCGCCAACATCTTTTTAATTTTTTCAATACTTTTTCCTTCAATACTTCTACCATGACGGTTCTTTCAATGTCGATTAGCGATGAGCTTGCCAGCTTGGACAGGGCATCAGCTTGACTATTTTCTGCTCCTGGAATGACATTTATCTCAAACCCTTGCAATTGTGAAGTCATCTCCGCCACCATTTCGAGATATTTTATCATTGCTGTATCTCTAGCTTCATACTCCCCCTTGATCTGACTACCGACAAGCTGAGAGTCTGTGAATAGATGAACTTTCTTGGCGTCAGCTGCTAAACATAACAGCAAGCCCGCCAAGGTTGCTTCATTATTCAAGGCCTTGAACGAAAACCTGATGGCGTATTCAAACACATGACCTTCCGGTGACGTCATGACTATGCCGGCACCTGATCCATGTTGAGCAGATGAGCCGTCAACTGATATTTTCCAGGTACCAACTTCTTCGACCTCAGCTTCATACGTTGCCTCAACGATGAAATCCGCCAAGGCTTGGGCTTTGATTGCCGATCTGGGCTTAAATTCTAACTCGAATTCTGACAACTCAATATCCCACTTTAACAATCTGCCGGAAGATTCTATCTTGTGCAAGGCTTTCTTCAGAGGGTGGTTCGTCAAGATTTGTTCATAATGTGCGTCAAAATATGGCATTAACTTCCTTGCCGCGACCAACACTGCATATGCCAATTTTTCAATGAGATGATATCTTTGCTCTGCCGGGTTTAAAACATGACTGACAAAGTAGACCGACAACTGCTCTTTGCCTTTCCCTACAAGAAGTACCGCTGCTACCGTTCTCGGTGTTGCCGACACGTACAGCTGTAGCTTATCCTGTGGTAGCGGTCTGGCGATGGTAGGCAACTTGCTTAAATGATCTTTTACCATGGCAAAAGCTTTTGCCTGCTCTTCTCCCCATTCAAATTCTTTGTTTCCTCTCAGGATCTTGAAGAAGGGTAGAGCTTTGTCGGCAGACTTAGAGATAAACCTGGTTAATGCCGCAATTCTTCCAGTCAATCTCTGGATATCCCTCACACTTTTAGGCTCTAGCAAATCAATGACGGCCTTCACCTTGTCGGGGTTGGCGTCAATTCCTCTTTCGCTCACCAGGAAACCCAGAAATTTGTCGGATTTGACCCTAAATACACACATTTTTAGGTTTAGCTTCATCTGAAAACGCCTTAATGTTTCAAATGTTTCTTGCAAATTTTTCAAGTGATCCTGCTCTGTTTTGCTTTTCAATATGGAGTCATCAACGTATACCTCCACATTTCTCCCCTTTTGGGTCTCAAACACCTTGTCGACCAGTTTCTGGTACGTTGCCCCTGTGTTCTTCAGCCCAAAAGGCATAGCCTTATAACATAATACACCGGCATCTGTGACGAATGCCGTCTTCTTATTGTCTCCTTCGAACAAACTTATTTGGTGGTAGCCAGATTAGGCATCCATGAAGCTCAGCATGGCATGACCGCTGGTAGATCGACAAGTTGGTCAATCCTTGGCAGCAGATAGCAATCTTTCGGGCAAGCCTTGTTGAGATCCGTAAAGTCAACACACATTCTCCATTGTCCACTTGCCTTCTTAACCATGACGACATTTGCCAACCATGTCGGGTAATTGCACGGTTCGACGAAATCAGCCGCCAAGAGTTTGACGATCTCTTCCTTAATGGCCCTATTTTTCTCTGCCGAGAAAGTTCTCTTCTTCTGTTTGACGGCTCTAACTTCCTCGTCAACATTCAGATGGTGCACCATTACTTTTGGGTCTATGCCCGGAATCTCGTCCGCGGAAAATGCTAACACATCTGCACTCTTCCTGAGTAAAGTGATCAAATTTACTTTGACCTCTTTATCCATGTCGGCACCAATCTTGACGGTCCTTTCCTTGTTGCCGTTTATCAGCTCAATTTCTTCAGTTTCTCCCCTATGGCGGCATACTTCAACTGGTCTAGGCTGTAACTCTTCACTGGTTATCTTCTTGCTATAAGGGATTTGTCGGCTGCAATGTCTTTTGCTGGCATCTCCGTCAATGTTCTCCGCCTTTCCCTTTTGACTTGTACCTTTCATCATGGTATGATAACAAGATCTTGCTGATTCTTGACTGCCTTTCAACCTTTTCTGGCTGTCCGGCATTAGACATGTACACCATGGTTAGGTGATAAGATGACACCACTGCCTGTGCGTCATGGATTAACGGACACCCAATTATGGCGTTGAAGGCTGCTGGGACATCAACAACTAGGAATTCTACCATCAGATCTCTTGCTCTCTCGTCATGACCAATCTTAACCGACAGCTTTATGGCTCCCTTTGGTATGACATAACCTCCAATAAAGCCCGTAACAGGGTAGCTTACTCCTTTCAAATGCTCAAAACCAATATTCATGTTCTTGAAAGCCGTCATAAATAAAATATTCGCGGAGCTACCGCCATCTACCAACACCCTATGAATGGCGCAGTTTGCGACATTCAACGTGATGACGAGAGGATCATCATGTGGGAAAATGATACCCTCCGAATCTTTTTTTGGTGAATGTGACTGTTGGCATAATTGGCGGCTCTGGCCAACAATGCGTCTCATTAAGATTGACCTGATGGCGATATTCTTTCAAGGATGCCTTTGCCCCACTTGTCGTCCCACCGTAGATAGGCCCGCCAGCTATGACATGGATGGCTTTCAATCTATCTCGCACCTGGCTGTTTCGCTGGGGCGCTTCGACTTGATCTGGAACCTGATTTTGCCGACCATATTCATGCCGGCCATCTTCTTGCCTTGACTTGTACTGGGTGAAATATCCTCGTTGTATCAAGTCTTCCAAGTTGTTCTTCAAATCTTTACAATCTTCGGTGATGTGGTCGTGGTCTTTGTGGAAATCACACCACTTTTTCCTATTGCGACCTTTATGGAACATTTTTCGCGGGCGCTGCCACTTGTCATCGTCCTTATGCATGGCGAAGATCTGTGCCCTAGGTTTGTTCAAGAGCGTGTAGCTCTCAAACTTCTCTTTCTTTTCTTTTCCCTTAAGGACACAAGTATGAGCAACCTCTTACTTGGTCTCCTTCTTGCTTTGACTTCCCCGTTTCTCTTCCTTGGCGGTTTCTAGATCACCTCTCCTTGTGTTCGACGCTCGATCAAATTCTTCACTCTTGATGAATTGATTGCCTTTTTCCAACACTGTCGCCAAGGTCTTCAAACTCTTCCTTCCCAAGTAGCTTCTGAAGTCGCCGTCCTTTAGGCCAGACATCAGAGAAAGCACAACATCCTCTTGCTGCAAATTGGGAATTGTTTAAAAGCCATGAGTTCTCCAGTAGTCCTTTCTCGCATTCTATTGCTGACGAACTGAGTTTGGAATTCGGCCGACAGCTGATAAAAGTCCGTGATAGATACCGGCGGTAGGCTTCTAAACCATGTCTGCGCTATGCCCGGCAAAGTAGCTGGGAAGACTTTGCACCAGATGGCGTCTGATTGGGTGTATAAATGCATGTCCGGACAAGTGATCGACTGGGTCTGATGTATCGTCATATTTGCATGATGGCATCTTGATGCGTTGCATGGGTTCTTCTAGAATCTCTCTGATGAAGGGTGAGCCCCTAGGTGTAATCGGAGCACGTTGCCGTCCTGCGTACGTATTGAATGTCCTACCATGCTGGCCAGTGTTACCCCTTGACTCCCTAATGGTGCTCTGTTTATCATCATAGACGAGCTCAGTGTACTTGTCGGTGTCACCATCTTCCTCTGTCCGAAGGGTTTCTTCATCATAGCCTGCTTCCGCCATCTCCTTTTCTAGACGGCGCCCGTCTTGAGAGAAAGGTTTCGTCCTCCTTAATGGGTTGCCATCTTGATCACGACCAATGACCCTTCCAGGACGTTTACTTGGCGAGCTATTAATCTAATTGCCGGAAGCTACAGCATCGAGTACTGCTCTGGCGGCTTGAATTTGCTCTGGAGTGAATTGAGCAATGCCGGAGGAAGGTGTTAGCTGGTGTGGACCTGTCAGAGTTGTAGGATCAGGCAGAGGTGACTCAGGATCTTCGTCTTCTATGTGCACTGGATCAGGGTCATTAATGGGGCCGCCATACTTAGTCGAGACGGGGTTGTCGCCCGGACCGACGTTGCCGGTAAGATTGGGGTCCATCCCCTCCTTCTAGCGCCAATTGTTTTGGGTGTGAATCAGTGGATGTCAAGGGTTTGACGGCCTGTGGAGGATGGACAAGGCTTGGCGACGTCGGGTATGCCGGTGTTGAATAACCTGGGTTGTCTGTATACCTGCACAATGAACAAGGATGACCGACCTCGGGGAAACCCACTCTGATGCTTAAGTAAGACAAGGTACATCAGGTAGGTACAGGTAAGTACAAGTAAAGTAGGTAAGTGAACAGTAATTGCGTACCTTGGAATCAGTGCAGGTGGCTATTTATAGTATATTGCTACTAGGTCGGTTCCCCATGGGGGAATCTAGGGTGTACACATGTAGTCAATCATCATATCCGTACACGTATGCGTCACTGCCCAGATAGGGTGTCAGACTGGCAAGTCTGGCATATACATGTCAGACCGACAAACTCTGTTTATCGATTATGTTGATCGTGCCCTTTTGGCTACAACTTGTGTAATACCGGCAAACTTTTGCCGGCATATATTGAGTAGCCGACAAGTATGGGGGAGTTTACCTACTCCCGTACACAAACCATGCCTTTACATACATAAGTTTAGCTCTTAAGATAGTTGCTTGGTCCAATTTAATGGATTTACCCACAACTCCAGCTATCTTCAATTGTCGTTTTTTTGCCTAAGTATTTCAAATCCAAGTTTGGAAGTTGAATCCGAGTAGGCAATAATACATTCATATTAGAGGACAGCCCAGAGGATTTCTTCTTATCTATTAAAAAAAAATTGTAATAATTGTTTTGGATAAATGTCACCAAAGAGGATCAATCTATCAATAAAAACGGGCAAAATATATGAACGATTGTATACGGTTTTATATTATTGAGATTGTTGAGATAAGAACACAAGGAACGAAGTATGATCGCAATATCAAAAAAGAGAGAGTAGAATAGCAAGTATTGACTGAGCTAGAGTTTGATGCCTTACCTTGGCTACATATTCCTCTATTTATAACTAGCTAATCCTAGCTAAGTTACTGTTAGTGTTTGTTAAAGATATCAAATATCCTTTATGAAGATCCCTAGCTTATATTGTGCCGAGTGTTGACCATTATTTTCTCAGCTGCTTAACGGATGCTGACTTCATTAAACGCGGATTGCAAACATGTGCTTGACGGTCATGTAGGGGAAATCTGGACATGTCCTCATCATGGGCATGTCAAAGAAACTAGTCATGCTTGACAAATGAGAACCAGATTTTTACCACACAACAATTACCCTGCTTGGGAATTGTGCCAAAATTTCAAAAAGGAAAATTATAATCTCCCATTACTTACACGATTAATTACTGGGCCTTGAAACAAGCGAGAAACTGTTGCACGCCTCTTTTTTCAAAAAGCAGCAATCATCCATCATTGCACTTCTCCCCAACTGTTCATTTTTCAGGGACTTTATTAATTTGCATACGCCAACTTCTTCATCTTCATTTTTCTCACTTCGCACTTCCAATCTCTCGGGTAAAAATCTTCTTCTATAATTTTTCAATTTTTATAGTCTTTCTCCTCTATTTTCATTTCTTGCACTTTTTTCCAGATGGGACAGAAAAGTACTGCCACTAAGAAGAGAGCCTAAGTAGTTGACACTTCTTCTACTTCTTCTTCAAACAAAATCCAACACAATTTCCTTCCTTCTGACATCATTGATGCTCCAAACTCCAAACCTATTTCACTCACGATTTCCGACGTCACAAAATTGGTTCAATCTAGAATTCTTCCCTCCACAACTAACTTCTTGACTCCCAGCGAAAATGGAAGGGCTAATTGGACCAAGGCAGGATGGTCCTGTTTCAATTAATATCCTTTCTTGAACGGCGGTTCAATCCCTTTTTCTCCTATGACAAAAGCTTTCATTAGCCACCTAGGAGTAGACCCTTGCCAATTAATGCCCTTAGTTTGGAGAGTTCTTGTTTCTGCCGACATCTTGGCTGAAAAATTAGGGTTTGAATTCACTTTGAGGGATTTGGCTTATACATACGCTGTAAAGATTTGTGGAAAAAGTAGGGTTAGCCTGTCGACAAAACCGAAGCACCACCTTCTTATTCAGATTGCGGACAGGCAGGATAGGGGGTGGATGACTCGATACTTTTTTATGGAGATTGCATCTTTGGGGGAAGACAATGGATGGCTTCTTTCTGACTGTAAAATCAAGCGTAAGAATTGTGTTTTTGGATTAGGATTCTGATGTATGATTAACTTCTCACTACTTGTCTTTCCACAGGAATTTCTCTAGAGGACGTAGTTACTGACGAGGAGTTGTCCAAGAAGAAGGCCAAGGCTATTCTGGATCATGGTGAGGAAGCACATGAATATCCCCTGACGCCAATTACTTTGATTTAAACAGAGGACATCTGCATCGACGAACCTTCTGGTACCATCATGTCTTCAGGTAACCTAACACTTGTCCTAGCTTTTGCACTTCGCAAAATTTTGAAAACAACGCTAAAGTACTCCTTGTTTCTTAAACCATACACCTCCAAGAGCGCTAAGAGTCTCAAAGAACTGTCCGCTAGGGATCCGCCAGGGAGATTATCCAACTGAGAGCTGCAACAAGAGTTAAGACGACTCATGATGCACCAGCCGCTAAAAAGCCTAAGCTTGCTGATCCAGTGGCAACTGCAAAGAGCATGCCTCCACCATCGAGTTCCTCAAACCCTTCTCCTCAGACTTCTACTGCAGCACCGGGCCAAAAACTACCGGCTTTGAACATGATGTTCCAAGGAGATTATGGCGAGTTCAAGCATGTCACATCTCTTCGGCCATAAGTTGACCACTCTGGTTCCCCATTAGCAGGGCACGCCACAGCAAGGAAAAACCTAAAAACACAACCGGAGAAGCTGTCTAGTGCGCCTTCCAGGTATTCGGCATATACCGTCATGTGGTAAACAAAGTTAAGTAGCACAGTTTTATTTTAGACTTATGAATGTTGACTTACCAGTGAATGTTATACTAGACAAACCCTCCAAGCCACTCTAGGGAATGTCAAAAAACAACCTTGCTTACCATAAGGAGCTGGAGAGGATGAATGGGGAGGTGACCTTTGCCCAAAATAAGATAAAAGAGCAGGAGAGCTCCTAAAAGACCGACAAGGAACGCCTAGAGGTTGACATTGTTGTTCTAAAGGAGGAGTCACAGGAGAATACAGACGAGCTTGAGAAGGTCAACCCTTGGCTACCAAAAAGGAGGAGTTGGAGTAGAAAGAGGAAGAGCTGGTTGACAGCGCCATCTACTACGCTATGAAGACCACTGTAGAGTGAATGAAAGAGTTCATGGAAAGAACACTACTTGGGATCCAGGCTATTGATGACTTTTGCACAGTGTTATCCCGAAGAAGGAGAGGTCACCTCAAAGAAGTCAAATGAGGACAAAGACATCCAGACTAGTCAACCTGCAGGTAATGATGACCAAGGCAACTCGACGGTGGACCAGAGCGGTGGTTAGGCGGCGTATGAAGCTAACCCTGAAAAGAAGGCAGATGATGTAATCGAAATTTAGATAATCTTGAAATAATTTTTACCTTTTCTGTTTTTGGTGTGTTTGAACAATAGTTCTACTATCCTGTTCATGGGAACAAGCAGGTTTGAATGCAATTCTGAATATTTCACTTTGGTTGCATGCCCTTTGCTTTGATGGGGCTTTTATAAAATTGCAGTTTGCTTTTGATCAATTTGTCAATTTTGCCAGTTGCTAACTTGTAGTTGTCAAGTGCAAGAAGTTGTAGTTGGAAGTTGTCAATTTATCAATGTTATTGGTTTTGTTAAGTTGTAATGTTGTAGAGTTGTCAAATTGTAGAGTTGTTAAGTTGTAGAATTGTCAAGTTTTTATCCAAACCTTGACTAGTACACAGCTGGTCAAGATGGGAGTGCCTAGCATATCTGGCAAAAATGTTGTAAACTGGACATCTTCTACCCATCCCGTAAAAGGTTGGGGTCATCGTGTTGTTTGTTAGTTGTCCGTTTAAGAGTTCTGCAAAATAAAAGGTTAGAATTGTTAGCCGTTTGCGTGGACAACGGCCCTCCGATGCTTAAGTTAGTAATGGTTCTCAAGAGATAACTAAATGGACAAAGTTTAGAGTTAAGAAAAAAAAACCTTTCGGAGTTTGTGACATTGTCGCCTTTTTAGGATAAGAAACAACAAAGCATATAGTTAAAAATGGTACCTTTTCATATGTGTGGCATTCCAGCTTCTTAAGATAGGTGTTGTAACACCCCGTAATTTTCACCCTTTATTTTTGGTGTTTGTTTACATTAAAATGATATTTTTTTTTTCATAAAAATAAATAATTTATTATTTACATTATTTTGGAACGTGCTGTGAAAATGTGTTTATATTTTTATATGTTGTCATATATTTATTTTAAGTTGTAAGTTAAGTATTTTAAATGTTATATTAGTTTCGTTATTTATTTAGGCGTTTAGGATGCAGTTTTGTCGCATAGCGTTTTTGTAACGTTGTTGGACCGACTTGGGTGATGAAATGTTGCATCGCATGTGGCGTGTCATGCTGGCCGAAAATCAGCAATTATAGTGGGGAGGATGAAGAGTTTTGGTGCTCATTAAGCTAACATTTGGATCTCTTGTAACCCCCTATTTAATTTCCCATTAACCCACCTTAATGCACCCTAAAACCTTTGATTAATGAGGTGAATAATCTCATTATTTTATTGCACTTTAACCCCCTTCATAATGCTGGAAACAAGTCAGGAAATTCGTGCATAACAACTCCTCTTCTTCTCTCTTCCGCAGTTTCGGCTATTTCTGCACCCCTATTTTGTTTGCATCATATCTCCTTCGTTTCTTATCCGAATTGGACGTGTGAGTAATCAAAATCCATCTACTTGGAAAGATCTTGCTCATGGTATAATTTGTTTTTTAATAAAGGAAAAGACGAGACTGCAGTTTTCGTTTCAATCAGACGAGTCATCTGGTTTTTGTTCCCTGTCACACCTTCACGAAAATGACGATAGCTGGAAATCTAACCGTCGGATCATCCTCAAATTTGGAAAGAACATTTATAACATCTTGATCTGCATTTTGACCGGAGAGATTATGAATCCGAGATGTTGATCACCAAGAATTATGATCAGAACAGAACAGCACGAAATGAGATTTTTCAATGTTCAAGAAGAAAACGCCTAGTGACTTGCTGCTACAATTATCGTTCGTTGTGCTTTAGGGTTAAAAGAGGAATTGGATTGCATGCATAACTCTTGATTATCTCTTTAGACTCAGTTCTTCTCCCGACGTTCCAGGTAACTAGTAGTTATCTTAGAACGATAGAGATTAAAGTATTTTTCGGTATTAGATTATTACGCTAGGAAATTGTTTAAAACACTTTTTGTATGAATTTATTGATGAAAATTTTTGTGAGTGTTCTTGTTGTATGCTGTGTGAATATTATGTGCAGCAAAATAACTTTTCTTTGAGTTTTCTTATTTATTTGATTTATTTGGTAATTCGTATATTTATGGCTTATTTGTAAAATAATTATTGAACGAATTTTATAATTGCTGAAATTATTTTTCGTGAAGCATGTTATGTGTGTAGTATGTATTTCATGCCTTAGAATAATTTTGTTTACTTTTTATGAGTTTAGTGAATTGAATTCTCTATTTTTGCATTTTCGTGTTTGTTAGTATTTAAATCATGAATATTATATTTTTGAGGACAAAAAACTGTTTCTTTGCATTATATATATTACCATGGGTTTATGCATGTTATGTTAATTTTTGGTAATTTTTGGGCTTCTGTTTCTAATTTTAAGTATTTTATTGGCTTATTTGAGTTATCTGTAAATTAATGTTTTAAATTACTTTTAGAGTCCAAAAATTAGAAATAAAATTTTTACCAGGTCAGTCGATTTATAATGGTCGTATGTTAATTTTTGTGAAAATTTACGGTTCGTTTTTATTTGTTAAATAATTTTTATTGTGTTTTGTTAAGAGTTTGAGGATATTCTTTTTAATTATTTAAGGGTTTAATAATCAGAAATAAATTGAGACCTTTTATGTTCTTGGAAGCGGATGATTTGTAAGTTACTGTGGTTATAATTGAGTATCATTATATTTACATTTAGTCCTCGTAAAATGATTAATTGTGTACGTTTTGCTGTTGTAATGAGCTTTGGTATTAATTAGTGGTGGCGTCAGACGCACACTGATGCGTCAGACGCAAGATGGTTCATGCGCTGGACGCACAGGTTGGCGCTGAGCGCAAGGTCATGTGCCGAGCGCACATTTTGGTGTAGTATAATTTTTCGTATGATCTTGTTTGTATGTTCTACTTGTAGTTGGTGATCTTATTTGATGTGATGCATTTTCCGATTGATACTGTTAGTGCTGAAGAAGCTCTTTTATTATCATTGCTGGTGCATTGTGATGTTCAAAGTGTTTGTGGTTGGAGATATTTGTTGTAAGTTTGTGAGTTACTATTTTGAGGATTTTTGAAGAATCTATTTTTTTTATGAATCATGGGTATAAGGCCGTGTGGCAACCCTTCTTTTTGACGAATAGTTTTGAGATGGATGATACTTTATGATTTTATTTTGAGATAAGAACATCCGGTGGGATAGATGTAGTCCCCAGTGAAGAACATGCCAACCACCTGGTTTGCGAACTAGGGGTAAACATGGGTTAATTGTTGTCTTCCGTTCGACAGGTCAGGGAGTTTTGCGTGTTCTACCCTGCATCGGGAGTTTGGCCATTCTTAGATACAAGCGGTGGGGAACGTAAGCCCAAAGACTAAACTGGAGATTGCGATCTGACAAACCTTATGAAGTGAATTGCGATTCACTGGCGTTCGATTTCCGACTCAATGACTTGTTTTACCTATTCTTTTATTATTATTTAAGTACTCTTGAGATGATTTATTTATTTTATCTTATTTACTTGTTATCTACTTTCCATTTGTATTACTTGTGAGCTTTATAGATAAGAATGCATGTTGTAGTTGTCTTGACTATATTCTTTCCTTTCTTACTAATCTATATCTAGAATAGACTTTGATTTCTTTTGTTCTGGGACAACTGCTAGTTACTCTCCACTGATTGTGGATATTTATTGTATATTTTGCAGGTTATGTTGATGAGAATCTTCTTTGATTTTGGGCTCGGGTTGAGATGTGAGCATTAAAATATTAGATGTTTTAGGCCTAGACTTTTAGTTAGTTGAAGAGTTAGTTTTCTCTTTTGGATATTAATCTAATTAATTTATACTATTTATTTTTGTTGGTTTTATCACTTAGTTATTTTAAACGCATTTCTTGTAGTAGTGATATTCCCAGAAGACGATGTTTCCGCCATCGTCCTATAATACTATTATTATTCGTTTTTTTCCGCTTTGAAATTCTAGGGTGTTACAGGTGTCCCATCCTTATTGACAAGGGAATATTCCCCTTATCCCATTACCTTGCTTACCTGGTAGGGTGCTTCCTAAGTAGGTCCTAACTTACCATCATTGGGATACTTAGTGGTTTGAAAGACTCTCCTGAGGACCCAGTCACCTACCTGAAATGTTTTGAACCTCACATTTTCATTGTAACTGCGTGCTATAATTTGATGATAGGCTGCCATTTTTTTTTGCCTTTTCTCTTACCTCGTCAACTGTATCTATTTCATGGGTTAGTTCAACATTATTTCTATCTTCAGTCATCAAACCATACCTTGTTGAAGGGACTTGGACCTCTGTTGGAATGTCAGCTTCATATCCATAAACTATGGAGAAAGGGGTACAATTGGTCGCGTTCTTTGGAGTGGTTTGATTTGCGCAGAAGACAAGTGGAAGTTGTTCTGCCCATTTCCCTTTGGCAGCTTCTAGACAACGCTTTAGCTGGTTCACCACAATCTTATTGTTGGACACTTCTTGGCCATTCGCCTGTGGGTACCTGGGAGTAGACGTGTGTAGCCCGATCTTCCACTTGTTGCATAAAGCTTTTGTCTTGTCGCTTATAAATAGGGACCCATTGTCACATACTATGTCCGAGGGGACGCCGTACCTGCACAATACGTTACGCTTTAAGAATGAAATGACTTCTTTATCTCTACCTGTTTGAAGGCCTCAGCTTCTATCCACTTTGAGAAGTAATCTGTCTTGGCTAGCACCAAGACTTTCTGGCCAGGTGCTTGAGGCACCTTGCCCATTATGTCCATGCCCCATTCATGAATGGCCATGGCGTCAAAGTGGGATGAAGGACTTCAGATGGATGATGTTGGACTGGTGCATGGCATTGGCATGCAATATATTTTTTGGCGATGTCTGTTGCGTATTGATGCATGGTTGGCCAGTAGTATCCCATCAAGTGGACTTTTGTGGAAAGACTTCTGCCTGCAGAGTGGTTGCCCCCAGTGCCACAATGCGTCTCCTTGAGTACTTGACGCGCCTGTTTAGCTTCCATACATCTAAGATAGACACATAAAACAAATACTTTAAATAGGACATTTTGTATTAAAACATAATGGGATGCCTTCATGCGAAATGTCATGGCTTCTTCTCCAGATGGGATAGTTCCATTCTTGTGCCATTCCATGAATGATTTAGTCCACCCTTCGACAATTGCAAGTGACTTTAACGGTCCAGCCTCGTCATGTCCATCATCAATTTGTGAAGACGTCTTGTTCAATAGCAAGATATGCAAGATGCACGACAGGCACAATGGTAAACTTGGATCCTTTAAGGGAGGATCCAAACTTGCCAATGCGCATGCTTGGGAATTCTGCTCTCGAGGTACCTGTCTTATATTATAATACTCACTCAAAAACTTTTGTTTAACGTTGAACAACATCTAGATAGGCGCTCATTTTGGAATCTTTAGCTGCATAATCACTGTTAATTTGGGTGACAATAAGTAAAGAGTTGCATCTTACCTCAAGACTTCTTACCTGTAGATCCTTGGGGGTCACAAGTCCTACGAGGAGCGCTTCATACTCGGATTCATTGTTGGTAGCTCAGAAGTCACACTGTGTTGCTTGAAAAATCTCGCCGCATTCTGGGAAGACCAGTATGATTCCTAGACCAGTGCCCGGGACAGTGGAGGCCCCGTCAATGAACAACATCCAGGTCTTACCAGATCCATCATCTTTCAACATGTTGACTTCTTGATCAGAAGGCTTGAAGGTCAGGGGTAAAATCAGACACAAAGTCAGCTAGAGCCTGCGATTTAATAGTTGTCCTGGGTTCGTTTTGTATATCATAGGCACTAAGTTGGATGGACCACTTTGCCATGCGTCCTATTAATTTTGGTTTCCTTAAGACAATCTTAATTGGGTAGTTAGTCTTCACAATTATAGGATGAGATTCAAAGTAAGGATGCAGTTTGGTAGAAGACATGACTAGTGCAAGAATCAACTTTTCTAGATATGCATACCTGGTTTCGGCGTTAAGTAGAGATTTACTAACATAATAAATAGGGAGTTGCTTGTCTTCCTCTTCTTTTGCTAAGACTGCGTTGACTGCGGTCTCAGATACCGACAAGTAGAGTTGAAGTTTTCTTTTGGCTTTGGTTTTTTTAGTAGAGGCGGATGGTTCAAGTATGCTTTGAGGTCTTGTAGGGCTTGCTTATGTTCTTCAGTCCACTCGAACTTTGTGTTTTTCCTAAGGACATCATAAAACAAGTGGCATTTATCCGAAGATCTAGAAATGAACTTGTTTATGGTGGCTATTCGTTCGACCAGCTTCATTACATCTTTAGGACATCTGGGTGACTGAAGGTTCGATCAGGACGGCTCGGATCTATTATGGACTTGTCTCAATTCCTCTTTGGGTTACTATGTAGCCCAAAAACCTAACTGACAAAACACCGAAAGAAAAGAATTCAGCTTCATGTTGTACTTTTTGAGGACTTGGAAGGCTTCTTCTAGATGTCCATCATGGTTAATAGCTTTAGCAGACTTGACCAACATGTCATCTATGTAGACTTCCATAGTTTTGCCTATTTGTTTTTCGAACATTTTGTTTACTAGCCTCTGGTACGTTGCCCTGCATTTTTCAACCAAAAAGGCATAACTTTATAACTGTAGATGCCCCTGTCAGTCATGAACGCGGTTTTTCCTTGGTCTGCTGGGGTGCGTCAAGATTTGGTTATAACCATTGAACGAGTCCAGCATGGTCAGCGTCTCACAGCCGGGAGTAGCATCAATCATAACATTAATACGAGGAACAGGGAAGGAGACTTTTGGACATGGTTTATTTAGGTCAGTGAAATCAATGCATACTCTCCACTTACCCTTTTTTGTTCTTTTACTACAACCACATTGGCTAGCCAGTCAGGGTAGTTGACTTCCCTGATCTTACTAGATTCGAATAATTTCTCAACTTCTTCGTTTATGGCCTGATTGCGCTCAGGTGCGAATTTTCTTCGTTTTTGCCTAACCGGTGGGTGGTCAGGGTCCATGTTTAATTTATGCGTAATGACATCTGGGCTTATTCCCGTCATGTCGTCATATTTCCAAGCAAAACAGTCACGGTTAGCTCGTAAAAAGACAATTATTTCCGTCCTTACCTCATCGGGCAAGTCAGAGCCAACTTGTACTACCTGTTTCGGGAACTCTAGGTCAAGAGTTACCTCGTCCAACAGTTCAGATTATGGCTCAACATAGCCTAGAGATTTAGACTCTGCCTATAATTGCTATGCGACCTCCTTTCCAGTACTGAAAGGCTTTAGAGCAATCTTGTAGCATTCCGTAGCAACCGTCAGGTCACCTTTGATTTCTTGAGTTCCCATGGAGTGCATATCAATAAAAACTAGCAATCAATCTAAGTGCTAAAAGGATATGAACAATTGTATTCGGCTTTATATTATTGAGATTGTTGAGATAAAAACATAAGGAACAAAGTATGATCGCAAAATGAAATGAGAAAGTAGAATATCAAGTATTGACTGAGCTAGAATTTAATGCATTATCTTGGCTCCATATATCTATTTATAACTAGCTAACCCTAGCTAAGTTACTGTTAATGTTTGCTACAAATATCAAATATCCTTGCTGAATATCCTTTATTTTGTGCCGACTGTTGACCGTTATTCTCTAAACTGCTTAACGGGTGCTGACTTACACATGCTTGATGATCATGTAGGGGAAATCTAGACATGTCCTCATCAAGGGCATGTCAAAGAAACTGGTCATGCTTGACAAATGCGAACCAGATTTTTACCACACAACAATAATCTTATAAATGATTCATAGCTAAGGTTCATAGCTAAGCTATGTTATAGTTGTAGGAAATATAAGTTAGATTAATGTACTCAAGTAGAACAAGTAAATAATTAATAGTGATATACAATATAAAGAAAGAAATTATCTGCGAATAACAATCAACTGAACTTGATTGAATTTCATGAGAACACCGTTGAGCCGTGGTATGGAGGTCATTGCCTTAGATACCAATTTCGCCATCTTCGGTGCGAATTCTTGATGACGTTCGTCCCCCAAGGTTCACACAACGATCTTTGACTCCGTGCACCCTCAAGAACTGCTCAAATCTCAGATGAATATGGTAGGCTTGTGCTTTTAGGATTAGAAAGAGTTAATCTTTCGGATTTTTTAGAAAAGGTGCAGTACTTATATGAAAGATAAAATAAGAAATAAAAATCCTAGAAATCCGAAATCCGCTAAAAAACATGCTCTCCCGGTCGAGCCCGCAAGCAAAAAAGGGAAGAAAGGTAAATGCCCGACTCTCCCGGTCATGCGGATATCAAGCTCGGGTGGGAGGACCATTGCCCTGACGGGAGACCAATTGCCCGGGCGGGCGATACGCAGATCAACCTGCTGAAAGAAATCAGTGTGCGCGATACGCAAATCAGCCTGCTGAAAGAAATCAGTGTGAGCGATACGCAGCCACGTGCGCAACACGCAGCTATGGCGCGCGGCATGCACCAGGTCGAAAATAACAAACTTCGCGTTCACTGTTAGGATATAATCCAACAATAGCTACATCATTCTAGAAAGTTCGTATCTATGTATTGAAATATATATTTCCTTTTATACTTTGTTCGTCCCCAATTAACTATCACAATTTTTTTTGGAGTGTCTCAATTTATTTGCTATATATTCTCTTGTAGGTTTATTTAATACCAATATTCTGTATTGGTAGATAAATAAAGTTATGAAACTACCATGACAAGATCAAAGTTTCTAATGAGAAGAGGAACACAACGTAATCTTAACCTTAGCGACATATATAGTAAAGATAACCTTTTAAATCAAACGTTTTTGTGACCTCATATCAAATGGAAAACAAAAGATCATAATGCTATTATTATGTCCAACCATTGTAATAGTTTGGCCTTTCATGTATGTGCTAGGAATATCTATAAATATGTATAGCACAAATAGATTTTCCTTAGTGCTTATCCTTTTTTATGCCAAAAATTATAATCAAGTAATCATCTTCCCCATTTTTTCCCTACTACACACCCATCATAGTTAAGGGGAAACAAAGACGTGGTTTTTGTTTCCTTTTATCTCTAATGGGTGCTGCTGAATCCGTTCCTGAAAAATCTATACATGAATTTGTTGTTAAGGTATTTTAAATTTCTTTGACTAATATGTGATGATGACAAGTTCCCTGAAAATATTACCTACTTCTTTAAAATGGTATTTTTATTTGTATAGGATTGTAGGGGAAAGGAGGTTGATTTGAGTCTTTATAAAGGGAAGGTTCTCCTCGTTGTCAATGTTGCTTCAAAATGGTAGCTATTGATTGTTCATATTTGTCTTGATTAATACTCCTTCTCTTTGCACGTATTACATGCACATAAACATGCATCTATTTATATATTTATGCTGGATTATTAATTTTTCCTCAAATCTGGTGCAAATAGTGGATTCACAAATCAACAATATCCCCAGTTAACAGAACTTTACAGGAAGTACAAAGATAAAGGTGCGTCTTTTTGTTTATCTCTCTATGATATTGGAGTATGCATATATTGCAAATATGTTTTAATGCCTCTTTGACGTGTTTGTGATGTAAATAATTCTAGTTTGTGCTATAATCCACTCTTCATGAATTGTTGATACGTACATTTGATGGAAACTTTGAGTTTTGTCCTTTTTGTTGATTTGTTTTTGTATGTTATGAGTAGTAGTCTAATATGAGTTGTACGTAACATATGATGAGTAAATTTAGCTAAAAAACGAAAACACTAAATGACCAAAAGAATGCCATAACTCGTCTTCACGAATTGTTGATACGTATATTTGATGCAAACTTTGAGTTTTATCCTTTTTCTTGATTTGTTTTTTGTAAGACATTAATCTTTTTTTTTTACGTTTAGTAATTACTCATTCAAACATATCGTGGATTTGTATTTTGAAAATAGTGATATTAGACTATTAGTAATGTTTTTTTATTGAAAATAACGAAAGTACCCATTCTTCCAGGGTTGGAAGTTTTGGCATTTCCTTGCAATCAATTTCTTAAGCAATCTCCTGGATCAAGTGAACAACAAAAAAAGTTTGCTTGTGAAAAATTCAAGGCAGAGTACCCCATTTTTCATAAGGTATTGATGGCTACCAAAGATATATTATATGTAGTATCCCTCAGCCCACTGTATTGTTTTAGTTTGTCTGTTTTGACTATACGCATTTGCTAACTGTTTTTTACCTAAATTATCTTTCATTACATATTTGTAAAAATTATAACGATTGAATATTAGTAACATATTAATTGAAATGAATAAAACAAGTCCCCACATGGTTATATATTTTTCTTATATACTAAAAAGAATTTAGAAGTACCTTTCTACATATGAATAGTGTCAAGATTCCAATTGAACAAACTAACAAAAATACAGAGAGAGTATCAATTATCAGATGCCATGGATGAACACTCATAAATCCATAAACAATGAGATTATTAATTGGTTCAATCTTGTATTATATCAATGATTGCCAAAATAATGACATCAAAGAATTTTGACCACTAAGCAATATGGAATTACATTATTCTAATTCATAAAACGCATTGATAATGATTAGGGGTTAATGGCGATGAGGTTAGCATGGAAGATTTATAGTTTTTGTTTTATCTTGTTTGAAGGAAGAAGTATAGTTTTACGATCAATCGTAAAGTCTTAAACATATTTCAATCCTAACTAATGACTTGTTTTATGATTTTTTAAGAATCTAATAATGAATATAACATTTTACCATTGATTGGAGACCTTGAAATTTGGAAATTTTCTATTAGATGGAACGGATCTTGCAATGTTTAAGGTATTTTTGTATTTAAACATTATCATGTACTCCCCCCGTTCCACAATAGTCTGAACACTTTTATTTTATATTTGTCCCAAATTAGTTTGAACACTTCCATTTTTGACCTGGCCCCACTATTATTATATTATTTTTTTATAGCCCTTTGGCCCACACTATACCTTTTATCAATAAAAAGTTATCTTTCTCTGTTCTCAAATAAAAAATACCCCACCAACTCCTATCACATCTAGTTTTTAAATAATACTGTCAAAAATTTGATAACCACACTACAACTTATCACCTTAAAATACGTGAACCAACAAGTGTTTAGATGTTTTTGGGACGGATGGAGTATTAAATATGCAATCTACAAAATTAGAATAGGGTCCAAAAGTCTTGAAATTAGGGCCTTGTAGTTATTAATCCCAATCGCTATTTAATGTCCGTATTTACTAAAAATCGCCTGCATTTTTTCCTTTAAATTCCCCCCCCATACCCCTCCCTTTTTACCCCACTCTTACACTACCACCACCCGGCCACCACCACCCGACCACCACCACCACCACCGACCACCACCAACACCACCCGACCACCACCACCACCAACACCACCCGACCACCACCACCACAACCACCACCACCTGACTACCACCATCGCGGACCACTGCAACCACCGGAGCACCACGAAGAATCGTCAACGCCTACATTAGCTTAATAATTAAGAGTGCATCTTGGGTGTTACATATTATACCATAACTTATTGTGTAACATGCATAATGACATACACTTCAATAGAGCTAGCAATTATCCATGAGTGAGTGGATTATCCATCCACCGTCGTAGACAAATGGGAGAAAACCCGTGATGAAGCAGGTGATTGGCGGGTGATGGGTGGATCGGGTGGTGGGTCACGTCGGATATGGATGACATTTTTGATGACCCATCACCCACTCCATCCACCTATATATATATATTTTTTCAAAAACACAGTATTATTTTTGGTGTGTAATAAGATTGATATTAGTCGCTTAAACTGTTAATCTATGAATAAGTTTTCATATATTAATTTTTTTAAAATTGGTAAGTCTACATAATAGTTTTTTTCTAGTATCACTCGCTTCCCACCCGCCCCACCCGCAGTTGATGAGTGGAGTGGATATGGCCTATGGGTGGAATCCTTGGCGGGTGATGGATGGTGTGGATGGAGATTTGGGTCGTGGGTGATGGAGCGAATTGAGGTCCACCCGATCCATCTCCGATCCATTGTCAGCCCTATAGACTTCAACAAGAATAACATGAACTATACATATAATGACATGAATCTCATGTTATTTTATCATTTATTTCATGTCATTTGAATTATTTTTACAAAAGAAGTGGTAGTTTGTGGGTTGTTACATCATAGATTATGGTGTAACAGTTATACCAAAAATTTGTGAATAATTATAATTTTATTAATAAAGAAATATTGACTATAAATTTCATGATCCTACAATTATGAGAAAATTTCACGCTTTCAGCTAAAAATATTTCGACTACCAGGTATGTGTGAATGGACAAAATGCAGCACCTGTCTTCAGATTCCTGAAAGCATCTACCAAAAATAACCTATTTGGTAATCGCATCAGATGGAACTTCACGAAATTCCTCATTGATGTTGATGGAAAAGTTATTAAACGATATGGAACAATGACAGCCCCTCTAGCAATGGAGGTACTTGAAGCTCCATCCTTATAAACCTTAATTAAGTGATATACAAGTTGATTGCATGGAATTATACATCAATATATTCACTTTTAATTTTGTCGGAAGATCAAAAGAAAACTTATCCTTTCTCCAGTCTTTAACAATTGCAACACTCCTGCTTTTAGCTTGCTTATACACAATTTGACCGTTAGTAACTTCAACCACCACCTATAGTATTAGCAAAAAAAAGTTATAATTTTTTTTTTTGATACAAATTCAGTAACATCTTACCTAATAATATTTGTTTTTTGTATTTTAGTCAATTTTAAAATTGGGTCATTATGAAATACTACCTCTGTTTCAAATTAATCTACACACTTTATTTTGGGGGAGAATCAAGGAGAAAGTGCAAAAGTATAAGAGATAAACTAAATATGTGGAGATAGAAACTGAAAAGTGTGAGAGAGAAACTAAAAAATGGGTTAAAATATCAAAAAGTGGATGACATGGGTGGAAAAAGAGGAGAAAATAGATGTGGCATGTTACTAAAAATAGCAAAAGCGAGAGTGTGTAGATTAAAAAGAAACAGACCAAAAAGGAAAGTGTGTAGATTAAAAAGAAACGGAGGTAGTATGTGAATAGAGTAAAATCCTAAGTGTTGCAATATTTAAAGAACGGTGGGAGTACGTACATGTATCACACAAACTATTACATACTTCCTCCGTTCCACAATAAGTGAAACACTTGTCTCAAAAAGCTCTCACATAAATGAGAGAAGTGTTTCACTTATTTTGGAACGGAGGAAGTACATTATATTTACACAGTCATTTGCTTCTGCTTTCTTGTTTATTTCCGATTACCCAATATTTGGAAAGTTAATATCATTTTTCTTATGCAGGACTCTATCATAAAGGCACTAGAGAGAGCACATTATGGTGAAATTCCCTCGAAAGAGATGAATTAAGCTCTTGTTATGTTGTCATGGTTTAGAAGATTTCGGATCAGAGGATCTATTTCCGCCACGGTGTTGCCTTGGTTAACAATTGATGCGTCCTATGAGAGAATTTTTCTCATCATGAAGGTACCATGTCAATTGTAACACATTAGTGTTATTGTACATTATCGGGTTCATCCATGCTTATGTCATGTACACTTAGAAGTTTTGAAGATGAGGATAATTGTTCACAATAAGAGATTTATTGTTAAACTCAATTCTGTTGTCACTTTTTGATCAAATTGTCTTTCCACCGTACCATGAGTCCATCTTGTCTAGTAGCCCCCTAATTAATCACCATCACACTGAAATAGCAAAATAGGATAAATATTTAATAAAATTTCATTTTCGTACTCCCTCAGTCCCATAATATAGTGCGTACTTTTTTTTTTCACGAGACTTAAGGAGAATGGAGGGAGTAGTAGGATTCTAAAAAAAAACTAATGAAGTACTTTTGTTTTGGAACTACTCCTTTATTTCTTTTTCCTTAAAAAAAACTTAAAAAGCAATAATTTTCCTTGGAATGGTAAAAACAATAAATAGGAGCACACATCTTGAAAGAAAGGTATGAATATTTTGGAAGCTTGTGTAAAAGTTGAGGATAATTTAGTCTAAAAAATTGATAAAAAATGAAATAGGCACAATATTTTAGGACACTCAAAATGGAATGTAAGCACTATATTATTGGGTGGAGGGAGTAATTGACAACCTAGCACATTCGGATAACTTTTTTTTTTTTAAAATAAAATTAATTCATTCAAAGTCATACGACATCTATAATAGAAGTCAAAACTAACAAATACTTATCAAAACGAAATAAATACAATTCTAATATGATAAAATCACGATCGTTGAGGAGATCTAACACTTCTGAAAACCCTCGTTTTTACATTGCTGTCAGATGCAACCTTCTACAAAGGGGTCTATCTATCTTTTGTACTTTTGAAGTAGAACTGGATTTAATTCAAGTGGTAAATGAAGTACCAACATCTGTTGCAACCCCGCACAAATTTCGATCATCAAATTAATCTCTTGAATTACATAAAAAACCAAAAATAAAGTCCCCAAACTCTTACATGGAGAGAGATAAAACCTAATATATGGGTAGATATAACCCAATATATGGTTAGAAAAACTCTCCATTACTGAAATTTATTAGAAATAATAACACAAAAACTAGTAACAAAAGGAAAAAAAAGAAAGGGCTTACCACTGTCCACAAAGGTGGCGATAGCCCCTAGGTTGAAAATTAGGGTTTTGTAGATGAGGAGAGAGAAGAGACAAAAAAAAGGAGAGGCACAGTCGGATAACTTAAATGTTCAAGGATAAAAATAATTTGTGACTAACCTGTGAAAAGGTGCCTCTATAGATTATAGCATACTTCCTCCGCTTAAAAATAGTTACATTATCATTTGCATAATACTTTCTCCGTTTCTAAATAAGTGCAACATAGAGAAGTGACACACAGACCAAGGCATCTAGAGAGAGAAAGTTGGGGTACACTTAAAAGAGAGATTATGCAACTTAATAAAACACTAAACTAATTACCCAACAACTTTCTACCCCACCACCTACCCCCTGCCATCCACCATTACGCCACCACCGACCACCGCCACCACCACCGGAAAACCTCTCCCCCAAACCTGCCCACCGGAAACCACCCTCCCCCAAACCTGCCCACCGGAAAACCCCATTTCCCCTCCCCAGCACCGAAACCAATACCCTCCCTTGGAAACCACCCCCTAAACCACCCCCGAAACCAACCCTCATCCCCTTCTAAACCACCCCCGAAACCACCTTTTCAACCGAACGCATCAACCACCACCACCACCGGCATCTTCTGTCTCTCCCCACCACCACCATCGCAGCAACACACCGACCACCATCAATTGCCCATAAAACATAATTCTTTTTAGATCTCGAACCGAGAAAAACCAAATAATTTCCCTCCAATTTCACACACGAATCAGCCAATAAACCCTTAAAATCCCCCAAACTAAGCAACCCAGATGCCAATTTGAACCCGAAGAACCCGTCAAATGAATGGCCCTTTCGCAAGACCCAAAATGAAGGCTAAATGTTCATGGGTAGTTCTTAAAAGGTGAGTTTATTTTGAGGGTTTGAAGGGCTGAATCAGGGGAAAAAAGGTTGTTTAATTTGGGGGTGATGGAGGAGGCGAGAAGAGGAGGAGAGGTGCGTGTGGGCATGGTGGCTGAGATGAGAGAGGTGTGGTTGTTGGTGGTGTCGGGGCGATACTGGTGGGGTGGTGGTATTGAAGATGGTCGTGCTGTCGGTTGGTGGCGTCGGGTTGCTGGTGTTCTGGTGGTGGCGTCGGGTTGCTGGTGGTGTGGGGTTGGTTGGTTGAGTTGAGGAGATGGAGAGGGTGGGTTGAGTTGAGTTGAGTTGAGGAGAGAGATGGGTGGCTGAGATTAGGGGTGTTCAAAAATATCCGATCCGAAATTTCGGATATCCGATCCGGTTTTAAGATTTCGGATATTTCGGATCGGATATCCGGAAAAAAATCGGGTTTTCGGATCGGATACGGGTCGAAATTTTTCAAAAATGTCAACGACCCGATCCGAAAACCCGGTGACCTGGTGTGTTGGGTGGGTGGGTTGATTAATTAATGGTTTTTAGGTTGGTAGATGATAGATTAATTAAGTGGTTGAGGGAATTAAGTAATGGCATTTCTGTAAATAAAAGGAAAAAACTTTCCATTTTGAGCTATGTTGCACTTATTATGACATTTCCTAAAATGGGAAATGTTGCACTTATTTAGAAACGGAGGAAGTATTTACTATTCATATCTTACATTATGATTGTCTTTGGTGATTTATATTTTAAGAAAAATATAGTCATATGTGATCTTATTAGATTCACCTCAGAATAAATTATTTCAATATCTTTTTATAATTTTTACTTATTGATAATTAGAGATTTTAATGCTTAAAACCATGCACCGGTAAGCATGAAAACATGAAGTGGTGCAACCATTTCTAAACCGGCGAATCATATGGTATAGACGTAAATAAAGAAAAGGTCCGGCTCTCATTTACATATGAAATTAGCTTGATATTAATAGCAGGACGAAATAAGGGAAAAAATAATTTCTCCATTTCGCAATACATGCAACATTTATCATTTGCGCACTATTTATCAATCAACTTTTATAATCTTTCTCTCACCATTATGTAATAAAAAACACAGTCAATTGGGATCTTATTAAATTTGTCTCAATGCGAGGATTTCAAGTATCAACATTTTATGATTTTTACTTATATGCAATTAGAGATATTAATGTCCAAAGAAACGTGTTGTAGTACATGAAAAAGCAAATGCATGTATTGTGAAATGGAAGTAGTATAGTCTATTTAGTAACTAAGCTAGATCACTATGTTTCTTGATCGACATTCCAAGGTAACTAGTAAACTTAACAAATAAAAACCTAACTTTATTCTCTCTTTTTTGTTTGACTTCTATACTGCTTAATAGAGCGTAAATTGAAATAGAAGTGGAAAGGACCCCCTAACATTCAGGAATTGGAGAAAAGGGGAAAGGAAAAGGGTTTTCGTGTGAGCGTGGCAATTAACACTTGACCAACAAGTTGTTATGGTATCTAGTATCTAACCGATATGTTGGTATCAAACTATTAATATCTCTTTCAATTGGTGTCTTCAGATCAAGAGAATTCTACTAAAATAGTACTCCTTCCGTCCTATAATATAGTTCACATTTCTTTTTGCACAATCTCCAAGACGTACATTTGACCTACAATATCTTCTATTTTGTATTAGTAAAAAATATAAAAAGTTGATAATATAAATGTAGACATTGAGACGAATCTAACAAGACTCCACATGAGTATGTTTTTTTGTATACATTAATGAGAATATTTGGTCAAAGATTTTAAAGTTTGACTCCTAAAATGAAAATGGGTACTATATTATGGGACGGAGGGAGTACCATTTATGAAAAAAATGATACCAATATAGGTGTGTAAGATATCAATCACACGTCGCTCAAATAGATTTGAAGTGTTTTTCATTGACCAATAGTGCGATGTTTTTATTTTATCAACATTAATGGTTTTATGAAATGACTCAATGTAACACCCGCTGATTCACTTTACCTTGAAGAAACCTAGAGGTGTTATTGTCGCGATAAACTGCAAGACATTTTGAATAGTAATAAAAATCAGCTTGAATTATGCTTTATTTAAAAGTCTGAAGTCTAAAAAATGCAGTGATAATAAATTCTAAAAAGTCTTAAATGTTACTAAAATTAGAATCTCATTTCCCCAAATAGGGACGGACTGATTAAGGGCTCTGGCCCTCTGGGTGACATGGTACCCTAAAAAAATCAGTATATATATTTTTTACGTCAAGCAGATTTTACAATAGGTTAAAAAAGATCACCGTGCGGTTATATCAGACAATGGAATTTTCTCTAGTGGTTTAACTCTCTAATATCATCTTGTGCATGTGGTATTTTTCACAGGGGTTCGATTCCCTGCTAGCACCAAATCCAAGCTTCAACTTTCTTTTTCCTTCATTCCTTGTTTTTACTTTTTACTTTTTTACTTCTTGCTCTTTCTGTTTTCTATTTCACCAATTTTTCTTTTTTATTTTGGATCTTCAATTCATTATTTAAACTAGTTTGTAGGCCTGAATTATGCCCCGGGTAGGCGGATACTTATAGTTTTGATTATTAATATTTAATTTACTTTAAAATGATATCACCAAATATAATTTGGTTTAGTGGTTGAGACTTTAGTATATAAACTTGAAATCATGTGATCAAATTCTATACAATACATTTACTATTTTTTTGTTGTATATGGATCATGTGTAGTAAAACAACCTAAGGGAGAGCGCCACGTGGCGCCTTCCTTGATTAAGAACACCTCTTAATATATTAGTATAGATAGTATCCCTCTCTTTTAATTATACCTTTAACTTTAACCATTTTTTGTGATATAATGATTAATTATCCTCCTGTTTTCAAATGAATGCAACTTTTTGACTTCGTAACACTATTTATATATTAAGTATCACCAAGATTTATTTACAAATATATTTAAACATAAATTTTATTTTGTAAATTTTGGATTTGTTTCTTTTTACATTTCCTAAATTTATATCAACTTCTTATAAACTTTAGTAATAGATAATTCAATACATTAGAGGTAAAAGTTGCATCTGTTGATAAGTTAAAAGTCAATCTGTTGAATATACTAATAATGGAAATAGTATTAAAATATCGATATAATGAAGTTATCTCGAATAAAATAAAGTTTGGTTTTTTTATTGTTAGAACTCGACTTCTCATTTGTGTATTATGATTATTGTCTATTATTGATTGGTTTAGACCCCCCAAATTCGAAATACTAGATATACCTCTGGCCCCAAAACCAAATATTCAAATATATTTAAAAATATCAACATCCAAATTAAAATTGTTCAAGAAAACATAAGAAATTGAAGTGCCACTTCAAGTCCACCCCATGCATGCTCATCATAAATACATGCATGGTAATTCTTTCACCATACAACATAAGGTTGAAATAAGTCATCGTAGAGTACAACTCATTGACCGACTAAAAACTCATCGCATGGTAATTCTTTCACCATACAGTTGAAATAAGTCATTGTAGGGTCAAGCTTATTGACCGACTAAAAACAAATAGACTTCTAAAAAGTTGAGTACATACACTAATACTTTTTTAACACAAAGCAGGAACATAAAATATATTAAAGAAGCCCAAAGGCTTTAGTCATACAAACACCCAAGTTTTCAGCAAAAGCATAAGGGAGGTAGGTACATAGATAGCAAACAGAACAAAGGAAAAGGTCTAGGTAATATAAATAGGACATTCTTGCATATACTCGCTAAGAACACAAGTAGGAGGAGTGTAGTGTATCATTTTTTCCTCCTCCATCTCCATGACACTTTTTCTTTTTTATTTTGGGTCTTCAATTCATTATTTAATCCAGTTTGTAGGTCCGGATTATGCCCCGGGTACTTATAGTTTTCATTATTAATATTTAATTTACTTTAAAATGATATCACCAAATATCATTTGGTTTGGTGGTTAAGCTTTTAGTATATAAACTTGAAATCATGTGATCAAATTCTATACAATGCATTTACTATTTTTTTGTTGTATATGGATCATGTGTAGTAAAACAACCAAAGGGAGAGCGCTACATGGCGCCGTTCCTTGGTTAATGTAGGCATGGATTTTGAATTCCTTTAATGCCTACACGCGGTGTGAGCGCGTTTATTTGACTACCCCATTGTTAAGGGTTTATTAAAAAATATGTTTTGAAGTCGCCAACAATTCTTTAGAAGAAGAATCATAAACCTAATTGGATTGAAACAGAAGGGACATCTTAGGGACTTATCCAATGTAGATTTTCCCGTCATGACTCCATAGATGGTCAAGAACCAAAAATTGAGTTTGGGGGTGAGGGTACAATATAGTCAGGAACTATATTGTCCATTGCCGGCCTCTACTAAATAACAATTCACAGCAGATCTTATGCAATAGAACAATCAAACAATATTTTAAAGCACCCTAAAATAATTAATCTAGATGGGTTTAGGAAACACACAAAAAGACTAATTATTTAGTGATCAGTTGTTAGGCAATCATTTTACAAGGTTCCTAGCAGGTTGTCCAAATTATCTGAATTAATTAGAACAGTTCTTTAGGTCTTGTTTAGCACAATAACATGTGGGTGATAAAAGGCATGCAAGACAGTCATAGTAACATGAACATTATATACAGAAAATATAACAAAAGAGTTACAAAAGGACCACATTTATTAATTAAGAATCTACATCATGATAAGAAAAAGGTTAGTAACTTCAATAAAATAAATACGATTATTCAAGAGCCCTCAGGATTATACCTATGCGGTTTAGATCGAAGAGCGTAGTGACCTTCAGTCGAAGCAATCTTGGAACCAGGAATATAGTAGAATCAGGAACCAAAATTAATGTGGAAGATCAAAAGTGTTTTGTATTCGAAGTATGTTTCGGAGTGTTTGAGAGTATTTGCGTGCGTAAAAATAATAATTCGAAGCTGTGTTTGATTCGGGAAATCAGCCCGTATTTATAGGCAAACCAGCGCGTGCGTCTCACACACGCCCTGCGCCTGGCGCAAGCCTACGTGGCAGACGCGAGGACACGCGTCAGGCGCAGGTTGGCCTGCCTGACGTAGTTCGTCCAGTTAAAACTTTGCAAATGGAAACACGTTTTCGAAAAGATAAATTTTTATCTTGCGTCTCACACAAGACTTGCTCATTGGAGTGCCTGACGCGATATGGCCAATGTGCTGGACGCACGTGGCGCGTGGAGCGCAGTCGCCGCGTCCGGGGGGAAATCCGGAATATTCCAGAATATTCCTTTTTTATTGCTACGCGTGCTTTCAAGATGCCTTTTTTATCCCTAAAAATCCTGAGATCGAATTTTCCAGGTTAAAAAATCTATTTTATATGTAAAAGATAATAATAAAGCTTTTAGGAAAATATTTATCAATACAACAAATATTACGAAAATATTTATGAAAATAATAAATATTCAGTTGGTCTTTTAGAATGGAATTCAAAAAGCATTTCACGGGTTGAACTTACAATTAATCATCAGGAATGATTAATTGGGCTTTTTATAATATTATTTTAAAACACGTATTGCCTAGTCATTCGGACTGCTCCTCCATTGGGCCATGCCAACTAAGACCACGGTATATTTCATCAATGGACCCTTAATTGGGGATACACGATTATGTGTCTACAGAAGCCCCCACTTTGATTGAGGTTTGTAAAACCGAAAGTCAATGTGTACGTGTCTGGATGGAGAATGACTCTGGATGCTCTGCAATCCAAAATCACTCTTTTACGCCAGTACCTGCAAAACAAGCAAAAGTTTCAGGCACAGACATATATGAACAAATTTGCAAACTAAATGTAAATTTGCAAAAATGAAATAATATAGGTGAAGAGAAATCATGAGCTATTATGGCCCCGCTCCAGGGTGTTGATGACGTGTAGAGCTATTATGGTCCCGCTCCAGGGTGTTGATGTTGTGTAGAGCTATTATGGTCCCGCTCCAGGGTGTTGATAATGTGTAGAGCTATTATGGTCCAACTCATGACGGGATAGAGCTATTAATGGTCCGGCTCATGACGGGATAGAGCTATTAATGGTCCGGCTCATGACGGGATAGATAATTTGTAGAGCTATTAATGGTCCGGCTCACGATGGGATAGAGCTATTAATGGTCCGGCTCATGATGGGATATAGCTATTAATGGTCCGGCTCATGACCGGATAGATAATTTGTGGAGCTATTAATGGTCCGTCTCACGACGGGATAGAGCAATTAATGGTCCGCCTCATGACGGGATAGAGCTATTAATGGTCCGGCTCATGACGGGATAGATAATTTGTGGAGCTATTAATGGTCCGGCTCACGACGGGATAGAGCTATTAATGGTCCGGCTCATGACGGGATAAAGCTATTAATGGTCCGGCTCATGACGGGATAGATAATTTGTAGAGCTATTAATGGTCCGGCTCACGACGGGATAGAGCTATTAATGGTCTGGCTCTTGACAGGATAGAGCTATTAATGGTCCCGCTCCTGGGTAATGTGTTGTGATGATGGTCCGCGGACCTAACGGTGTGTTTTCCACTGTTAATACTCCAGAGTACTTGTTGTCTCTCGAGCAAGATTTGCGTACAGTGTAGCATGTTGGATGAATGGCGAAATCGTATTTTTGTTGTGGATTTCAAAATCCGTTAGTTTGTCGCGCGCAATGTCGTAACGAACATGGGAATTCATTTGGATTTAAGCGTGTGGGCCCCACCTGGCTAAGAAGCCCCCAAGCGTGTTGTGTAGGACTGTGCGTCAGACGCACAGTCCTGCGCTTGGCGTGTAAAGCTGCGCCGGACGCAGTGCTTCGCGTTAGACGCGGTTGTTGATGATGCGTCAGACGCACACGGCGCGCTGGGCGCAGATCATTAAACGACTTTGAATGTGTAACTTCTAAGTCTGGAACCTAGAAAAATGCTTAGGGAACTTTGAATGTGTGATGATTATGTTGGTAGAAATCATGTTTTAGGCAATGCATGTATGTTGGTGTGTGAAATGGATTATGGAAATCTCATGTAGTGATGATACTTTGAAGTGTTTTTTTTTTTTACCGATTCATGAAATCTGGTAGTTTAGAGTCAGGAAATCTTTGATTCTTAGTTCCGTTTATGATGTTCAATCCGATTAGCATGTCGTCGGGAGAATCGGGTGGGGAGGACGATGGTAGAGCAGCTTCCGGATCTAGGAGGGCGTGGAAGGCCGTGGGGTAGACTCCTGAACATCTGTACTTTGATCCGGAGCATCATATTTCACATCGCCCGCTCTCACACATCGTAAGTATTATGCGTTATGTCGACTTCATTTCACGCGATAGCCTAGGCATCTGATTGATTGTTCTTACATTTGCAGGACGAGGGTAATACTCGTCATTTTGGGACTTTTGACTTTACCTGGCTCAGGAAAGTCCGAAAGGTCCTCATCGAGCTGTCCTCATCGAGCAGAGTGGTCTGTCCTCTTTTCTCGATGTTTATGAGAGTATGGGAGAGTTTCATTCCTCTCAGATTGTCGTTCGAGGTTTGTTGGAGTGGTGGTGGGATACTACCAACTCCTTTCACATGCGTCGTGGGGAGTTGACCATCACTCCGCTGGATTTCTCCTTGATTTCCAGCTTGTCTTTTACCGGCATTCGGGTGCCGATAGGTGATTCATTGCCCTTCAAGTCGGCGGTGGTTCGAGGTTTGATCGGCCCGGTTGCCGATATGCTTCCTCCAAATGCGTCTTACGCTCCCTGGTCTATGGTGGTTAGAGGACTCACCCTTCATGAGACTGTTGAGAAGCATAAGGTACACATTCTGCTGTGGCTAGCTGTCTGTGGCCTATTGCGCACTGATAGGGGATCGCGCGTCTTGACGCGATATCTGAAGCCCTTGAGGGAGTTGTCTCAGGTGTCGACCGATGACTGGGCCGAGCTGGGCTATTACGGTCTCTTGTATTGCATGCGTACTGCTTGCAGGCAGTTGGGTCATGGTGGACCAGTCTCCCTTTTTGGTCCATGGAGACTTTTGGAGGTATGACTGTACACATCGTCCATCTTTTGTCTCGTTATCTTGATCATTACTAAGGTAATCTTATTGTTACATATTTGGTTTTATGAGTATTTTATGGGATTGGCCCTGGAAAGGGTTCGTGACCCTACATTTCCTACCGGCTTGTCCTGAGCGGAGCGCAGGATGACGCGGTATGGTGCTGTAGAGAGTGGCCGGAAGGCTATCCGGCTAGTCAAGGACGACAAGGTAATCATAGTGAATCAATCTTGTCCCTTGGGTGTATGTAGTAGATGTTAACTTTTCTCTGCTTTTCAGGTTACCTCTTATCCTTGGGCGTCGTTTCCGGAGATCCCGGCTTGGGCTCATAGGGCCCGCATTCTGCCTCGCGAGAGGGTCATTTTTTTACGGAGAGTCATACCCTGTGTGGTATCTGGTGAGAGGGTGACCTGTCAGCACGACGGGACGAGGCTATTACTGGTGCCTCATGATCCCCCGTCACTATGATGGACAGGGTTGCTCATGTTCAGGCTATCGAGGGAGGGGTGATGCTTCGGGTGAGCTATCACGACTTTGTTTTTCGTGATCGCGATTGCCAAGCTGTCCTTTTGCCTCGCTTGGCTCCTCCTGTCAAGTTCAATGAGATATGCATATTGAGTTTGCTTGTTTTTGTTTACTTTGACATGTTCAAAGTATTGAGTGTTATTTCTTGCTTTGGCCAGGAGGCTGCTGCGGCTCGTATCTCTTTCGTCCCGGATCTGAGAATCCGGTATACTGGAGATTTCCAGGCTTGTTGAGGAGATGATTGATGTTGCCTCAGAGGCAGAGCAGCACGCTGTTCGCACTATGCCGGCCCATGTGAGCTCGGTAAGTGTTGAAAGTCATGAACTTTCATTATTCATTTTGCTTGTAGTAACTTATATATTGTTTATTTCCAGATTCCTCGGGGGACTGTTGTTAAGATTCTCCCAGTGGTTGACTCACTGAAGTATGGGATGGCCAAGCTGAAGAGGAGCATGTCCTGCCGCCGCAGTGACGTACATAGCCAAGTACACTAACCTATTGTGCTTTGGTTTTTTTTTTTCATATTCGTATTGCTAATGCTTTGTGACATTTTGTGCAGCGTCGTCCTCAGGAGAGTGGGCCTCGTCCCGAGGCGAGGGTATCGACTCAGTCTAGGCTTTCAGCTCATACTCCCCGAGAGTCGACATTTGAGAGGCCTTCGACGGGTCCGTTTACTGGGCAGTTTGGCATTGGCAGCATGTACTTTATGGGGGGCACCATGCCTGATCCATGCCCTGGGCCTTCTCCGATGTGGATGGAGCATATGCGGATGCAGCAGATGCAGCAGATGCTGTTGTTGCAAATGTTGGGGTTGCAGCAATTGTCTCCGATGTGGCCGACTCCGCCTGTGACTCCTTTGATGCAGCCTGGGATTGGCTATCACGTGGGTGAGTCGAGCGGGGTCCGTGTTGAAGAACCGGAGGACTCCTCTTCGAGGGAGTAGGATCCTCATTCCCCTTAGATGTCTGCATTATTTTATTCTTGTGTACCTGTGGCCTGCACTTTTGTTACTATGTATATCTTCTATGTTGATATGTATTGCATCTTTTGTTCAAACATTATGATCATTGGTGTTGTTTCTTTCCCATGTTTGTTAGTGAAATTTTGTTAGCAGTGACCCTAATTCTAAAATGCCATGTATAAATGCAATGCGACTGACTCAGTTTAAAGCAAATATAAATGGAGCGTAGCCGACCTTCTCCCAACAAAAAAAAAAAGAAAATAGGAGACTGAAAAGGGTTTGGGCTGTTGGGTTTACAAAAATGGGCCGAAAACGTGGACATTAAGTAAAAAAACAGTTTTTTTATCCGAAGTAGAAGGGGAGTGGCCCGAAATCTTGTGAGAGATCATAATCCGAGCCGACATATGTGAATCGAAGTTGTGCGTTGAGCGCATGTCCACGGCGCGCGTCGCAGCATTGGCGTCTAACGGTTGATCATGCGCTGGGCGCAGGCTTGTATCCGCGTCGGGCGCGACCTTGTGCGTTAGGCACAACTTTAGCGTGTAAGGCGTTTTCCGTCTAGAACGGTAAGTCTGAATCCGTTTAGAGTTGAGATGTGAAGCCATTATAAATAGGAGAATTTGTGTGTTATTTCAGTATTACGAGTGATATTCCTCTCTATTCTTCTCTCTCTCTATACTTCTCTGTTACTTTTGACTGTTGCTATGGCTTTTGAACCAACTCTAAGTGGGTGGTTGTCGTCGCTGACTATTGCTGAGAAACACGAGTTGGGGAGGCGACATATGGATGTATTGGCATCCTTGAGGTTTGTACAGTTAGATTATAATTTCCTTTATGCAGCTGTTAATTTTTAGGATGTTACCAATCACTGTTTTTGCTTTGGGAACCACGAATTGACGATTTTGCCTGAGGAATTTGGTGCTATAATTGGATGGCCCTGTAGTCAATTGTCTTTTGTCCCTTATTTGGAGGATTATTTTTTTAAGGACTTTGAGAGGTTCATGGACTTAAAGGAAGAAAATATGTCCGAAATTGTGTATGGGAGGAGGGTTAATTTGACTAGATTAGCTGCAATGTATAGTCTTCCTACTGAAAAGGCTAGACAGACATATCGTATGCGGGCGCTGGTATTTTATTTGCTTAGTCGTTTTCTGTTTGTGAATGGGGACAATGGTGCTGGTTTTGCCTCCTTGATTACTGTAGCAGAGCAACTTGAGGTAGGAAGGACCCCGATGCCACTTTGTGTAGGGGAGATGATTGCCAGTCTGGTTGCTGTGAAGAAGGATCCAAAAGGGCAGTTTTTGGGGAGCCCTCTACTGTTACAGGTAAAATATAGTTTTTAGTCATGAACCAAATAAATAATTTATTTGCCTTCTTCTCTTTTTTTATTATTATTTGATCATATTATGACTCAATGTGAAGTAATAATACATAATAAGTTTTTCGGACTATGACGACTGTATTGAATAATGGAATTATGATATTACATAAAAAAAACGAAGAAAATATTAAAAAGGAATTTGCGCTGGGCGCAGATAGTTGCGTCTGGCGCATATGTACGCGTCTGTCGCTCATTGGGCGCGTCTGGCGCAGCTTTGTGTGTCAGGCGTGGATATGGGGACACTCGTATTATTCTATAGGAAGTAATATGAGGTTGTATTTATTATCACTCGTCATGAAGCGATAAAGGTCGTGCACGTATTATTACTCTTTGAGAAGCAATAATGAAATAGTGTATATATATTATTACTCGTCAGGAAGCAATAGTAATATATACATTATTTGTTGCTGCAGATCCGGCTTATGGAACATTTGAGGTTGATTGATCCTCCCGAAAATATGGAGATATATAATAAGAAGGGTTTCATTGGCAGGAAGAAAATCTTCACGAAGAAATCTTTTGAAGACTGGACCCTTTTCTTTGGGGATGATGAGCTCAGTGTTAGATGGGTAGTGCCATGGTGGAGGATTGGGTCCATGGTAGGGATTCATGATGATTCACCCTATGTGAGGTTGTGTAGTATGTATACCATGACCTTTTATTTTCCGTCAAGGGTGTTGAGACAATATGGGTACCGCCAATTGATCCCTGCTGAAGACACTATTGCTCCAAAAATATATGGTATGACTTGTAGTGGAATTATGAGGTGGGAGAAATATTGGGGGAAGCGCCCACTTTGGTATACTCAGGAAAAAATAGAATCTGAGAAGGTGTCTAAGAGCTATATCGTATGGATGCTGACTAGGCACCCTGCTGTGAGGAAAGAGATGAGGGTCAAGGAATCCGCCGAAGTGACAAAGAAGCGGAAGTTTAATCCCCGAACTGTGGGGAAAACTTTTGAGACTTTGGATAACAGGGGCAAGAGACCAGTTCGACACTCATCTATAAGGAAGAGCGGCCAAAGGCCTATTACAACAACTTCCTATGTGAAGGAACATTTAGGGCCAAAGGTAGCACCAGCGCGGGAACGACTTGGGCCACGGATGCCTCCTACAAAGAGAAGACTACGCTTGGGGGGCGTAGTAATCAGGGAAAGCGCTGACACAGAAAAGGTGACTCCACGGACAGACACTCCTACAGGCAAAGGGAAGGAACCTATGGTGTATTGGGAAAAAAGGAAGGCTCTTAGACCAAAACTACAGATGGAAAAGGGAGAAACTTCTACTACGGGGGAAAAGGCTGAGAAGGGGAAGGAAAAGAAGGATTGATTGCAACAATGTCTGCAGCGTTATTG
Organism: Beta lomatogona; assembly: GCA_947646795.1. Lineage (NCBI taxonomy): Eukaryota > Viridiplantae > Streptophyta > Magnoliopsida > Caryophyllales > Amaranthaceae > Beta > Beta lomatogona. Next base: position 398,844 of record CANSNZ010001498.1, read on the forward strand.
TTTTTATGTTGATTTATTGCTTTCAATAAGGCTTTCATGCCACATAGTTATTTTATAGTGTAGTCATAACTTATGTTTCATGTTTTATTTTCATTTAGCAATTTGAATAAAAACAAAGTTTATTTTTATGTAGACCGAAGTGAGCCTAAATATGTCGCAAAATATTGTTGTATTTAAACATCTTAACGAATGCCGGAAAAACGTTTGAACCAGCAGCAAAGCGGGTTAGTGCGCTTGACGCAAAAAGGTGCCTCTGTCGCACTACACTGCGCTAGGCGCAGAATTGTTGCGTCTGGCGCGATTAACCATTATAAAATACTATTGTTTTTTATTTTTGTTGCTGTAAAAACGTATAAACCACCGGAGGTTTTGATTAACGAAGGGGCCGAACCTTGTACAAGGTTGCCTACGTATCCAAATAGGAATCAGGCCGCACGTAATTCATGCTTCAAAAAAATATTGGATAATTGTTACCAATCAAAGAATTGGTTGTGTTTTACACATAAAATTTCTTGAGTTGATCAAGATTGGTTAGATTATGAAATTCAGTACCGTCCATGTCAATGAGTTGAGCTGCTCCTCCAGATAGGATTGTCTTGACAATGTATGGACCGGCCCAAGTAGGTCTGAATTTACCTCAAGGATCTAACACATTTTTCCTTAATGCTTTGAGCACTAAGTCACCCTCTTTAATATTTCGGGGTTTGTCCTTCTTATTGAAAGATCTCGCAATACGATTTTGATAAACTTGCACATGATGCAAGACAGCTAATCTTCGTTCATCGAGTAAACTGAGCTCTTCAAATCTAGCTTTGACCCAGTCAGCTTCAGGAATTTGACTTTCTAGGACAATGCGTAGGGATGGTATTTCTAGTTCAACAGGTTGAACAGCTTCTATGCCATAGACAAGAGAATAAGGTGTAGCTCCAGTAGATGTTTGGATAGAAGTGCGGTATCCCCATAAGGCAAAGTGTAGCTTATCGGGCCAATCTTTATAATTTTCGGTCATTTTCTAGATAGTAACCTTGATATTTTTGTTAGTAGCCTCCACAGCACCGTTGGCCTGGGGTCTATATGGGGAAAACGTTGGTGTTTGATGCTATATTTCTCAAGGACTTGTTCACATTCAGCTTGGAAGTGGGTACCTTGGTCGCTGATGATCTCGTGGGGTACCCCATAGCGGCAAATTATGGTCTTTTCTAACAATGCAGCGACATGTTTGGCTATCAGCTTAGCATAAAATGCTGCTTCTACCCATTTAGTGAAGTAATCTATGGCCACAAGGATGAATTCATTCCCCCCAGTACCAGGTGGTGTTATTTTACCAATAATGTCAATACCCCAGGTTGAAAATGGCCAAGGTGAAGTGAAGGTATATAACAAGGAAGGTGGGACATGTTGCAGGTTAGCGCATAATTGGCATTTTGGACAGGTTTTGGCATAAAGGTAACAATCTTTCTCCATTGTGGTCCAGTAATAGCCTAAGCGAATGATCTTTTGAGCTAACATGCGACCGTTCATATGCGTGCCACAAATTCAACTATGGACTTGATCCATGACCGTTGTGGTATTAGGTTTATCAATACATAGCAGGTGTACGCCTTGTGGTGTTCTTTTGTACAGTGTCCCGTTATACTCGAAATATTGGGAGGCCAAGAGCCTTAAGGTACGCTGGGCTCTTGTTGAAGCTCCAGGTGGGTATTCAATTTTATTTAAATAGCTGAGAATGTCAATAAACCAGGGTTAAGAAGGAATAGGATCTGGCTCAGTGTCTAAGGCATGAACATAAGCAGGCTCTTGCCGTCTCTCAATGATAAGGGGCATTTCTGGCATGGTGCGAGGAATCCTGATCATAGAGGCTAAACGGGCCAAGGCGTCTGCAAATTGGTTTTCTTCTCGTGGAAGGTATGTATATTGTATTTCAAGGATTTGTTCAGCAATGGTTTCTAGATGAGTTTGGTACTGCAAGAGGCTTTCATTTCTAACTTTCCATCTTTTAGAGATTTGATTGATGATCAAAGATGAATCACCATACACTCTTAGTTTCTTGATGTCGAGGGACACTGCGGCCTGGAGCCCTATGATACATGCTTCATACTCGGCCGCATTATTAATAACATCGAAGTCGATTTTAACAGAAAGAGGAGTGTGTTCGCCGTCCGGTGATACCAGGAGTACCCCGACGCCACATCCCTTTTCGTTGGATGCACCATCGAAGCATAGTGCCCAACTTTCGTCTTCCGTCATGAGAAGGTCTTCATCAGGAAATTCATATTCTTCGCGAGATTCATCTACAGGGAAATCCGCTAAGAAGTCGGAAACAGCGTTGCCTTTGATGGATTTATGAGGGATAAATTTTAAGTCAAATTCGGCCAACATTACTACCCAGTGGGAGAGTCTACCATTAAGGGCTGGCTTTTCGAACAAGAACTTAAGAGGGTCTAGTCGTGACACTATATGGATGGTGTGAGTAAGCATATAATGCCAAAGCTTCTTAGTGGCCCAGACTAATGCAAGGCAAAGCTTTTCTAAGGGAGTGTAACGGGATTCGTACTCTAAGAGTTTCTTAATAAGGTAGTAAATGGCACACTCTTTCCCATTAACTTCTTGTGCTAACATGGCCCCAACCGCGGTCTTAGTCACGGTCAAGTAAAGCCTTAAAGGTATGTCTGGTAAGGCAGGTGCTAAGACAGGTGGGTTGGATAAATATTCTTTGATTTTGTCAAAGGCTTTTTGGCAATCCTCATCCCATTCGGCAGCGACACTTTTCTTAAGCTTTTTAAAGATGGGCTCACACACCATGGTCAGTTTAGAGATGAATCTACTGATGTACTAGATTTTTCCTAAGAATCCCCTGATTTATTTTTCATTCTTAGGTGGAGGCATGGTCATGATGGCCGTTATTTTAGTAGGGTCAATTTCAATCCCTCTAGAACTGATGACGTAACCTAGGAGCTTCCTAGAAGTGACCCCAAAGGCGCATTTTTGTGGATTAAGTCTCATGTTGTATTTGTGAAGTCTCATGAAGAACTTCTCAAGGGCGGTATGGTGTCCCTCTCTATATTTGGACTTAACTATCATGTCATCTACATAAACTTCTAGCTCTTTATGCATCATGTCATGGAGAAGGGTAGTCGCAGTTCTTTGATAGGTGACCCCAACGTTTTTTAATCCAAAAGGCATAACAGTATAGCAAAAGGTCCCCCACGGTGTGATGAAGGTAGTCTTTTCCATATCTTTCTCGGCCATTTTTACCTGATTATACCCTGCATACCCGTCCATAAAAGAAAGAAGGGCATGCTTGGCAGTGTTGTCTACTAGGACGTCTATGTGAGGTAAGGGGAAACCGTCTTTAGGACTTGCTTTATTAAGGTCTCTATAATCGACGCACATCCTAACTCTCCCATCCTTTTTAGGCACAGGCACAACATTAGCAATCCAGTCAGGGTAATTAGCGACTTTTGTAAAACCTGCATTAAGTTGTTTAATGACCTCTTCTTTGATTTTGAGGGCTACATCTAGCTTCATTCTGCGCAACTTTTGTTTCATAGGCTTCATCCCTTCGATTAGGGGAATGGTATGCTGAGCAATTTCGCGATCGATGCCTGGCATGTCCTGGTAGGACCATGCGAATACGTCGATATATTCAACTAACGTTTTGATTAATTGAGTGCGTTCGTATTCGCTTAAAGTTAATCCAATTCTTACCTCATTTGGTTCATTATCATTTGAAAGATTAATTTTTTCTGTTTCCTCAATGATTGGAGTTTTATTTTCATGTTCTTCCACTGCTTTAATTATTTCTTTTTCAGATTCATTGTTGCAATCAGAAGGAGAAGAGGAAGTAGAGATATTGCACAAGTCATAAGCAAATGAGTTCATATTATTGAAATTGGAAATCATAGAGTTGAACAATGACTCAGCAGAAGCTAAAGACTCTACTTGGACACTAGAATTAACAGGCTTAGAAATAGTCCCAACTGAGATACTAGACTCAACAGACTCAAACTCAAACTCAGACTTTGACTCAGACTCAAATGACTCAGACTCTTCAAACATTGGCCCTTCCCCGACGGTGAAGATCATCTTCTTTCCGTTTGGAGTAGTCAGCTTGATAGTTTTCCTCCATCCTTGCATGACGCCACTTGCAGGAGTGATCAGCATAGCAGGGTCAAAGTCTGCATTTTGTAGCACAAACTGGATATGAGCGGTATTATTTGGGCATTCAACTCGTTCTTGGCCGAATAGAAGTCACAATGCCTTGTAATCTAAACAGTCTTCAGTGAACTATTTAATTTGGGGATCAGGAATCCCTTCTTCCAAAAAGTAACAGTCCGAAAATACTTCAAATCCGGGGTAGATCACTCCCTCCTGAGCCTGATAGAATGGTTCAGGGAATTCATAGCAAGGATAATCTTCTCCTTCCCTCATAAATTGCCCATTCAAAGTGGGTTGATAGGGAGGAAAAGGGATATTGTCCTTGTCCTTGGTATTGTGATATGCCATGCGTTGTGCAATACGTTCTGCAAGCTCCTTCCTGGTAGACTTGTATCCTAAGCCAAACAAATTTTCTAACTGACTTAGAGTCAGTGATAGGAGGTGCTCTAGACTTCTTACTGCCCAGTGACATGCCTGGGAAGTGTCCCTTCTTGCGCATGATATAGTTGACAGCTAAATTGGAGAAGCAATCAAAATCAAATGGCGCCAAATCCTCCTCAATGAGGGCTACTTCTTCGGGAACGAATCCTCGAAGGTCTTCATCCTCCTCGTCATGGTCTATGTGGATGAGAGGTTTGTCTATTACTTGTACATTCATTGTAGAGGCATCAAGAGTTATGGGAATGCCATCCACAATAATCTTAACCTTTTGATGCAAGGAAGACGAGACCGCACCAAGCTCATGAAGCCATGGTCGTCCTAAAAGAAAGTTGAATGAAGCCTTGATATCAATGACCTGGAAAATCGTGCGCTTTTCTATAACCCCTGTAGAGATGTTTAGGGCTATAGTTCCCAAGGATTGACGACGAAAATTGTCGTATGCTCGAATGCCTTGATGGGAAGGACTGAAATCCTCATCTTTGAAACCCAGGCGGCGCGCAGTTCGCAATGGACATACGTTAATGGCAGATCCATTGTCTACTAATGTCATTGGGACATCCATGCCCACACATGCTACAGTGAGGTGTAGGGCCTTGTTGTGTTTGCTTCCTTCAAAAGGAAGGTCATCATCAGTAAGGGAAATAGTGTTTCCTCGGATTGGTATATCGGCGATCGGGAAATTGAGCAATCCTTCAGGAGAAGTGTAAGATGACACATTCATCTTGGTAAGGGCATTTAATAATGCCATGCGATGCCCATGAGAGGAGGCTATCAACTGCCAAATATTAACATCAGCTTTTGTTTTCATGAGCTGTTGAATGAGAGAGTTCTCTTTGGGAAGAACTCCTTCATGAGATGCAGACGATGTGGGAGGATTATCCTGAACGGGCTGAGTTAGCCTTCCAGTTCGAGTAAGTACCCGTACTGCCTCCTCATCACTTTTATACCAATCCATTGCTAAAGTAAAGCGATCGGTTTTAGGACTAATGACTTCATCATCGTCATATAGTCCTATAGGTGGAGAGACACATGTTCCCCGCATATAGTCACTTTCTTCTGTGACATACTCATCTTCTTCATCACTATCCCAGATACCATTGATATCTGGTGAGGTGCTAGCAATAATGATAGCGGGGACAGGACCCCCTATTGGTGCGATCAAGAGAAGTGGATCATTGCAGTATTGATCCTCAGAGATAGCTAGAACTTAATGGTCTATCTTGATTGTTAGGCTTCTTCCCTGCAGGAGGAATGGGAAGTCTGCCTTCATCAACCATGTCTTGAATGGCACTTTTCAGTTTGAAACAGTCCTATGTCTTGTGACCGCTCCCTCTATGGTATTTGCAGTATGAATTTTTATCCCAATATTGACTCATTGTACTTTCTTCTGGATCAGGATTCGGTCCAATGGGAAACAAAGCGCCCTTCGAATTGAGGCGATCAAAAGCGGTGGCATATGACATGCCTATTGGAGTGAAAGTCCTTCTCATATTCCTCTGGAAGGTTTTTTGGGGTGCCTCAAGAAGGTTCACTTCTCCACCTTTAGAAGTGGATCCGTAATCATTCTTGTTGTTGTTATTATTGCCCTTATAACGATTGTTGTCATTTTGGGCATTTTTCAACAAGTCATCTTCAATTTGCACACCTATGTCGTATAACTTGGTGAAATTATCGATACCCAAGTATTTGAGATGAGTTTTGTACTTGGGTAACAAGTTGTTAACAAAGATACGGACGAGGTCCTTGTTGGCAGGTCTAGAGACCATATAAGCAGACTTTTCCCTCCACTTGTTAAGGTAGGTGGTAAAGCCTTCATTGTTATCTTACTTCCACACTTCCAATTCCCTTAATGAGGTTTGGATTACAGTGTTATGTTCATATTGCTTCATAAACTCTCTAGTGATATCACCCCATGTTTCAACATGCTTAGGTCAAAAAGTAGAACCAATTTTGACAGGCAGGGTCCAACGACATCGGGGATACCGTTGGATAAAGGTCGGGGTCCACAGACTTAATGATCATAGTGGCTTTGAAGTTCCTCAAGTGATACTTGGGGTTGTCAGTAGGTTTGAACTTAGGAAAGTCACTCGTGGAGAACTTTTTAGGTAGTTTTCCTTTGAATTTGTTGTTCTTATCCAAATCAAAGTTGGACTCCTTATTGGTGACTTTTTGAACAGCATTTTCCATTTGTTTGGCGAATACAACATTTTCACCACTTTCAACTTGGTGCAGACGGAGAGTAACCTCTTCCAAGTTCTTAGCCATTCGTTCAATGATATTGGTCAATTCAGTAACCTTTTCGTCACCCATTGTTGCTTCAATAGTTGACCGTTCTTTAGCCGGTGGAACAAATCTACCCTTTCGTGCACGCGGACGACCTATCGAGACTGTTTTCTCAATTACCCTGTTTGACAAGGACACATTCACTTAGGACACACTCCAGAAATGGATAGGGTGAGGAATGAAAATGTTTTCGAAAATATCATTTTAATTTGTTCGAAACTCTTGCCAAAAGGAGAGGAAATTTATGGAAGGAAATCTATTTTGTGGATGATATATGAAGTTATGGATACTAATGAATATATTTTGTGGAGGAAAATGGATAATGACATAGTGGATGTTATGGGTTTTATTTTGTGGAGGAAAATGGATAATGATATATTGGCAAGAGTTTGTCACCAATAAAAATGCAGTTTTTAAAAAAAAAATGTAAGATGGGGTAAGTTGTTGGGAGGATAGGAATATCCGACTTTCTCCAAAAAAAAAAAACCAAAATATGACTATGCACCTAGGTGAGACCTGATAATGATAGAAAACAAATACTTTCTTTTTTAGGTGAAGTTAAACACGAGATGTTCTGAATAGTCAATGACTCAAATGCACGAAGTATTATACGAAATTGATCACCACATTACCTAAAGTGACGGAAAACGAGAGATGCACAACAATACGTCACACAACAAATGTGCGTGTGACGCAAAGTGTGCGTCTGGCGCAAGCCAACAGCGTCAAGCGCATCCTCATGCGTCTAGCGTGCTAGGCCTACTCGTGTGTTCGTGACAGTTTAGACGATGTTTTGATAAATCTGGTATAATTTCAAGATGCAAAGGCTGACGCACTAATTATAACAACAATTTAGGACGCACTAGGTTAGGAAGCAAATTGTTGACGCGATCAATGGCCAGAAGACCAATTTGCATGGGACGAAAAGACTACTTGTGATGCAACATATGTGCGCGGCTCGCGGTCTTTGCGTCTGGCGCAGGAGCATTGCACCAGGCGCAACTTAATGCGTTTGGCGCAATACTCAGCTGCATGCATATTGGTAATTTGACAAATGTTCGGCGAAAACAATGACAGTTTTTAGACGCGAAGTGTATGAGTTTTAGGCACAACACATATCAACATGTTAATAAAATATGATCCGGCAAAAATTGCAATCACACATAAATGTCAAGTAACATGGATGCAGAAGTTCTCAACCTAAAGTCCAGTTTTACATTCAACTATTGGTTAGGTTTAGGTTAAGGCTGAAAAGGGTCTATGACTAAGAGATTGATCCCACGCTTCGTTACCCCGCTTAAAGACGTGGCCACGTGTAAGACGCACTCCAGTCTCAAGTCAAGAACAAGAGAACAATGCCATAGTTGGGTAGGTTTGCTTATGGCTAAGATCCAACACTATTGCTCAGGAAGCTTTTTGGAAGGACAAAGCGCAAATCCCCCGGGGGTGACCTCACACATAGAACATGTGTTAATGAGGCAAGGTAGATTGTCCTTCTGATGGCTAATAGCCATGCACATGCAAAACAATATATTATTCTAAGGCATAAAAATAAGAGTGCATTGTATTTTTCAAGTTTCACCCACTCATTTAAAAAAATTAATTTTTTAAAATCCTCCCCAGTGAAGTCGCCAAATTGTAGGCATGGATTTTGAATTCCTTTAATGCCTACACGCGGTGTGAGCGCATTTATTTGACTACCCCATTGTTAAGGGTTTATTAAAAAATATGTGTTGAAGTCGCCAACAATTCTTTAGAGGAAGAATCATAAACCTAATTGGATTGAAACGGAAGGGACATCTTAGGGACTTATCCAATGTAGATTTCCCCGTCATGACTCCATAGATGGTCAGGAACCAAAAATTGAGTTCGGGGGTGAGGGTACAATATAGTCATGAACTATATTACCCATTGCTGGCCTCTACTAAATAACAATTCACAGTAGATCTTATGCAATAGAACAATCAAACAATATTTTAAAGCACCCTAATATAATTAATCTAGATGGGTTCAGGAAACACACAAAAAGACTAATTATTTAGTGATCAGTTATTAGGCAATCATTTTACAAGGTTCCTAGCAGGTTGTCTAAATTATTTGAATTAATTAGAACAGTTCTTGTTTAGCACAATAACATGTGGGTGATAAAAGGCATGCAAGACAATCATAATAACATGAACATTATATACAGAAAATATAAGAAAAGAGGTTAGAATTTACAAAAGGACCACGGTTATTAATTAAGAATCTACATCATGACAAGAAAAAGGTTCTATGAAATAAATATGATTATTCAAGAGCCCTCAGGATTATACCTATGCGGTTTAGATCGAAGAGCATAGTGACCTTTAGTCGAAGCAATCTTGGAACTAGGAATATACTAGAATCAGGAACCAGAATTATGTTTCGGAGCGTTTGAGAGTATTTGAGTGCGTAAAAATAATAATTCGAAGCTGTGTTTGATTCGGGAAATCAGCCCGTATTTATAGGCAAACAAGCGCGTGCGTCTCACGCACTCCCTCGCCTGGCGCAAGCCTACGGGCAGACGCGAGGACACGCGTCAGGCGCAGGTTGGCCTGCCTGACGTAGTCCATCCAGTTAAAACTTTGCAAATGGAAACGCATTTTCGAAAAGATAAATTTTTATCTTGTGTCTCACACAAGACTTGCGCTAGGCGCAGGACTCCGTGTGAGTCACAAGTCCACGTGTCTGGCGCTCATCGGAGTGCCTGACGTGATATGGCCAATGTGCTGGACGCATGTGGCGCGCGAAGCGCAGTCGCCGCGTCCAGCACGAAATCCGGAATATTCCAGAATATTCCTTTTTTAATGCTACGCGTGCTTTCAAGATGCGTTTTTTATCCCTAAAAATCCAGAGATCAAATTTTCCGGGTTAAAAAATCTATTTTATGTGTAAAAGATAATAATAAAAGCTTTTAGAAAAATATTTATCAAAACAACAAATATTACGAAAATATTTATGAAAATAATAAATATTCAGTGGGCTTTTAGAATGGACTTCAAAAAGCATTTCACGGGTTGAACTTACAATTAATCATCATGAATGATTAATTTGGTTTTTTATAATATTATTTTAAAACACGTATTGCCTGGTTATTCGGACTGCTCCTCCATTGCGCCATGCCAACTAAGACGCGGTATATTTCATCATTGGACCCTTAAATGGAAAGACACGATTATGTGTCTACAGTTAAGATCACCTTTTAATATATTAGTATAGAGAGTATCCCTCTCTTTTAATTATACCTTTAACTTTAACCATTTTTTTGTGATATAATGATTAATTATCCTCCTGTTTTCAAATGAATGCAACTATTTGACTTCGTAACACTATTTATATATTAAGTATCACCATGATTTACTTACAAATATATTTAAAAATGAATTTCATTTTGTAAATTTTGGATTTGTCTTTTTTACATTTCCTAAATTTATATCCACTTATTATAAACTTTAGTAATAGATAATTCAATACATTAAAGGTAAAAGTTGCGTCTGTTGATAAGTTAAAGGTCAATCCGTTGAGTATACTAATAATGGAAATAGTATAAAATATCGATATAATGAAGTTATCTCGAATAAAATAAAGATTGGTTTTTTATTGTTAGAACTCGACTTCTCATTTGTGTATTATGATTATTGTCTATTATTGATTGGTTTAGACCCCCAAATTCGAAATACTAGATATACCTCTGGCCCCAAAACCAAATAATCAAATATATTTAAAAATATCAACATCCAAATTAAAAATGTTCAAGAAGACATAAGAAATTGAAGTGCCACTTTAAGTCCACCCCATGCATGCTCATCATAAATACATGCATGGTAATTCTTTCACCATACAACATAATGTTGAAATTAGTCATCGTAGGGTCAAACTCATTGACCGACTAAAAACTCATTGCATGGTAGTTCTTTCACCATACAACATAAGGTTGAAATAAATCACCGTAGGGTCAAACTTATTGACCGACTAAAAACAAATAGACTTCTAAAAAGTTGAGTACATACTCTTATACTTTTTTAACACAAAGCAGGACCATAAACTATATTAAAGAAGCCCAAAGGCTTTAGTCATATAAACACCAAAGTTTTCAGCAAAAGCATAAGGGAGGTAGCTACATGGATAGCGAACAGAACAAAGGAAAAGGTCTAGGTAATATAAATAGGACATTCTTGCATATACTCGCTAAGAACACAAGCAAGAGGAGTGTAGTGTGTCATTTTTTCCCTTCTCCATCTCCATGCCGAACTTCCCCAGCCATGGGCGGATCCACTATGGGTTCACTGGGTTCAGCTGAACCCATAGTGGATCGGTTAAATTTTTATTCTTGCATTGTTGTATCAAAGAAAGAGCTTTGCCCTGGTGGTGATAAGCCCGAGTTAAAGTTTGTAGCATGCGGAACTCAGGTTCGATTCTTTGTTGGGCAAAAATCCTTTGCGTTTGCATCTTTTTTATTTATTGAAATCATATAATTTGTTCTTTCACTGCAGTGGGTCTGTAGGTCAACTTTGAGTACTCTTGTTATCTTGTATGCTAAGATCACAAATGTGGAGTAAATTGTGATGTGTGAGTTTGTGGAACATCATTGTAATTGTTTGTTTTTTTTTTTCTTCTTGATCCTTTTCTTTGCTTCATTTAAAAATTTCTACAACATATATAGAATGATGGTGGGGATCTATATTTTTTTTAAATTGAAATCATATACATTATGTTCTATCTACAATCAGATTTTAATGTTCATTATACTACTACAATACCATATGTTATATTATATTGCTATTTCATCCTATTATCTCGGGAATGTAACTCAACTAAATAATGTTTTATATTACATATATTAAAATTCTTTGTTATTCGACGCTGAGAACTCATGCTCGAAAAGTATATGTAGTTAGATTCATACTTTTAGTGAAACTGCTCATAATTTTGGCCCAAAATGTAGTGTTTAAGGGGCATATTGTCTTTGAGCGCCTTAAACTTATATAAGCCTGGTGAATGGTAATTTGCTATGTTCGAACCCATAGGTTCAAATTTCTGGATACGCCACTGTCCCCAGCTTGTGCGCAACCACATTGAGGTCCCTTTTTGCGTGAAGCATGATGACGACCCAATCCTCCTTAAGCAGACCAGACACATCTTGAATTAGAACGTTTAGTTCATCGTGCGGGAAGTGCTCAGCCCTATCCAACATGATCTTCAAGGCTTGCGCATTTGTTTCGAGCTCGAGCCTGTTAATACCATATTCCTTTGCTATACGAAGGCCTTCTCTTATAGTGGTCAGTTCCGCAGCAGCCGGACTAATAGCAAGAAATCTGAGCGAGAACCCAATGTGTCAGGAACCATTAGAGATGGCAATGGGTCCTGGACCCACCCCAGACCCGCTAGGACCCGACCCGTTTATAAGGGTCTGGGTCCATAAATTTTAGACCCAACGGGTCCGGGTCGGATCTGGGTCCCAAAGAGCATGGTTCGGGTCTGGGTCCGGGTCCACATATTCCAGACCCTGACCCGACCCGTAGACCCATTTACATTTAAAAAAAAAATATACCTAAACTCTAAGATTTTATGAGTTGTGATTTTGTGAACTCGTTAGTGTTGTAACTCCTTCTAAGACTTGTAACTTTGTAACTTGTAAGATTTTAAGATTTTATGAGTTAATTTTTAAAATTTTGTTTAGATAATGCTTTAGCCATGGATGCATGATCTACATATATTAGTGCGAAAATTTTTAATTACATAGATTAAAAAATGTGATGAAAACTAAAAACTAAGATAGACCCGTTAAGGACCCAGTTAGGACCCATGGACCAGCTAGACCCAGCGGGTCTGGATCTGGGTCTGAAAAATCTAGGCCCATCGGGTCTGAAAAATCTAGATCCACCGGGCTGGGCGGGTCTGGGTCTGTAAAAAATAAACGGGTCTGGGTCTGGGTCTGGGTGGACCCGACCCAAACCCGACCCATTGCCATCCCTTGAAACCATCAGGCCTTCTTATGACACCTCCCCCACCAGCATTATCTTTCGCTTTCCAGCACCCGTCTATATTGAGTTTTAGATATCCCTGCATTGGGGGCTTCCACCTTTGCTTGGGAATAACATCAGCCACCTGATGTCTTCCCCTCTGTAAAACATTGTTAGTGATAACATAATCAACCAAGAATTGACTAAACTGAGTGATGGAGCTATTCATTGCTCCGTCAAAAACTGCTTTATTCCTTATACGCCAAATGTGCCACACAGCCACAGAAAAAAGGGTCAACCGAACCTTATTTTGAGATAAAAAAACGGATAAGCCTCCCAAGTAGAGTTGAAAAAGGTAGAAAGATGAAAAGTATTCGGCTGAGGAAATTTTTGAAAGATGCGCTTCCATAAGATTTGAGAGCAAGAGTAGTCACGAAAAAGATGAAGATGGGATTCTGGAAATTGAAGACAACAACAACAAATAGGATTGAAAGACGAAACTTTTTTCATTAAGACATCCCCAACTGAAAGAATAGCATGATTAATATTCCAAAGCAACATCCTATATTTGAAAGGAACCCTAGCTTTCCAAATAGTAGCCCAGCCTGAGGGGGAAGAAACAACGCAATTTGACTCATTAAGAAATTTACTAGCATAGTGATAAGCCGTTTTAATGGTAAAACATCCATCTTTGGAAAATTTCCATCAAATGCCATCCTGTGGAGCGAGAGAAGTTGAAAGAGGAATGGCCAGGATCTCTTTAATCACATCAGCAGGCAAGTAAGAGGAAATAGGCCTCACATCCCAATGACCATGATGAATTAAATGAGAGACCCTCCAATGAGCTATGGTATCAGGAATTTTGAGATTATGAATTTTATAAAACGCACATTCTCCCACCCAGTGGTGAAACCAAAGAGAGGTATCTTCTCTATTTCCAATGTTGATAATTAGCCCTTTAGACAAAATCTCCCTCCCTTTCAAAATATCACGCCAAAGGGGAGAGTAAGTAGGCCTAGGGAAAGCATCAAGGAAGTTGCTAGCCTTACAATACTTCTCTTTAATAATTCTAACCCAAAGTTTATCAGGTTGGATAAGAAGCTTCCATCCCAATTTGGCCATAAAGCACAGGATTCAACGCTTTAAATCACGAATACCCAACCCCCCAACTCCCATGGCTTGGCAGACCACATCCCAAGAAGTTCGAGAGATGTATTGCGTTTTGCCCACTTTATTCCAAAGGAACCTTTTAATATCCTTATTAATAGAGTCAATAATACCACTAGGGATATAACGGGATAGTGTTAAGAACGTATTTTATCAAGGTACATCTACCCGCCATATTGAGAATCTTGGCTTGCCAACCATGAATTCTCTCTTTTGTTTTGTCAAGTAAATCAAAATAATCACTTTTCCTCAATTTATTAGGGCTAATATTGACACCAAGGTATTTTCCAAAAGAAGAGGTAAACTTAAGATTACAAAAAGTGGAAAGCTCTCTCTTAATATTATGATCCATGGTCTTTTTTGGCTTTATTGAACATATGAGCTACTTCCTTGACAATAATTATATTTTCATCAATGGTCCTATCAAGAATGAAACTAGATTGCAAGGGATTAACCAAAGAAGGAAGAAGCGGCCTAATCCTTGACGCGATTGTTTTAGTAACAAGCTTGAGGATTGTGTTACACAACCCAATGGGCCGAAAATCATTAATGGTCATAGGATGTTCCTTTTTTTGAATAAGACAGAGGTGAGAATTATTGATCTCACTTGGGATGCAACCATTGGTCCAACAAGAGTTAACAAAGCCAAGAAGAGAACTGTGCAGATCAGCCCAGAAATGTTGGAAGAAGACCGGTTGTAGGCCATCTAGCCCAGGACTTTTGAGAGGGGCCATAAGGCTGACCACCCTATGAAGTTCAGGCTCTAAAATAGGAGACAGAAGGTTGGCAGAATCTACATCATTAATTTCAATATGGTTAAAAAGATGGAAACGAAATTGGAAGCAGATTATTTTGTAGTGAAAATGTGGATAAAAGCATCATGAACCATTTTCTTTAGAGCAAGATCATCAGAAATCCAGTTGCCATTACTATCTTGAAGACTGAAAATCTTCTCCCTAGACTTCTTGATTTTTGCCACAATATGAAAAAATTTTGTACTAAAATCACCATATTTTCGCCAGTCCATACCAGTTTTTGAGACTAGATTCTTTTTTCAACTAATTGAATTTTATTAAGGTCAAGTAACAAAGATTTCTCTAAATTGTCTAAAAACCTTTAGAAACTCCTAGATTGGGGCAGTAGAATTCCTTTAAGACGAGCTAAGATTCTCTTTTTTTGTAAAGTAAGATTACCAAAAACCGTCGAAGCCCAACTTCTTATAGAGTTTAAGAAAAGTTTTCTACCCATGAGAAAATCATAGCTGGGGGAGCCCAATTACCAACAAAGTAAGATTTAAAGTCCGGATGTTCTAACCACGCGTCTTTACAACGCAAAGGGTATTGACCATTAGTTTTAGAAATTTTGAGGTCAACACAAAGAGGGCAGTGATCATAATATGTACGAGTGAGATGACTTACTTGAGTATTAGGAAACTCGGATAACCAAGAGGTGTTGGCTAAAGCCCTGTCCAGCCTCTCTCTTATTAAATCAATGCCATCTCGAGCATTAGTCCAAGTAAAAGGACTACCCTGAAAGCCCAAGTCTATTAAGCCTGCCGAATCCATGAACGCAGTAAAATCAGAACACTGAGAGGAACGAAATGGCCTACCTCCTATATTCTCCGAATGACTAGTGACCTCAATGAGGTCGCCAAGCAGGAGTAAAGGGGTATCATCAGGGGGGGATTTTATTCCATGTTTCTCCAGAGTGCATGGCGTTCCCTAGGGGTGCAGGGAGCATGCATGCCCGAAATTAACACTTCCGGATGATTAGGGCAAAACTTGAACAGGGAATGAAAGTGATAATTGGAAGCATCACTCCAATTCACCAGCTCAATCGAATTCTTCCATAGAAGCCAAATACCACCCTTAAGGTCATTAGGGGGAATCGTTTTGAATTCATGGAAACCCAGAATTCTAGTAACTTGTCTGGCACGACATTCATCAGCCTTCGTTTCAAAAATGATGAATAGGGAAGGCTTGTGAAAACAAATTATATCGCATGCATGAGGGACACCTAAACATGATACTAGAATGATGAGAAAAATAAAACCTGAAACATGAAACTTTAGACTTGACATGATACAAGTTTACACCTATGCGACTAGGCTACTATAACTAGGGTTATGCACCGGTCCAGGACCGGACCGGAACGGGTTGGACCAGTGAACCGGAATCTGAACTTCTTTAAGACCAGGACTGGACAAGAATTTTCGCGGTCCTGTTCAGTTTTGGACCTGTTGGACAAGAATCTACATTTTTTTAAAAAAATCTTTTTTTATTTAGATTTATGCATATTTATAAATTAGATACATTAAAATTTAATAATTCTAACAATAATAATCTTAAAGTTAATAAAGAGTAGGTTTTTAGCTTTCTAACTTTATAACTTTGAAAAAAAAATTAACCTTTAAATTATTTTTTTACTAAAAAAACAAAAATTTCGGTCCATCGGTCCGAATCGGAATTTTTCGGGTTTGGACCGGACGGGACTAGAAACCAGGAATCCTGATTTTCGGGGAACCGGGATCTGGACCAGAATCTTGGTCCGGTCCAAATTCCGGTGCGGCCCTACATAAATGATATGCAATTAATATTATGGGGAAACAACTAATTATAGGAGATAGAATGCATGAGTAGTGGATCGAAAGAGTATTAAGTGTATGAACAACTCAACTTTGGGTTGAATAAACAAAGAAAAAACTACTCCCTACGTCCCAAAATAAAGTGCTTGTATTCCGGTTTGAGTGTCCCAAAATAGAGTCCCCATTTGAAATCTTTCTATTTTAATTATGTACTCTGTTGTAATCCTATTGGTTATTTTTGTTTAGTATAGTTCATTTTATTGGTTGAAACTTGAAACAATGAGTACAATTTTTCCCTCAGAAAAAAAAACATTGAGTAGAATTCACCACAAGTTTCGATTAATGTTATTTGTTATTTTTGTTTAAAAGAAAAGGGCAAAAACCATTGACTATCCAATACAAGTAAAACATTAAATACAAATTATGATATTGCTCCACTTACTTAATTCTCGTGAATAAAAGAGAAACAAACACTATATTATGGGACGGAGGGAGTAGTTCCAAGCCGCAATTAGATGATTGTGGTACGATTTTTTTAGGCAAATCAAGAATAAATGTGGAATAAAAAAAGAAAATGGGAAGAACATTTTAGGACATGTAAAATGAAAAATAGGATCTATATTGTAAGACGGAGGGAGTAGTTGATTTTCCAACGGCTTATATCTTCGCTAAAAATTACAAAGCACACAACTGACATTATGTTCATGCCGAGCACAAAGGTTGTGTTGAGAGCAGCGCTCTCGCATCTGATGGTGATAAAACACTAACTATTAGTGGCTTTGAAGCCAATAACCATAACCTTTTTGAAAAAAAAAATTGTTGGAGGGTTTAAATAAAATGTAATATTTACTTTTTTTCAGAGATTACAGTTGTACTTTTTGACAATACGTATGATTTCACACACATAAACATGGGTTAATTTATAAATAATAGGCGTCTCAAACACATCAATAGTGGTTGGTGTTGTTTTAATGGGAACAATACAAGAGGGGGGTGAATTGTATTGTTGGGAACAATGAACAATTTTTGCGGAATTTAAATAACAACGAAAACACAAAAGTAAAGAGACAAGAGATTTAATGAGGAAAACCTTCCTAGACCTTTTAGGAAGTAAAAACCTCCACTCTAAGGGATTTTAACTGAGAACTCATTCACTAATAATAGCTCATCAACTCAAGTACAACCTATTCCTCTAGAGTTCCTTCTCTCGTTTCACTAGGAACACTAATCCTACAACAGTCCCTCAACTGTTGTTGCTCTCACTCTTGACTTCACTCAAAGTCCTCTATTTAATACAAGATTTCACTCAAAATCCCAACCCTAAACTCAATTATAATAGATGAATGAACACTATGTGAAACTCACAACAAGACTAGGAACATTAACAAGTATGAGAATAGTTATTGGCACTGACTCTAGAAAAACATTTGCTCTCTAAAATATGTGATCAGTGATACTTAGAATATGTCAATGAGTTTATTTATAGATGAGTGACTTTACACGAATAAACCCTACTTATCACTAAGTAACTCATTACTTATCTTTTCCTAGAATAAAGCAACTTCTTTTCAAATACTAAAATCAGATTTTATTTAAAACATCTTTTGGGATAAAATCGATTTCCAACCAACTCAAATAATATGTAACAAAAATCCGGTTAAATACAATAAGAATTACATTCATAACAAGTTACTTGAGATAAATCACAAAATAGATAAAGATAAGATTTTATTTAAACAAAGATGAAATAGGTTTTAAATAAAATCTTTAACTCTAAATAATATCAAAAGATAAATATAAGTAATCGATGTTATTCTAAGCATATTTATTCTCGGTTCCAAATATCTACTCCTATACTAACGCCGATTCCTTCGATTAGAAATTGCTCTGTTGCTTGTTTCTTACAGATGTTCCTAAGTTCCACTATAGACTTTGGGAACTCTACAGTTTCATTAAGTCTTCTAAGGTCCAATACTCCTTGAACCCTTCATTGACCTTGACAAACCTGTTTCATCATCATAAACACTTTGTAAACTTTTAGTCCAATTAAGTTTGTCTTTGTTATATATCATCTTCAAAACTAAGGCATCTTCAATTTTTTACTAAAACAAATAAGAAAAGAAACACATGATCCAGAAAAAATTAGTGAAAGTAATTTGCCTTATATATTTTCCCCCTTTTTCATCTTCAAACAGATACTGACAAGTCATAAATAATTAGAAAGAATAAGTAGGAACACAAGCACAGTACCAAAGTAAGCGAACTTTTGGTTGGCAAGAGTGGGGAATGAAACTTGCTCAAACTGCAATCTTATAGTATGAGCCATCTGTATACAATTTAGGAAAATTTAGAGACACAAGTGTAAGCAAAATTAGTGCATTTCATTCGCTACTGCAGATGCGTACAAAGAAAGAAAAAAACCATAAAAGGAACACACACAAAAAAAAAAGAGTTTCTAAGGAGATGATCAAGTGTGAACAAAAGAAGATTTAAGGAGCAGTTGGGGGTGATGAAGTAGGAACATCCTCCGTAATCGTTTCCTCTACAACCACTTCCTCCAATTTTCCCATAACCTCAAAATGATTTTTTAGCCACTTGCTGAATGAGTCCTTTGAATCCATTTTCTATAATCTCCACCTTGGTATACAACTGAATCATTGCAGAATTTACCTTGTTGAAGGAGTCAATCTCACAGAGTTGGTTCCCGTAAAGATAGTAGCCAAATGAGTGTAAAGGGAACTAGCTTAAGTATGGACTCCTTCCACACCTTGGTGAAGAGAAATTTAGTTCTGGGCCATATCATAAGCAAGCTCGTAGAGGCACTCCATCCTCTCAGCATGTTTGGCTGTATATGTGTGGTCATTGGTCAATGGAGGGACAATGGTGTCTTGTTCCTTAAAGGGAGGAACAGCGAGAGCCTGAGAGGTGTTAAGGATGACGTTGAGGGTTTTGACGGAGAGGTTTGAGTGACAGGAGGAGGAAACTGGGTATTTATGGGGATAGTGGGAACAAATTTTGGAATGGTGGTGGTAGTAATAGTGTCTCGTATAGTGGTGGAGGGTGCTATTTCTATTGTGGTGGTAGTGGTGGGAACAGTTGTGGGAGTAGGGGAGATAGGAGGGCTAGGAGGTGGTGATGGTGCTTTGGGAGGAGAGGGAGGAAATTCAATCATTGGGGAAGAGGGAGCATCAGTCATCTCTACATCAGTAGAGTAGGGAACACTCTCACAGCAGGAGGAACAATATCCTAAACAGCAGGGGAGGAAGGAACATCAAGAATTTGCGGTTAACTCGGATTTACTTCTTCTTCTTCGTCGACCTCTTATACTTGCCCATCCTTATTGTTCAACCTTCCATTAACTATTGATAGGCCGAGGTATTTTATGGCCCTAGCATTCAAAATGTTTCCATGACTTTGTCCTTGGGAGACAAAACGGCTAATAACACCCCCAACATCTTTTATAATCTTACCCAACAAAGTGCACCATACCCAACAACAGTATTGTTAAAGATGCAATGGTTAAGATTTTGAATCATAAGAGAGGGGCGGTTTATTTGAGTGTAGGCTTCAAGGCGGTGAATATAAACCATGTCAAGTAAACACACTTCTTTTCATTTGGCTTGTCTAGAGATGATTGATTTTTTTCACCAAATTGTACAGTAATTTTATAAAGAGGCTAAGAAGGTTGTGATCCAAAGTAGTACAACCTTTGGATCCTCCAAAACTGCACACATGGTCATCTTGAGTAATGTGGGTGAAAGGGAAGGCTAGTTATTATTTAAAGTAAACATCAACTCCGGTGTTGGGAACATTAAACAGTGAGCCTAGCTTTGTTGCATCAAATTTAATCTCAGTTTCTTTGACCTTAGAATAGCATACACCATCAATAGATTCAAAGTTCTCACAAAACCCATCTAGGGCTTCCGGAATTAACACATTTGCAAAACTCGACCCAAACAATTTTTCCCAATTTTATTTCTCTATCGTTTCTACCAAAATAACTTTTCTTTTCTACATACCAAGCAAGATCGATGCACATATCAAGAATGTATTTTGGTTTGGTAGGAGCATCTCTGAGTTGATTTCCTCGAACTTTTCTTATTGTTCCTTTCTTGGAACCTGGTTAAATTTGCATGTCTTCCTTTTCAACCAATTATGGTCCCTTCTCAACTTGAAGCTCCTTCTCTTGCTGAATTTCAGAGATCTTTGGAGAAGGTGGTGCAGGTTCATCTTAAGTTACGTGTCGTGATTTAGGAACTGAGGAGTCCATGGTAGAGGTTGAGGGATGAGAAGATAAAGGAATTGATTAAGAAATTGGTTGGTCTGTCCTTGTGTTTGTGATTGCATTGCTTCTTGCCATGATTGAGGTGAATAATTTATAAGGGAGGAGGAGAAGCAAGATCCGAAAAGAAGTAAGGAAGGAAATGTCATTTGGGAGAGATGGGAACTAAGGGGGATAAAAGAAGAGAAAGAGGCACGCGGTTTAATGTGAAAATATGGTGGTAGAAGTAAAAGGCGGCGGTTAGGTGAAATAGGATATGGATGAAAAATAAATAGAGAAATTAAGATATGGATAGATTTTTTTTTATAGGCTTAGTGATAACATCTACCCCTAAAAGTAATTTTGGATTTTTACTTTTGGAATAAGAAGGAACTACAACATCTCGCAATAATATATTTCAATAGGAGCTAAATATTGTACACAACTTTTAAGTCACCTAATTTCCAAGTGGCACATTAGACAATAAGGGGCATATTAGAAGACATTAGTGAGTAGTTGCTAATCCGTTCATGTCCATGTTGGGAACATGGTGAACTTGTGCATGGATCCACTTTATTTTTCTTTTAATTATTCTACCTTACACATATCAATATTCGATTTACGTGGGGGGATACTTGGCAAATACAATCAACATAATTTTAACGAGACCTAGTTCCAATCTTAGTTGTTCAAATCTCTCTTTACACAAAGGTTTAGTAAGTATATCAGCAATTTGACGATCAGTTTGACAAAATTCTAACTTTATCAATCCTTTTTCAACATTGTCTTTGAAGAAGTAATGTCTTATGTGAATGTGTTTGACTCTAGAATGATGCACTAGATCCTTAGAAATACTTATAGCACTTGTATTATCACAATAAATAGGAACATAATTAAGTGTAACTTCGTATTCAAGAAGTTGTTGCTTTATCCATAACATTTGGGAACAACATCTTTGCGGCGGCAACATACTCAACTTCTACTTCGTGGATAATGCAAATAGTGTTTTGTTTCTTGGTACTCCAAGAAACCGATCGGTGACCTAGGAATTGAACCATACCCGAGGTGCTTTTCCTATTTACCAAATCTCCAAAGATAATCAACATCCGCAAATCCTTTAAGCTCAAAAGTGTCACTCCTTGGATAGAACAAGCTTATGTCATCGGGTTCCATTCAAGTATCTCAAGATCCTTTTTACAGCAATTAAGTGAGATTCCTTTGGAGCTAATTGAAACCTAGCACACAAACCAACACTAAAAGCAATGTCTGGTCGACTAGCAATTGGACAAAACAAGGAACCAATCATACCTCTATGTTTCTTCTGATCCACCATTGTTCCCATGGAATCCTCATCTGGCCTAGTTGCGGTTCCCATAGGTGTAGACACATAATCATGTCTCTCCATTTAAGGGTCCAATGATGAAACATACAGCGGTATTAGTTGGCCCGACCTAACGGAAGAGCAATCTGAATAACCAATCCAAAATTGTGTTTCGAAATGATATACTAAAGCCCAATTAATTATTTATGACGATTATTTATATTTTAAGCCCATAAAATATTTGAGTCCATTTAAAGTGTTTATTGTTTTAATAAATATTTTATAAATATTTTTATTACCTTTCATAAATATTTTAAATACAAATCAGATTTTTATTCCGTAAAATTCAATCTCTGAATTTTAGGGATAGAAAAGTATCTTCAAAGCACGCGTTTAATAAAAAAACTAGAATATGCTGGAATATGCGCCGGACGCGACGGTCGCGCTCAGCGCGCCACGTGCATCTAACACATTGGCCAAACCACGTCAGGCGTGCCAATGAGCGCCTGACAAGTGGACTTGTGACTCACACATAGTCTTTCTCTAGGCGCAGATCCTATGTGAGACGCAAGTTTCTTTTTTATCTTTTTAAACAGGTGTTTACACGTGTGTAACCCTGATTGGGCTGGCCGCGTCAGGCACACTAATGTGCGCCTGACGCGTGGACGTGCGCTTGACACATAGGCCTATGCCAAGCACAGGTTAGCGTGTGAGATGCATGCTCTTTTTTCCTATAAATACTTGTGATTTCCAGAATTATAGACTGCTTTTTCGATTTATTATTTCACGAACACAAAAACTCTCGAATACTTATGAATTAAATTACGAACATTCAAACACAAAATACTTTCAATACTTCAAATTATTCTCCAGTTCCTGATCATATTGCTTTCTTGGTTCCACGATTGCTCCGCCTGAAGATCATTGCGCTCTTCGACCTAAGCCGCATAGGTAGAATTTCTGAGGATCCTTGAATAATCCAATTATATCTATTGCCTGGAAGTTACTAACAATTTATTCATGATGTAGATCTTTAATTATTAATCGTTCTACTGTATATATTCTAATCCTTTTCTATACTTTATTTTATATTATTATTATTATTATTATTATTATTATTATTATTATTATTATTATTATTATTATTATTATTATTATTATCTATGTATTATTATATGCTTGCCTAAATGTTCTATTCATATTATATGATTGTCCTGATTTCTTGCTTTTATCACCCACATGTTATTTTTGCTAATCAAGACCTAAAGAATTGTTCTCACTAAATCAGATAATATGGACAACCTGCTAGGTTCCCTGTAAGTCGATTGCATGATAACTTGTCACTGAAAAATAGTCTTTTTAGGGTGTATAAAATATTATATGATTATTCTTTTGCATAAAATTTGTAATGAATCGATATTTAGTAGAGGCCAGTAATGGGCAACATGGTTCTTGATTGTGTTGTACCCTCACCCCCGAACTTAACCTTTGGTTCATTTTGACCATCTATGGAGTCTAGATGGGGAAATCTACATTGGATAAGTCCCACAATTTGTCCCTACGGTTTCCCATATCCAATTAGGTTTATGATTCTTCATTTAAAGAATTGTTGGCGACTTCAAAATAATTTTCAATAAAACCTTTACAATGGATTAGTTAAATCTAATACGCGTTCATCCCGCGTAGGCGAAAATAAAACACGCCTACAATAGGTGTATGGTTGATCTTAGAATTTTCTTGGCCAAACTTCTTAATTAATTCTTTAATACTTCCTCCGTTTCATATTAGATGCTACACTTTCTTAAATGGAATGTTTTAAATTAGATGCTACACATTTTTTTTCTTTCCTTATTTAGTAAGTTTTTACCAGCAAAATGACTTTGTTACCCTTACTTATAATATTAATCTACACTAATCTACCTTAACCTCATATTATTAGATTAATAAACACTCCTAGTATGTACACCTCAACCAACCTCTCTCTCCTATCCTCCCCTCCTTTAAACCACCACCCACCATTGAACCCACCACCTCCTCTCCTCTATCTTCACCAACATTCAACCACCACAACTACCACCTCCCACATATGCCAGAACCACCAACCGCCTGCAACAACCGCCACCACCATCAACCCACCACCGTCGATCTCCTTCTTTCTATCTCCTTTGCTCTCCTTCGATCTCTTTATTTCTCTCTCCTTAGATCTCCTTTGTCTTCATCTTCTTTGTGTCGAACCTAGAAGAAGGAGATGAACAGACGCGGATCTTCATCGGTCGTCTCTGTCTTCGTCTTTGTAGATCTCCTTCTTTCTATCTCCTTCGTCTTTGATTTGTTTTTGGTGAATCTCTGAATGAATTTTCATGAATTTGGTGAATTTTCTCACATAGAAGATCTTTTAGATCTCATAAATTGGTTGTGGTTAGATCTTTTTTTTTTTAATTTACTCACATAGAAGATGCAGATCTTGGTGAATTTTCGTGAATTTTGCTCACATAAAAGCATTGGGTAGAAGGATTTGAAAGAAATGAAAGATGGTGGTGGTAGGGTGGTTGTGGTGGTGGTTCTCGATGGTGGTGGCGGTGGCGGGGTGGTGGCGGAGTGGCTGTGGTGGTGGTGTTGGCGGTGTGGCGAGGTGGTTGTGGTGGTGATGTTGGCGGGGTGGTGGCGGCTGGTGGTGGTAGGGGTGGTGCTGGTGGATCGCAGGTGTTGGTGTAATGTAGTAGTTGTATTATTAATTAATCTAATCGCATACCCCTTCCCATTTAATTGTACACTAAGAAAAATTGCCTTGGAGTCCGCTAATTCTCAAAGTATAGCATCTAATATGAAATGGAGGAAGTATATTTTTTGTTGATGGACAAAAATATCTTTTTTCAGACTTGTTTGATTTCTAACCAAGGAAGAAATTTAATTCACCCATCATGCTCGTTTCAAATTCATTACTCATTAGTTCTACAAAGTACTTGCATAATGATTCGTTAATTACTAGCACGAAATATAATGTCCTCAACATAGATATGGACAATCGGAAATCGACATTTTTTGGATTTTATGTTTTGTCAACCCTACCTCTTTTAAAATCATTTTTAAGTAGGAATTTAGACAATCTTTCATATCAAGCTCTAGGAGCTTGCTTAAGTCCATACAAAACCTTGTCTAGTTTAAAAACATGATTTGGAAAATCGGATTTTCAAATCCAGTGGTTGTTCCACATAAACGTCCTCATTTAGGTAACCATTTAAGGAGGCACACTTGACATCCATTTGGTAACAACCGAAAACCCATGAAAGCAGGAAGGCAATTAAGATTCGAATAGCTTATAACCTTGCAACGGGAGCGAAAGTCTCCTTATAGTCAATACCTTCCTATTTATTGTAGCCTTTTAACACTAAACGAGCTTTGTTCCTTACTATAGTTCCATATTCATCCAGGTTGTTCCTAAACACTCATTTAAGTCCTATCACTTTATGATCTTTGGACTGTGGTTCTATGTGCCATACCTTGTTCCTTTCAAACCGATTTAGCTAAACTTGCATGGCCCTTTATCCAATTTGAGTCGGTTAGGGATTCTTCATGATTCTTTGGTTCTATCATTGACAGGAAGGCTTGGAATGCACAAAAGTTCCTTAACTGAGCTCTTGTTTGAGTTCGTCTGGATATGTCTCCAATGATCAACTCCATAGGGTGAGATTTTTTATGTTTCCATGGCTTTGGTTGAAATTCTTGAATTGTAACATTGGTTTTTATGTTGTTCCCAAATTTTGTTCTTCTCTGTTTGGGAACCTATGATAGGAACATCATTCGATTTGTTGTGTTTGATTCTTCTTCATTGGGAACTTGTGTTTGATTAGTTGGCTTCTCTTTGATCTTGTGTTCCTCATCTTCTTGGTTGGTTTTGTCACTTGAATATCCAGTTAGTCCAATCTCAAAATCTTCTTCCTCTCCATTTGGTGTAACATGGTTAGTTTCATCAAACCCAATGTGAACACTTTCTTCTACATACATATTTCTCTTATTATATACACGATAAGCTTTGCTATTTGTTGCATAGCTTAAGAATATTGCTTCATCACTTCTAGCATCAAATTTTCCTATGTTATCTTTTCCATTGTTATGAACAAAGCATTTACATCCGAAAGTTGTTAAATAATTAATAGGAAATGAAAAATTGACAATAGGGGTCTGAACTTTCGGTGATAATTTTTAAAAGGTTTGAACTATTGATTAACTTTGTGTAGGTCCCTACTTTAGGGGGTCTTAACTTTCAGCGGGCCTCGGTGACTTAAAGCGACGATTTTCTTAGGAAAAATTGACAACGAGAGGTCTCGAACTTTGGGTGATAATTTTTAAAAGGTTTGAACTATTGATTAACTGTGTAGGTCCCAACTTTAGGGGGTCTTAACTTTTAGCGGGCCTTAGTGACTTGAAACTCGGCTTAATAGGTTATCACTTGTAAAACTTAGGTCACACCAAAAGGGTTAATTGAGGAGGGGATGTAGGAACAATGTGAGATTTTTAAAAAAAATCGTTAGTTTTAAGTCACCGAGGCTGCTAAAAGTTAAGACCCCCTAAAGTTGGTAGCTACACGGGTTAATCAATAGTTCGACCTTTTAAAAATTATCACCCAAAGTTGAGACCTCTCGTTGTCAATTTTTCCTATTTTTTAAAATCTCACCTAGTTCCTACTTCCCCTCACTCAATTAATCCTTCGGGTGTGACCCCAAGTTTTACAAGTTATGATCTATTAAGCCAGTTTAAGTCACTAAGGCCCGCTAAAAGTTATGACCCCCTAAAGTTGGGACCTACACAAGTTAATCAATCGTTCGAGACCTTTTAAAAATTATCACCTAAAGTTGAGACCCTGTTGTCAATTTTTCCTAATTAATATTAGGAAGTTTTCCAAAAACAATTCATAAAGAGTCTTGTTGATTATAGGTCCGATCATAGCTCTATTGATGATGTAGCACGCCGTATTCACTTGCTTACCCCAAAAGATCTTTGGTAGTCCACTAGCTATTAGCATTGTTCTTGCCATGTCTTCTAGTGTTTGATTTTTTCCTTTCTACCACACCGTTTTGTTGTGGTGTTCTTGGGAGCTCAAAAGTTGTGATCCAAACCTTCTTCCCTGCATAGCTCATCAAACTTATCACTTTCAATTTCTCTACCATGGTCGGATCTTAGATGCAGTAGCTTATGTCCACTTAGGTTTTGAGTTCTCTTAGCAAAGACTAGGAACTCGTTGAAAGTTTCATCTTTGCTAGAGAGGAACAATACCCATGTAAATCTTGAAAAGTCATCTACAATAACAAGAACATACCTTTTTCCACTTATACTTTGAATTCTCATTGTCCCACATGAGTCTGTGTGTATGAGTTCTAATGGTTTGGTAGTGCTAACTATGGTTTTAGATTTAAAGGAGGATCGCACTTGATTGCTTGCCTTTCACATATGCTTCACAAACTTGATCAAGATGGAACTTTATCGAGGGTAGCCCTAAGACAAGTTCCTAACATCTAAGTTTGTCAAGTAGTGAAAAGCAAGTATGTCCTAGACGTTTGTGCCATAGTAGAGAATTATCCTCGATCACACTAAGGCATGTTAGATTGTCTTTAGGAACAAGATCAAGATCCACTATATAGGCGTTCCCTTTTGTTGTTCCGTCTAAAATAACATTGTTTGTGTCATTGTTGATAATTAAGCACTTATTGCTATTAAACTTAACTAAATTACCTTTGTCACGATTTGAGACATGCTCGATAGAATGTGTTTCGCTCCTTCTACTAGAAATACATTATCAATGGAGTGTGTTGGTGATTTTCCTACTTTCCCAATAGACACAATGTTACCTTTCTTGTTATCACCAAATGTCACACATCCACCTTCAAAGGTCAGTGTGAGTGCGAGAAATCGTGTTTTGTCTCTAGTCATGTGTTTGGAACAACCGATGTCTAGGTACCACGTTTTGTTCCCTCTCACTCTAGCCTCGCAAAATCAATCACCGATTAGACTCGGGTACCCAACGCTATTTGGGTTCTCGCTTTCAAAAAACATAACATTTTTTCTTTCCATTCAAGATTACTCTTCTCAATATTCTTTTCGACAAACCCGAGTCTTAAGGAATAGTTTTTCCGTTGATGTCCAATTTTACCATTATACAAAACCTATCACTAGGAAGGTTTACTCTCTTTTTGGTTTTTACTTTTTCCTTTTTGTACTCAAATCCAAGTCCTTGACTCTCTTTGTTTGAGGATACGTTATCCAATTTGGAACATCTAATGGATTCCTATTGTTGCTAATACATTCAATTTCCTTTATTTGATTTTTGTTCTTTTCGATTAAGGCATCCACTTCCTTCTTTAATTCTTCAATCTCGGTTCTAAAACTTCTAGAAGAAACGATTTTCGTTTCGATTCGAATATTTTTAAGTAAATCTGTAAGTTCCCTGTTCACTTTTAGTGCCTATTCGGTTTGTTTTCTCTTTGTGCATTCATCTTTACAATCTTTAACAAGCATCAACTAATAAGTCATAGAGTTATTCTTTACTCATATATGTTAAACGTGTTTTAGTAATATTAAGACTTGCCTCAAGTGATTCATTCTCATCATCGGTTTCATCTCCATCATAGCCATCAAACATAGGTTGGCTATTTATTCATAGTTTTGGTCATGCTCTTCTTCTTTAGAATCATAATCTTCCTATGCGGGCTCTCTTCAAGTCTGTTTTTGAGAACGGGTTCTTTAAGTCTTTGTTCCTTTCTTTGTTACGTTCCTTTCCTTTGTCCTTGGCTTCCTCCGGTTCCCTTTGAGGGTATTCCTTGATGAAGTGATCTAAACTACCACATTTATGGCAAACCAGTTTTGTTAGTAAATTTTCAATTCTTACCTTTGTAATCTTCATGTTTCATGTTCTGAACATCTTTTTGAAACGTTGCACCAAAAGGACGGATTCGTCATCTTACGTATCTGTTTCATCATCTTCATCAACTTTTAAGGCTATGGACTTTTGCCTAGATGGTTCTCCATTTTTTGAATCTAGGGGTAGCTCATGTGTCATCAAGGAACCAACAAGTTGTTCCAAATTGAACTTGGTGAAGTCTTTGGTTTCTTGCAAGGCGAGAACTTTGGCCATCCATCTATCTTTGGGTAGAATTCTAAGATCTTTATGGACCCGTTCTTCGGATGTGATAACTTTTCCAAGAAAAACTAACTCATCAATTATGTTAGTAAATCTAGTAAATATTTCTTGAATAATTTCCTTTGGTTTCATTTGGAACAATTCATATTGATCCATTAGGAGATCAATTTTGGATCTTTTTACTTCACTTTTTCCTTCACGTGTGACTTTTAAAAGATCCCATATTTGCTTTGCCGTTTTGCACCCCATGATACCATTGTGTTCATGAGGTCCAAGTACTACAATGCCACAATTTTACAACTTATAATAGGTCAACAACTCAGTACAACTTATTCCTCTAGAGTTCCTTCTTCCGTTCCACTAGGAACACTAATCCCACAACAGTCCCTCAACTGTTGTTACTCTCACTCCTGACTTCACTAAAAGTTCTCTCTTTAATACAGGGATTTCACTCAAATCCCAAACCCAAACTCCAAACTCAATTACAATAGATGTTAAAACACTATGTAAAACTCACAACAAGACTAGGAACATTAACAAGTATGAGAATAGTTATTGGCACGAGACACTAGAAAAATGTTTGCTCTCTTCAAATATGTGATCGAGTGATACTCAAAATAATATGCCAATGAGTTTATTTATAGATGAGTAAGTTTACACAAGTAAACTCTTACTTATCTCTGAGTAACTCGCTACTTATCTTTTTCCTAGAATAACGTAACTTCTTTTTCTAAACCTAAAATCATATTTTTATTTAAATATCTTTTGATAAAATTAGTTTTCACAAACTCAAGTGACACTTATCAAAATCCATCAAATGGAATAAGAATTATCTTCATAAAAAATTACTTGAGATAATTCACAAAATAGATAAAGATAAGATTTTATTTAAACAAAGATATAGTCGGTTTTGAACAAAATCTTTAACTCTAAATAAAACCAAAAGATAAATATAAATAACTGATTTTATTCGAAGCATATTTATTCTCAGTGCCAAATATCTACTCATATACTAACGTTGATTCCTTATATTAGAAACTGCTCTGTTCCCAATCTTAGGAGCAACTCTTTATTCCGACTTGTTGCTCGTTCCTTACGAGATGATCCTAAGTTCGACTACAAACTTTGAACTCGCTTCCGACATCTTCATCAAGTCTTTCGAGGTCCAATACTCCTTGAAACATTCATTGACCTTGACAAATCTGTTTCATCATCATAAACACTTTGTAGAATATTAGTCCAATTAAGTTTGTCTTTGTTATATGTCATCTTCAAAACTTAGGGACAACAGTTGGTTTATAAATAACAAGTGTCTTAAACGCACAGACAAGGGTTCTTATAAATTTCACTTTTATCGGGAAAAAAGCTGCCGGATTACGCTAATCGATGCAACTTTTACTTTTCTTTTTTCAGAGATTACAGTTCTACTTTTTGAGAAAAAGTACGATTTAACATACAAACATAGGTTGATTTTTAGATAACAATTGTCTCTAACACATAAATATGGGTTCGTGTATAAGTAACAAGTTTCTTAAATACACAAACAATAGTTGTTATAACCAATTGCACTTTTTTGGGGAAAAACGTTGGCGAAACACGCTAATCAATGCAACTTTTACTTTTTTTCATATTACAGTTGTACTTTTCGACAAAAAATAAGCTTTAACATAAATAAGAAGTGGCTTAAACACATAAATATGAGTTGGTTTATAAATAGCAAGTATTTTAAACCCACAAACAAGGGTTCTTAAAGTGACTTTGTTTTTTCCCTATCTTATATTAAAACATGTTGATTAATACCGGATGAGACAATTTTTTTAATTCAATTAGAGTACTTTTTCACCTTTTTGTTTGAATTATCCACCTTTTTTTTTGCAAAAGGGTCCCTGTTAGTGGCGCTTCCAAACCACTAACAGTTAGTGTTTTATCATTTCTGGTATCCTGCACAACTTTAATGCGTCGCACAGGACCAATAGAGTCAAATAAAAAGTAAAGAGGAAGAAGAAAGCGAAGATAAGGAGGGGGGAGAGAGAGTGAGAGAATACGCACAGGACCAAGAGGAGAAATGAGGTCGTGTGTTGCCCATTTATAACATAGAGTTGAATACTTTGTCCAACCTAGATCATGAAAAGTCAACTAAATTCATTGTAGGCTCAAAGGTGTCTAAAGGCTTAATAGATTTTAAAGCCCTAACTTAAAATCTTTGAAATCCATAACTCTTTCGATTTTCAAATATGTTTCTTCTTCCGAAGAGTGAAAATAATACCAAAACAATAATTATGTTAATGCTCATAAACATCAGTATTATTATTTAATCTTCTAGAGATACTAAACTCATACTAAATAAATAAGTATTATGAATAAGAAAACTTCAAAAAAATGCAAAGTATTACACTCAATTTAATACTAATAAAGGTTTTATACCATCTGTATACACAAATTTCGAGTCAAAATATATAAGACAAGAAACAAAGTAACAAAGAATTTTTATTTCAATAATGTATTGAGTACAATCTCTGTAAACTGTTTATAATGAAAATAAACTGTTTATTATGAATAATAAAGCTTCAAAAATGCAAAGTATTACACTCAATTTAATACTAAGTCCTTTGATTATGTTACGTAGCTTGAGAGTGACACATGTAGATGTCGACGTGGAGTTGAGTGTAGAGTGACGTTTTGTCAATGTCAACTTTGAGTTTGAGTGTCGGATGACGTTTTGTCAACGTCAACCTGAGTTTGAGTTTTGTTTGAGTGTATTCGAATGAGGGTTGACAAAAGCTTGAATCTCAATCGAATTTGCTTGAATGTATCTAAACAGTTGGCACGGATTTGATGTGCTTGTTGACTATTTGCAGAGAGAATTCCAAGAATGTTTATGAGCTCTTGAGAATAATGATTTTCTGGTCCCCTCAACTGAAGGATGTGAGGTCTATTTATAGGGAATAAAGATCCCTTCATGGACGTGGTAGTTAATGGGCTTGGGCCCGTTTATGACTTGGAAGTCTTTTTTTCACCTTTGCCACTTGACCATCTTATTTGGACTAGTGATGTGGAGTGACCCAAATATTTACAACCCAAATTATATTTGTTTAATTTGATTTGGATATCTTATTTGAGTGGGGTTAAATTAATTAAATTGGGCTAATCATATTTATTTAGCTCAATAATAATTAACTTATTTTAATATAGAACACTAATAAATTTTTAGTGTCTACAAATTGCTCCCTCGAGACGATTGTCACGTCCACGATTTGAAGTGTTTAATCGTGACAAGGTCCCGAATTTGAGTTTGGTTTAGCAATTAGGTGACAATCACTTTGTGTTGTCGGGCTTTGCTGCCAGAGTGATTAACCACCTATAATTCTATTAAGTCTTGGACTTGGAAAAATAATCCTAATCGAAAAGTATTAGGTTTTTTTTCAAGTATATATATACACACGACTTGCGTTTGACCTGCATATTAGCAAATAAATTACTTGGCACCGCTTTCAATTCGTGACTGTCATTGAGAGCTGCTCAATTTGTTGGTCTTCGTCAGCAGACCCAAACATTGGGTTTGACTTGCAACTTAGCAAATTAATTTCAACTTTTTAGAATCAAGGTATAACCCACCCACTTTATATTTCGTGCAACCACATCTGTGATAGTTTTTTTTTTCCAATTTGTTTTGCTTGTGATGAGGATGATCTCACGTGATCCGTTGATTGGTTGTATTTTTTTTGTTTTTTTGGCAATAAGTAAAAATTATACAAGAAATAGTACTAGTACAGCTTACTAATTCTTGCTTGTCTAGCTAGACGACCAACTCCTTGCACCTGACCTCTATGAACCTTACAACTCTCAAAATACAATAAACTTTTACATAATTCCTGGATATCTAATACAATTCTAGCAATATCACACGACACCTTATCAGCTACAATGGCATAGAAAAGCTTCTTAGAGGTAGTCAATATCCTTATATGACGGTATCCTCTAGTCTCTGCATCCTGCAATCCTCTGAGAAACGCATATCCCTCCGCCTGGAACGAAGACGTAGCAAAAGCGTGGCGGTCCCTTGAAGCGGAACATTGTCACCTAAGCCAATCCAGGCAATACGCTAGACGCCGAGCCTTTCCCTTCGTCTTCCATACAACACCAACTTTGAACCGTACACGGTACACCTTGCAACCGGACACAACTATATGACTCGGCTCCCAACCCCACATTACAACGACAGCGACTTAGTGATTTCTCCTTCAACAATCTCCTCCTCGCACACCTTTTAACTCTCTATCAAGCTGTTTTCGGAATCCCAAGCGGGTTCACTTTCTGATCACGAAACACCACCGTATTCCGATGTTCCCAGATTGACCAAAGAATGGCTGCAAGCACACACCTCCTATATCCATCTTTACCATCAATTTTCCAGAAATAATTGAACATATTTTTAACCCATTATGCAATCGGAATCATTGAATCATGTTCCACCCTAAGTCCTAACATCGATGCAAACCACACATGTTTACTAACTTCCACAATCCACGAAATAAATGGGCATCCGTTTCGCCTTCCCATGACATAAGTAACAAATATTACCAATCCCAAAACCTCTTTTATTCAAATTCGCACAAGTAGCTAAAGCCCGTTGGATCAACCTCCATAGAAATATCTTCCACTTAGGCAGTATCTCCAACTTCCGGAACTTACGCCAACATATGCGCTCCTTGTAATGTACCCTTGCTCCATACATTTGATGCATCGAGAAAGGCATAAACATCTTTTGTCTTAATATTATTGACATTAGACGCGAGGCCCATACATAATAATCTCTCGCACTTGCTTGAGGAATATAAGTTGCCAAAATCCTTTGGGTTGAATCCTTTTGAAACATCTCCACACAAGGCTTGCATTCCCTCTTTCCTTCCAGTCAACATTTAATCATTTACCATATTGACCCCACTTGAGATAAAGTGACTCCTTGCTTCAACTTCAATGCACTACCGCTCACCCATTTATCATTAATAATATGAGTCCTTGATCCAATCCCAATTATCCTAATAAATCCATCCTTCTGACTCTTGACCGCACTCACCATACCTCTGAATCCCCATGATGCCATGACTTGCATATCACAATTCACGGTAAGCGCAAACTTGCTTTGATTCCTTCCCTTTTTTTTTTTGAATTATTATTATTATTTCTTAAACACATGTCACACATGGTCGATGCTAAGCCTCAACAAGTACCAAAATCCTTGACACACTTTGACAATTTGGTTGGATAATCCGCATGATCCGGCACCCCTTTTCTTTTGATTGTCGGCGACCATAACAAATTAGTCGGCTTTTTTGTTGTTTTAAAATTGTATACCAATTTTCTTTAGAAAAGCGAACTTCAAAAATTTGCGTTTAATCACCACCACAAGCGGGATCGGTGAAGTGCCTTATATTTTAGAACTTTGCGTCCCCCCCCTTATAGTATTTTCGCCGACTTGGTGCCTATTATTATTTTTTGCTTGGATTTTGATATACTTTGTTTGACTTCTTGTACATCAAATTTTTCGAGATATCGAACTTCGTGTTTGTCTTTGGAGCAATACCACAAGGTCTAGACTCGTAAGGTGATGATTTTTTTTACACCATTTAGCCTAAAATACTTTATACGTATATCACTTTTTTTTTTTTGCATGTGTACCCGTGTATTTTTTTGTATGTATGACGGAGTTCACTTGAAGACGGGGACTTCGTCGCGATGGATCATATGTGCGACTATGAGCCCGTCGGGGGTGTTACTCATATGTCTTTAGCCTTTGTGACAATGACACCTCCGGAACAGGTCCCACGAAGAAGAAGACGGGGGATTTCGTCGCGATGGGCCATATGTGCGACTATGAGCTGTAGGGGGTGTTATTCGTATGTCTTGACGGGGATTTCGTCGCAGTGGGCCATATGTGCGACTATGAGCCTGTCGGGGGGTGTTATTCGTATGTCTTTAGCATGCGCGACAATGTCACCTCCGGACAGTCCCTTGAAGACGGGGATTTCATCGCGATAGGCCATATGTGCGACTATGAGCCTGTCATGGGTGTTATTTGTATGTCTTTAGCACTTGCAACAATGTCACCTCCAGGCCAGTCCCTTGAAGACGAAGACGCGGCGTGCAACCCTTCCCCTCTTTGTTTATTTATATATTTTTTTTCTAACACACTTTCTTTTTTTTTCGGGATGGTGTACTTCAAAGAATTTAATGATGATAAATACTCCTACATTGCTCTTGTTGATCAAGAGTGCTACAATGACTGCAAATTTTTTGTTTCGCCGTTCACAGTTTAGACCCTTGCGGGTCAGGAGTATTGCATTTTTTTGTGTATGTGTGCAGTTTAAACTCTTGCTTAGGACTTTTTTTTTTGTGGTGGCAGTTTATGCTCTTGCTTATGAGTTCCGTTTTTTGTTTGCTTGCAGTTTAGACTCTTCCTTAGGAGTTAGAATTTTTGGTGTACAATTTAGACTCTTGCTTTGGAGTTCCCTTTTTTTTGTTTGCTTGCAGTTTAGACTCTTGCTTAGGAGTTAGAATTTTTTGTTGGTGTGCGGTTTAGACTCTTGCTTAGGAGTTAGATTTTTGGTGTGCGGTTTAGACTCTTGCTTACGAGTTAGATTTTTTGTTTTAGTGTGCGGTTTATACTCTTGCTTGGGAGTTAGAATTTTTGGTGTGCGGTTCGGACTCTTGCTTGGGAGTTAGATTTTGTTTTTAGTGTGCAGTTTAGACTCTTGCTTAGGAGTTAGAATTTTTATTAGCTTGCAGTTTATACTCTTGCTTAGGAGATAGTTTTTTTTTTGTATGAGCCGTTTATACTCTTGCTTGGGAGTGTTTCTTTTGTTTCGTTTCGCATGCAGTTTGTACTCTTGCTTAGGAGTTAGAATTTTTATTAGCTTGCAATTTATACTCTTGCTTAGGAGATAGTTTTTTTTTTTATGTGTGTCGTTTATACTCTTGCTTGGGAGTTTTTCTTTTGTTTCGTTTCGCATGCGGTTCATACTCTTGCTTAGGAGTTAGAATTTTTTGACTTGCGGTTTACTCTCTTGCTTAGGAGGATTTCTTTTGTTTGTGTTTATGAGGTTTTGTTTCCATGCCCCCTCGATATTTCACTTAGAATAATTTTCACAATCATGGCGTCGACGGATCCTCTATTGATGCGACGAGATGAGTCGATTCATTTTCATGACAAGCAATTGTAAGCTCCATGTCGTGCGCTTTAGTTGCTAGTTGTTGAAATGTTTTGGGTTTGATCCCTTGCAAGATGTAGGTCAAATCCCAATGTATGCCTTGGATGCACATTTCGACTGCAGAAGTTTCTGACAAATGATCTTTACATTGTAAGCTCAAAGCATGCCAACGATTAATGTAGTCAATGACAGGCTCATCATTCCATTGGTGAGTCTTAGTCGGCTTCAACCATGCGACAATACGTCGAGTAGGATCTCTTCCTCCATTTGATCCCAACAATTGATGGATAGGGTAGATACGTGTGCCAATCAAAGGCCATCCCTTTAAGAGAACGTACAAATTGTTTGACGAGGAAATCGTCTGTAGTACCAGCATTGTTGCATGTTTCTACAAAGTGAGCAATGTGTTGCTTAGGATTTCCTTTCCCATCGAATTGTTGAAACTTTGGGGGATGGTAGCCAAAAGGCATCTGCAACTTATCAATTCTCTTGGTATAAGGCTTTACATAGTGATGACTTCCTTAAGAGCTTTCCCCAAGTTGATTCTTGACGGCCACGAGCTATAAACAATTCAATTTTTCGAGTTGTTGGTCGACGGTGAGGGTTGTCACCACTCTCGTCTTCGCTTTCATCACTACCTTGGCTTGATGATGCGTCGCTTGGGATTCCGCAAAGTTTCTCATTGAGGGCGACAATTTGCTCCTTTTGGAGTTTGATCTAAGCATCCTTTTCCTCTCCGTCCTTCATTAATTTACGGAGTAAGATGTTTATTTCAGTGAGTTGTTCCTCAACTATTTTAAATGAGGTCAACCATAACAGAAGTAGTGACAACATCTTTCTTCATTCTTTTGGTGTGAAAACCAAGAGTCATGTCATCCATAAAGTCACCCAACGTTATAGATTTTCGTGGGGTGTCAGCAACGTTTTCAGCAGATCGAAAAATGTTCATCCTCGATGCCATTTCTCATATTTGTTGTTGATAATGAAACGAGAGATAAGAGGTAGAGATGGTCCCCTCGGCGTGCCAAAATTTGTATACACAAATTTCGAGTCAAAATATATAAGACAAGAAACAAAGTAACAAAGAATTTTTATTTCAATAATGTATTGAGTACAATCTCTGTAAACATTTTATAATGAAAATAAACTAAGTCCTCTGATTCTTTTCCGTAGCATGAGAGTGACACGTGTTGATGTCAACGTGGAGTTGAGCGTAGAGTGACGTTTTGTCAACGTCAACCTGAGTTTGAGTGTCGGATGACGTTTTGTCAACGTCAGCCCGAGTTTGAGTTTTGTTTGAGTGTATTCGAATGAGGGGTGACAAAAGCTTGAATCTATCGAATTTGCTTGAATGTATCACGAATAGTCGGCACGGATTTGATGTGCTTGTTGACTATTTGCGAGAGAGAATTCAAGAGAGTCTATGAGCTCTTGAGAATAATGATTTTCTGGTCCCCTCAATTGAATGAGGTGAGGTCTATTTATAGGGAATAGAGATCCCTTCATGGACTTGGTAGTTAATGGGCTTGGGCCCGTTTATGACTTGGAAGTCTTTTTACCTTTGCCACCTGACCATCTTATTTGGACTAGTGATGTGGGTGGCCCAAATATTTACAACCCAAATTATATTTGTTTAATTTGATTTGGATATCTTATTTGAGTGGGTTAAATTAATTAAATTGGGCTAATCATATTTATTTAACTCAATAATAATTAACTTATTTTAATATAGAACACTAATAAACTCGTATTTGTTTTGCTTTGAAAAGGATCAGCTCGAGAAGGTTCACCCTATGTTGTTCAAGTTGGGCAATCTCATCAGTACTAAAAGATGGAGTTGCTTCCAACTTATCCAAAGTCCGCTTTACGGCCTTTTATCCGTTCTTTATAGGATGTTAACGAGGTCTTGTTAGTTGTCAATTCACCGGATAGATGGATTTTTCTCCTCATGAGTTTTTTGTAATTCGACTTCGAGATCACTTATCCTTTTCGTGACTGCCGCATCATGCTCCTCTAATAGTTTTTGCCTTTCTTGCTCTTTAACAAAGTTGGACTCAGCTTGTTTCAGCAACTCCGATTAAGCACGCATGTCATGCTCCACCTAATCTGACCGTTGGCGCCCTGCAACTTCGGCTTCCAAAGCAAGATAAGACTTGACAGACCAAAAATAGGAATCGACCTGACGCTTCAGCGGACGTGGGTCGCCTTTAAGGTTTTGTATGCCTTTATACACCATGCGAGCTTCGCATATTTTTCCTCGACCTCGGAAAATGGTGATTGTTGCGGCATGGTCGGATAGCCTTGCTCCAATGCTTCGATAGCATTGGTAAAGATGGTGGAACAATTAAGCCCTGGACGAAAAGTGTTAGAAGATGCAGTAGGAACATGAACACCCTTTATAGCGTCATCGGAGGCGTTCACATCGTTAGGATGAATATCCAAAGCCTTAGAGGCAACTTCAAGAGAATTGGGACCCTGAATTGATCGTTCACTACGAGTTGAGGAAGATAGGCAAATTGGATGAGTCTACTTCGATTGGTCTCCACTAGTCGAACCCTTTATGATCAGTCCAGTGATTGGCATGGTGTAAAAACACAAGAGTCGACTTCCTCGTAAACAAAAGCAACTTCCAATAACGCAAAGCCTCATAGTAAGACACCTTCAGTACTTGTACATCACGGCGCAGTAGGCCAGCGTAATCTTAGCAGTAACCAAATCGCCTCCCAAATCGATGGGGGGAGTAGGGTTCAGCATGAAAAATGTCACGGGAACGCAAGACGAGGTAGCCTAATCGAAGAGAAACCATATAACTGAATTTGACAGGGTCCAACTGACCGTCATCATGCAAAACGTTATGTTTGTTCTTATTCAACATGGTGCAACCCACGTTAATTGACGCCCCTGCATGTATAAGACTGTGAGCATCCTCTCCATTAAAGAGTTTTATGCCTTGTGCACCTGAATATATAACCATCAAAGGACCGGGTGGAACAGTCGGCGTCATGGTGAGTGTTGAAATAATATGCTAGCCAACCATAAAGATAATGAAGTTGGGAAGAGGGTTTTTGAGAAAGCTGGTTTTGGAGCTCTTGCAATAGCATTCAAACCGCGATATATACTGGAAAGCACAGGAATTGCAAGACTAAAGGTTTGTCCACATACCATCAAGGTAGCAATCTCAAAAGTGCTCGGTCTAATCAACCTATCTTCAGAGTCGGAGAGCACAAAAGTGCATAACCAGCAAGATATAAAGGCAGCAACATGAGTATTTATTCTTCTATTCACAGCTTTGATCCCGAGAAGGTCAAACATATCTAATTTTGCCTTCTCCCAAACAACTGGTTGAGCTTCAATGTTTACACTAGGATTAGCGGTAAATTTGGGGTGAGACTCAGAGTACCTTCGCCTCTTGTTAGGTTCCTTGTGAACTCTCTTCTGAATCAATCCAGCTTTGAGCACTCCCACCTCTCTTAGAGTTGGCGTCTTTTGCTAGAGTATGATAAACAACAAATAGTATCTCACAAGCTTGAGATATAATCGTTTCCCCTCTGTATCTCGAGCACGCATGATGTTGTAGCTAGGGACTGTCTCATCATAAATCTTCCCAACAATAGGTAACCCTCCAAAATTTGTACATATCCCACAATGAAATAGACCACTCGCCAGTCATGGTATGAAGTGTATTGCTAGTAGGGCACCAGCTCTCACAGAATGAGCGAATGATGTCAGGGTTCTTGTCATACAAATAAAGAGAAGCCTGAACTGCAGAGTAAATAGAACAAGAGTCAAGAACTGCTCCAAAGCGAGATAGAACGTCTTCGGTCCACTCCCAATAGCCAGACAAATAAATTGCCTCGCCCAACATTCTCAAATTTTTCGAACCCCACCGCATCGAACCTGAAATGATACTGCGGCCAAGCATTGATGAAGACGTAGGAAGCTCAAAGTTGTCTCGAAGAGTGCTCTTAAGGACATACATCGGAATTGCGTCGCCGGACCCCATATTCCCCTTTAGCGACATTTCACTCGGTAATGATCCTTCGTCAATGTGCGTGCGCATGCCATCGGGGCGAAGTAGTGATTTTGTGAATAATGAAATTAGTGTTTGTTCGTAGATCATCTTCTTCATTGTCAATTAAAGAAAGATGAATGTCTTCGCCTCTCTTAAATTCTTTGAAGTACACCATCCTAAAAAAAAAAAGGTGTGCGTCAGAAAAAATAAAATATATAAATAAACAAAGAAGGGAAGGGTTGGATGCCGCGTCTTCGTCTTCAAGGGACTGTCTGGAGGTGACATTGTCGCAATGCTAAAGACATACGAATAACACCCCGACGGGCTCATAGTCGCACATATGGCCCATCGCGACGAAATCCCAGTCTTCGTCTTCAAGGGATTTGTCTGGAGGTGACATTGTCGCGAGTGCTAAAGACATACGAATAACACCCCGACGGGCTCATAGTCGCACATATGGCCCATCGCGACGAAATCCCCGTCTTCGTCTTCAAGGGGATTGTCTGGAGGTGACATTGTCGCGGTGCTAAAGACATACGAATAACACCCCTAACGAGGCTCATAGTCGCACATATTGCCCATCGCGACGAAATCCCCGTCTTCGTCTTCATGGGACTGTCTGGAGGTGACATTGTCGCAGTGCTAAAGACATACGAGTAACACCCCTGACAGGCTCATAGTCGCACATATGGCCCATCGTGACGAAGTCCCCATCTTCATATGACCTGTCATGTAGTAGGAAAAATACACGGGTACACATATACAAAAAGGATATACGAGATAAAACATTTTAGACTGAAGGTGTAAAAAAATCATCACCTCACTAGTTTTGAGCTTTTGCAGGGCTTCAAAGATAGCCCAGAAGTTTTGTATCTGAAGAAATCTGACGTAGTGCAAATTATATGAAATATGTCAAGATTTAATTTTGTTATAAAAAAAAACACACCATACACGTAATAAAACAAAAGTGAAACAAAAGAGACTAAAAAAAAAGGTACATAACAAGATTAACAATTTTTATTCGGTGGTACTTCAAGTATTACACATTCATGTTACTTTGAAAAAAAAAATTAATATAAAGAAAAGCACTGAAGTTACCAAAGATAAGTTACTACACACATTGCTAAGCGGATTCCTCCTTGTGTTACTTGGCGTCAATAGCGAGTCCACAAGCGAGTCAAGAAACCAAGAAGAATAGAACACTACATGCATTGCATGAACATCAAGTTTTCAAAAAAAAAAAAAAAAAAAGTGAAATAAAATATACTCGTGTTACCGAAGAAATTGCTCAAAGCAAATACTGTACATTAAAGAAACGAAGGTGTTGCAATTTTGTAGATTGAGAGAAGAAAGCAATAGAACAAATTTGAGGCGTGACAGTCAGTGGCGGAGCCACTAAGTCACAAGGGGTAGCACCTGCTACCCCTGATTTTTTTGAAAAAATTGAGTTTTTTTTTAATGAAAACCAAGAGGTGGAAAGCTTGAGTGCTTGATTGGGTGGTTTCTCTCTCCTCGCCTTCTCTCTTTCTCTCTCTTCTCACTCAGAGTGCCTTTCTTCGTCTAAAATTATGTCGTTGCCGGCTCCGGTGGCCACCGCTAGTGTCTCTAAAAACTCAAGTCGCGGCTTGAGCGGTGGATGCTTGGAGCGGCGTGGCGGTGGTTAGCCGGAAGGAATTGTCTCCACTAGCGGTCTCCTGGATTGGCTTTGTTGGTCTACGGCGCCCGGTGAATACTTGGTTCATGCAGAAGTTAATAATGATATTGTAGTTGTGTTATTAAGGGAAAATAAAGGGTAAGCTACAAGATTGAAAAAGCAACAAATCAGGAGGACAGGTTAAAGAAAGACAACTTAGCTTGATAATAAATCATGAATGATAGTAAATAATAATTATTTTAAATTTCTTACTTCTTTTTTCAGCTAATGTTAATTGTTAAGTTGTAGTTATGACTTAGGTAATATGTCCTTTGCAAGACTTAGAAGAATATTTTACACTTCTCTTTTTAAAGGAATTTGATTCTAACAATTTTTTTGTGTGCAAATTGCTTGTTTTGGGCTATTACCCTTCTCAAATCCATGAATTATGATTTATGCCTTGTGGGATCTATGAATTGTAGGAATTTATAAATTTGTGGACTTATGGTATTTAAATGGTGAATTGTGGAATATGGATTTAGAGTTGTTACTTGTGAATTGTGTCAATTGATAAGTGAATTCTTGAGAAATATTTGTTTTCAAATGTCAAATTTGATGTGATTGTAAATCAATTCTAAAATTTGTGAGCAGCGTCGTGAACAATCGTAATTTTCTTTTATTAAAGTACTTTAGAGTTTTATTTGGATTTTGTAGCATTCCGAATTAGTTTTTTTTGTATTCGATGGTATCACAAAATTACTTGGCTACCCCTTATTTCTAAATCTTGGATCCGCCATTGGTGACGATAATACACTCGGAAAAAGAGAAAAATCATATCATGATAGTGATGTAGATCATCATCCAGCATGAGACCATGCATAATCATGCTAAAGACAAAAAAGAGACAATAATAATGTAAAAAGATAAAATAAAGATGAAACTGCACATTTGCACAAGTGCTAAAAAAAAAGGAAAAGAGAAGTGTTACAATATTTACCTCTTAATTTATTGTTGGATGTGAATTGAGAGAATTGTTCTTGCCAGTACAAAGTTATTGAATTCGGTAATCAACACCCGTCGAGACTCGCGACTATGTACCGAGTCAATCGCGAAAAAAAAATTCTTTGAAGTTAAACGAACATGCAATTGACAACATACATCTAATGTATTTATACAAATGAAATATCTTTGTCGGCTAAAAAGAAAAAAAAAAAAAAAAAACTATTACTCATGCGACTAGGATTATTTTTTTCCAAGTCCAAAACTTGATGGAGTTGCAAACAATACATAACTCTACTAAAAATTTCCAAGCAACACGGTGATTGTCACCTAATTGTTAAACCAAACTCAAATTCGGAGACCTTGTCACGATTAAACACTTCAAATCATGTACGTGACAATGTCTCGGGGGGCATTTGTAGACACTAAAAATTTATTAGTGTTTTACATTAAAATAAATTGATTATTATTGAGCTAAAATAAATATAATTAGCTCACTTTAATTAATTTAGCCCACCTAAATAAAATATCCAAATTAAATCAAACAAATATAATTTGAGTTGTCAACTATTTGGGTCAGTCAATATTATAGTCCAAATAAGATGGTCAAATGGCAAAAGTAAAAAAGACTTCCAAGTCATAAACGGGCCCAAGCCCATAAACTACCAAGTCCATGAAAAGATGTACATTCTCTATAATATGATCTTCTAACAGGCACATCTTCTAGAATACCTAGGGGGTATTTAACAGAACGACCAGCCATTTGCAGAGTAATATTGGTAACTTTCAGACTTCCCAATTTAATTTTGAGGAAACGAGATAATGGCATAACACTCACACTAGCACCCAAGTCACACAATGCTTTATCAATGAATAGTCTACTAATGTGACAAGGAATAGAGAAACTACCAAGATCTTTTAATTTTGGTGGGGATTTATTTTGTAAAATACATTCCTCAATAAATGCAAGCTGTCTCCACCTCATTAAAAGCCCTTTTTCTAGTCAAGATATCTTTCATGAATTTGGCATAGGCAGGCACTTGAGTAATTAATTCTGTGAAAGGAATAGTTACCTGATGATTCTTGACGACTTCCAAAAACTTACCAAATTGTTGATCCAGCTTACTCTTGAGTTGACGATTTGGAAAAGGAAGTTTGATAGGAGGAACCTCAATGGCAGACTTCTTGGCTTTATTTGTCTCTCCATGCTCAGTCACTTGTTTAGGGTTCTCCTTGTAAGTTTCAAGTTGATCTTGGACCCGTTCCCCATCGTTCCTCACACTCCCGAGTATCATCGGTAGGCATGGGTGGTCCATCGTAATGAGAACCACTTTGCGGAGAGTGATGGCGTTTGCCGAGTCTGTTGGTTGAGCAGATTGTCTTTGGAAGAGCACCTTGTTGTCGAGTAGAATTCGAAGTAGCCAACTGTGCCAACTGGTTCTCCAACATCATGTTATGAGCTAGAATGGACTCAATTTGTGCCTTGTCGGTTTGTCTGTCTTTTTTGTATC
Organism: Beta lomatogona; assembly: GCA_947646795.1. Taxonomy (NCBI): domain Eukaryota; kingdom Viridiplantae; phylum Streptophyta; class Magnoliopsida; order Caryophyllales; family Amaranthaceae; genus Beta; species Beta lomatogona. Next base: position 443,541 of record CANSNZ010001498.1, read on the forward strand.
GCAGGCATCATATTTCTCATCTCGACCATCATGGGATCGGCAGGAGGTGCTTGTTGAGATGGATTGAAAGGTGGTCTAGAAAAACCAGGAGGATGTTGAGAAGGTTGTTGGTAGTACCTCTGGTTCAATTGTTGGGCTGTGGTTACGGTGCGGGAGGATTTAGGACAATAGTGCTCTTGTATGAAAAATTCGGATGATTTCTCAATCCTGGATTGTATGTGTTGGAGATTGGATTGTTCTGCCGATATGATTGGAAGGCATTAACTTGTTCAAGTGAACTCCGACACTCCTGTGACCAATGTCCAACTATACCACAATTTTCACACATGATCTCAGATGTAGTACCTAAAGCAGCAACACTCGCGGGAGAGGAGAGTTGCATATTATCAAGCTTATTATTGATGGCATTCATTTGTGCAGCCAATAGGGATATAGAATCAATCTCATGCTTGCCTCCCTTGTTAGCTAGTCCTCGAGGGTTGCCATATTGAGAGTTGTGGATAGCCATTTCCTCGATTAAGTCATGTGCGGCATCAATTTCTAGTTTCATGAATCTCCCATTTCTTTGCGAGTCTAGAATAAGTCTTGAGTTGTTCCCCCGAACCATTGTAAAATCCCTGAACTAGGAACCATTTTTGTAGACCATGATGGGGACATTCTCTCTGGAATTCCTTGAATCTTTCCCAAGCCTCATATAAAGATTCGTCATTACCTTGGATGAAATTTGTGATCTGACTACACAACCTAGCAGTCTTCTCTGGAGGGTAGTACTTCCGGTAAAAAGCTAAAGCCAAGGTATTCCAGTCTGTGATCCCAAGAGTGGTGCGATTAATCCCATTGTACCACATCTTTGCCTTATCTCGAAGTGAAAAGGGGAAAAGAATCTCCCGAATTTGATCTTGTGTTACTCCCTGCTGCTTAATAGAAGAACAATATTGGCAGAAGTCCTGATAATGTAGATTAGGGTCTTCATTAGGTCCACCACCAAATTGTTTCCTTTCGATCATATTCAGCAATGCAGGTTTGATCTCGAAATTGACAGCTTCGATTTCGGGCATTTGATTGCTCTTGGGAAGTTCAGCCATGGAGGGCTGGGAAAAGTCAGTAAGTCTCCGAGCCATTTCTGATTCTATTGGAGTAGTAGGAACAGTGCGTCTAGAATCAGAATCAGAATCAGAATCCAAAGGATTATCTCCCCCTGAATTATCTCGCAACTGTCTGAAGAAGTTCTTCTGTCTATGAAAGGATCTTTCAATTTCAGGATCAAATGGGAAGCCACCTGAACTCAAACTCCTGCGCATAGACGAACTAAAGAACAAACAATTAAGAGATTTGGTCCCAAAGAACAAATGTTCTCTAAGACGAGAATGAATAATCTAGACTCTAAAACAATTAAAGGAAATGAAACAAAACCGTTTCCCTGGCAACTGTGCCAAATTTTGACAAAGATTGAATAAGAATAACAAGAGAAGAGAAGAAATACCAATGTACAACCAATCTTGCAAAATCCAAACTTCTATTGAAAATCCAATGTAAAAATGGCAATGAGTAATACTAGGGTCCTTGAGTAATTAAAATGTGCTTAGAAAACTAAAGCTGAAGCTATAATGTAAAAACATAGTTTTTCAACCCTAAAAGGATAAGTATTTATATCAAAATAAGAGCCAACGCAACACGCGCTTAAAATCCCTTAAAAATCGACCCGCCGGACCGGGGCGTCGCAGTGCTATATTTACTCGTCGCGCCGGTCGGGCGTTCTTCAATTGAATCTTTCAAAGTGAACTCGCCTCGCCTGACCAACCCGGACGGATGTCGCCCGGTCGGGCCCGCAAGGGAGTTTTTTTCTTGCTTTTTTCAATATGAAAATGTGGCTAAGGCAAAGTCGCTCGGCCAGGGCGGTCTTCGGGTCCTTGACGCCTAACTTCCAATCTTCAAAGTGTCATTACTTTTGCGTTAATTGTCGGAATTAAGCAAGTGATCACTTGTTGGAAAGCTCTTGAATTGTAGAATCCAACCTAAATGATATGCTCGAGCTCTTGAAAGTGCATCATCTCTTGTAGTGGTATAAATGAGTAGGAAATGCATCAAACATGCTAATTCCTACAATAATCGTCCTGAAACTACAAACACACTACAAGAAACACATTAGTACTATAAATGGCTCCGAAGAGCGCAATTAAGGCCAATAATCAATGAAGGACGGGGGGAAAAGTCTATATAAAATGGACATATCAAACTCCCCCAAGCTAGACTTTTGCTTCATCCCTTTCGCCTTTCATATAATCCAAGCAAAAAAAACTTCCAACTCAGTGTTTTTCAAATTTTTTCTTTGAAAGCCTTACTTGTCTCATTTTCAAAAGTTTTCTACTTTAGCTACTAGCTAATAAGGATAGAGGAGAGTCAACAATTAAGACTCAAAAATAATAATGCGGAGTCCTTCTTTTTTTCATGTACACGAATTTTCTTTCTCCTTTTTTTTTCAATTACACCAACAACCAATTTCACCCATCAAATGTCAACCAACATACAATTCCTAAATATTTCACAACCAAGGTAGACAGATGTATTTTCGAAAAATGTGGAGCTCATAGCGTGGTTATCAAAAGAAATAGGCTCAGCTCAGAGTGGTTAACTAGGGGAAATAAATGCAGGGAAGGCTATTTGGACTTATGGTACAATTTCCTAAGAGAGTCATAATCATTTTTGTTAGTCAATCATATAGTCAATAATGCATCAATGGAGAGAAAACACAAGTTCTAGCATCCCTCAGAGAAGTGGACATACACACATGAAAAGAAAAACTGGAATATATGCAGTTTTAAGGCACATAAGCTCATAATTAAACCCAAACATGCTTGTAGGATATATAGAGTGCCACGATTATGATTCTTATCATAGATCAAAGTACAAAAATATCATGCTCTGGTGATCAATCATTGTTTCATGCCCATCTACAATCCAAAGTCAAAACACAAATATGATGATACGGGGCACAGGGAAACAACTATTCCACTTGACTATGATTTCCTAGTAAACTCGTATTTGGACTATAATATTGACTGCAAAAAATCATTACTCTCTGCAAATCGTCAACAAGCACATCAAATCTGTGCCGACTGTTCAGATACATTCAAGCAAATTCGATTGAGATTCAATCTTTTTTCAGCCCTCATTCGAATACACTCAAACAAAACTCAAACTCAGGTTGACGTTGACAAAACGTCATCGGACACTCAAATTCAGGTTGACGTTGACAAAAATTTGGAGCAATACCACAAGGTCTAGACTAGTAAGGTGATGATTTGTTTTTTACACCTTTTAGCCTAAAATATTTTATCTGTATATCACTTTTTTTTTTTTTTTGCATGTGTACCCGTGTATTTTTTTTTTTTATGTATGACAGGTTCACTTGAAGACGGGGACTTCGTCGCGATGGGCCATATGTGCGACTATGAGCCTGTCAGGGGTGTTACTCATATGTCTTTAGCACTGTGACAATGACACCTCCAGACAGTCCCTTGAAGACGAAGACGGAGATTTCGTCGCAATGGGCCATATGTGCGACTATGAGCCTGTCAGGGGTGTTATTCGTATGTCTTGACGGGGATTTCGTCGCGATGGGCCATATGTGCGACTATGAGCCTGTCAGGGGTGTTATTCGTATGTCTGTAGCACTGCGACAATGTCACCTCCAGACAGTCCCTTGAAGACGAAGACGGGGATTTCGTCGCGATGGGCCATATATGCGACTATGAGCTTGTCAGGGGTGTTATTCGTATGTCTTTAGCACTGCGACAATGTCACCTCCAGACAGACCCTTGAAGACGAAGACGCGGCGTCCAACCCTTCCCCTCTTTGTTTATTTATATATTTTTTTTCTGACACACACCTTTTTTTTTTTTTCAGGATGGTGTACTTCAAAGAATTTAATGATGATAAACACTCCTACATTGCTCTTGTTGATCAAGAGTGCTACAATGACTGCATTTTTTGTTTCGCCGTTCACAGTTTAGACTCTTGCGGGTCAGGGGCATTGCATTTTTTTTTTTGTATGTGTGTAGTTTAGACTCTTGCTTAGGAGTTTTTTTTTTTTTTTTTGTGGTGGCAGTTTATACTCTTGCTTATGAGTTCCGATTTTTGTTTGCTTGCAGTTTAGACTCTTGCTTAGGAGTTGGAATTTTTGGTGTGCAATTTAGACTCTTGCTTGGGAGTTTCCTTTTTTTTTTTTTTTTTTTGCTTGCAGTTTAGACTCTTGCTTAGGAGTTAGAAATTTTTGTTGGTGTGCAGTTTAGACTCTTGCTTAAGAGTTAGATTTTTGTGTGTGCAGTTTAGACTCTTGCTTAGGAGTTAGATTTTGTTTTAGTGTGCGGTTTATACTCTTGCTTGGGAGTTAGAATTTTTTGGTGTGCAGTTTAGACTCTTGCTTGGGAGTTAGATTTTGTTTTAGTGTGCAGTTTAGACTCTTGCTTAGGAGTTAGAATTTTTATTAGCTTGCAGTTTATACTCTTGCTTAGGAGATAGTTTTTTTTTTGTATGTGTCGTTTATACTCTTGCTTGGGAGTTTTTCTTTTGTTTCGTTTCGCATGCAGTTTGTACTGTTGCTTAGGAGTTAGAATTTTTATTAGCTTGCAGTTTATACTCTTGCTTCGGAGATAGTTTTTTTTTTATGTGTGCCGTTTATACTCTTGCTTGGGAGTTTTTCTTTTGTTTCGTTTCACATGTAGTTTATACTCTTGCTTAGGAGTTAGAATTTTTGACTTGCAGTTTACTCTGTTGCTTAGGAGGATTTCTTTTGTTTGTGTCCATGAGGTTTTGTTTCCATGCCCCCTCGCTATTTCACTTAGAATAATTTTCACAATCATGGCGTCGACGGATCGTCTATTGATGCGTCAGATGAGTCTGATTCATTTTCATGACAAGCAATTGTAAGCTCCATGTCGTGCGCTTTACTTGCTAGTTCTTGAAATGGTTTGGGTTTGATCCCTTGCAAGATGTAGGTCAAATCCCAATGCATGCCATGGATGCACATTTCGACTGCAGAAGTTTCTGACAAATGATCTTTACATTGCAAGCTCAAAGCACGCCAACGATTAATGTAGTCGATAACGGGCTCATCATTCCATTGGTGAGTCTTAGTCAACTCAACCATGCTGATAATACGTCGAGTGCTATAGAACCTGTTTATGAACTCTTCCTCCATTTGATCCCAACTATTGATGGATTGTGAGGGTAGATCGGCGTACCAATCAAAGGCCATCCCTTTAAGAGAACGTACAAATTGTTTGACGAGGAAATCGTCTATAGTACCAGCATTGTTGCATGTTTCTACAAAGTGAGCAATGTGTTGCTTAGGATTTCCTTTCCCATCGAATTGTTGAAACTTTGGGGGATGGTAGCCAAAAGGCATCTACAACTTATCAATTCTCTTGGTATAAGGCTTTACATAGTGATGACTTCCTTGAGAGCTTCCCAAGTTGATTCTTGACAGCACAAGCTATCAACAATTCGAGTTTTCGAGCAGTTGGTGGACGGTGAGGGTTGGCACCACTCTCGTCTTCGCTTTCATCACCACCTTGGCTTGATGATGCGTCGCTTGGGATTCTGCTAAGTTTCTCATTGAGGGCAGCAATTTGCTCCTTTTGGAGTCTGATCTGAGCATCATTTTCCTCTCCGTCCATCATTAATATATCTGGAGTAAGATGTTCATTTCAGCTAGTTGTTCCTCAACTGGTTTAAATGAGGTCAACCATAACTGTAACACCCCGTCCTTCTACTACTAAGATACTAAACAATATCAAATCAAGATATACTAAAAAGACGTTAGCGGAAATAACGTCAGGACGGTTATGCTACTCTAAAACAATAATTAAAGATAATCCTCAAATCAAAGTTTCATTGCTTCAAAAAAAAAAGTAATATCCGAGAAAACATTATTGTTCTAAATAAAAGAAATATCCCAATTATATCATAACATCAATCCAAAAACTACGAGACATGCAAGTCTCCCATTAAAACTTTGATAAAAACTAAATGTCCTTGAAATCTAGCCAAAAGTAGGACTCTCTATGGTCTGTATAGGAGTTATTTATAATTTTCGGACTCCAAAAGTATTTTTAAACGTTAATATACAGATTACTCAATAAAGCCAATATAATAATTAAAAATAAAAATAAATGCCCAAAAATTACCAAAAATTTACATAACATGCATAAACTCATGGAAATACATATTATACAAAGAAATGAATTTTTCGGCCTCCATAAATAATTTTCATGATTTATATACTGACATAAACGAAATTGCAAAAACAGATATATCAATTAAATAAGCCTGTAAACAGTAGGCAAAAATTATTCTAAGGCATGGAATACATAATACACATATAACATGATCCAAGAGAAATAATTTTAGCAATTTTAACATTCGTTTAATAATTATTATGCAAATAAGCCAAAACGCACAAAACACCAAATAAATCAAATAAATACTAAAAATCAGACGAAAATTATCTTTCTTTATACAGTATTCACACAGCATGCATCAAGTATATTCATGTCAAATTTCGTCAATAATTTCATTCAAAACGTATTTCAAATAATTCCTAGCGTAATAATCTAATACCGAATAATACCCTAATTAATCACTATGGTTCTAAGATAACTACTAGTTACCTGGATCGTCGGAGGCGAGCTGAATATTACTGGAAAACCCCGTTATAGGCGTGCACCCTTCTCCTTCTTCAATCCCCAAGCACCACGTACAAGAAAGAGACAAGTAGAACAAATTACGAACAATTGATGAAGAGAAGAAAATGAAAAGTTTGAGAGAAAGATGAAGATGATGATGTCAGAAATTCTGGAAGTATGGCAGCAATGGAGTTCTGAATTTTAATCAGAATTTGGAGTGTTTAAAGGTTAAAGTTAATAGTTTCATTAAGGAGAAATGATTAGGGGGTTATGGGGGGTTACAAAACTACAAAGGGTCACAAAAAGAAAATAAAAAGAAATGAAAGAAGAGAAGATTCTTCTTCTCCTTCCCCTTGGCCGGCTGTCCAAGCCCAAGAACCACCAAAAAAAATTCGGCCCAAGTCATCAAGATCCATGCAACAAAAGTCCGCCACGCGATAAATCGTTAACTTGCTAAATCGCGCCTAAACTTTGAAAATACTTAATAATGAAAATAATTCTAATAAATTATATTATAAATATAAATATAATAAACACATTAACACGCCATAAAAATAAAAATAATAATTCGGGTCCCAAAATTATAAAATAAAAATCATTAATTTAGAGAAAATAATAATTTTAGAGAATTTTTTTTGCGAAAAACTAGGAGCAAAATTATGGGTTGTTACAATCTCCCCTCCTTAAATAAAGTTTCGTCCTCGAAACTTCGAAAACACACAAACAAGACAAGGACACAAAGAATACCTGAAACGAATAGATCCGGGTATTTCGGTCGCATTGACTCTTCGGTTTCCCAAGTAGCCTCTTCGTACTTTTTGACTTCTCCAAAGTACTTTAACCAAGGGAATCACCTTCCTTCTAAGAGCACGGTTACGACGGTCCAAAGATACGAATAGGTCGCTCTTCAAAAGTCAAATTTGGCTCAAGCGACACCGACTCAACAGGGATCACATGCGAAGGATCACTACGATACCTGCGCAAGAATCGCGACACATGAAACACATCATGAACCTTCGACGGCTCGGGCGCAAGCGAAACGATACGCGACCTCCCCGATCCTTTCAAGAATCTCATAGGGACCTACGTACTTCGGACTCAACTTGCCCTTTTGACCAAACCGCATTACTCCCTTCATAGGAGAAACCTTTTAAAGCACCTTATCTTCCACCTCAAAGGAAATAGGTTTCCGACGCAAATCAGCATACGACTTCTGCCTATCTTGAGCAGCCTTCATCTTCGCTTGAATTACTTTCACCTGCTCAACTGTATCCTGAATTAACTCCGGGCCCAAAATCAATAAGTCACTGATGTCGCTCCAACAAGTAGGACTACGACACTTCCTTCCATAGAGAGCCTCATACGGAGCCATTTGGATACTAGCTTGATAACTGTTGTTAAAAGAGAACTCCACCAGGCTAAGAGACTTGACCCAAGACTGTTGAAATTCCAAGGCACAAGCACGAAGCATATCTTCTAGGGTCTAAATAGTTCTCTCAGTCTGACCATCGGTAGCTGCATGAAAAGCAGTACTAAGCTTCAACTTTGAACCAAAAGCCTCTTGTAAAGCAGTCCAGAAATGGGATAGGAATCGCGGATCACGGTCAGAGACAATGTCTTTGGGAACCCCATGAAGACGAATGATCTCATTAGCATAAGCTTCAGCTAACTCCTCCATAGACCAAGTGTTCTTCATCGCAATAAAACGAGCCACTTTGGTCAACCGATCCACAATCACCCACACAGCATTCAATCCACCAGCAGCTCTAGGCAAACCCATCACGAAATCCATCGAGATCGAATCGAACTTCCAAGCAGGAATAGGCAAAGGTTGCAACAAACCACCAGGCCTTTGATGCTCAATTTTCACCTTCTGATAGACCAAACACCTAGCTACAAACTCGGCAATCTCTCTCTTTAAACCTGGCCACCAAAAATTAGCCTTCAGATCCTTATAAAGCTTGTCACCCCTAGGATGAACGGAATAAGGAGTACTATGAGCTTCCTCGAGAATCTTTCTCTTAAGCTCACCATCATTGGGCACACACTAACGCCCCATAAACCTCAAGCTATCATCAGCACAGATCTTAAAATTCTCTGCACGACCTTGCGTCTTTGCTTCACGGATCTTCTCCAGCTTCAGATCACCTTTTTGCTTGCTTCTTAACTCCTGGAACAACTTAGGCTCAGCACTCATGGAACCCAACAACGCAGACACATAACCTTGAGGAACAACCTCAATATCCAGCTTACAAAACTCTTCACACAATTCACGAGGCACCACCATAACAACGTTTAATGAATGCTTACTCTTGCGACTCATAGCATCCGCTACTTTGTTCGCCTTACCCTCTTGGTAATCCAGGGTCAGATCATAATCCTTGATCAATTCAAGCCACCTTCTCTGCCTCATGTTAAGATCACGCTGAGTGAAGATGTACTTCAGGCTCTTGTGGTCAGTATACACCTTACACGGAACACCATACAGATAGTGTCGCCATATCTTTAGTGCAAACACCACAGCCGCTAACTCCAGATCATGGGTCGGGTAATTCCTCTCATGCACCTTCAGCTGCCTCGAACCATAGGCTATCACCTTCCCTTGCTGCATCAAAACACAACCCAGACCATTCTTCGATGCATCACTGAACACTTCATACCCAACGCCCTCAGATGGCAAGGTAAGAACAGGAGCAGAGGTCAAACTCTCTTTCAGCTTCAGAAATGCCCCTTCACAATCCTCGGACCCGGACGAACTTGCGGTCCTTGCGCATCAGCGAGTTAGAGGTTGAGCTATCTTGGAGAAATTTTGAACGAACCTCCTATAATAGCCAGCCGGACCCGGAAAACTTCGAACCTCGGTCATATTCTTAGGACTCTCCCACTCGACAACATCCTTGATCTTAGGGGGATCCACCTTAACTCCTTCCTTGCTGATTACATGCCCTAGAAAAGCAACTTCCTTCAACTAGAACTCGCACTTAGACAGCTTTGCGAACCACTTTTGCTTGCGCAGAACATCCAACACCAGTCTCAAATGCTTCTCATGCTCCTTCTCATCCTTAGAGTAAACGAGAATATCATCGATAAACACGACCACACAAGTATCCAAGTACTCGTGGAAAGAGCGATTCATTTGATCATGAAAATCGCAGGAGCATTCGTGAGACCAAATGGCATCACTTCAAATTCATAGTGCCCATACCCGGTGCGGAAAGCAGTCTTCGGAATATCCTCCTTTTTAACGGGAATTTGATGATATCCGGATCTCAGATCGATCTTGGAAAATACTCCAACACCTTTTAATTGATCAAACAGATCTTCAATGCGAGCCAACGGATATTTATTCTTGATCGTTACCTTATTCGGCTCACGGTAATCGATGCACTGGGACACAAACTCCCGTCTTTCTTCTTGACAAAGCGAACGGGAGCACCCCCGAGGAGACACGCTTAGGCCTTATGAAGCCCTTATCTATCAACTCTTGTAATTGAGTCTTCAACTCTTGCAATTCAGACGGCGCCATTCTATACAGAGCCTTGGATATAGGAGCAGTACCCGGTACTAAATCAATGCAGAACTCCACATTTCTTTCAGGAGGAATACCTGACAACTCTTCAGGAAATACATCAGGATAATCCCGAACTTCTTTGGAATACTCTCGAGCTGATCTTCGGATGACAAAATCCTCACCATGCATATATACCACCTCACCTTTTGACGCATCTTCCGCATTCTCGGAGCGGAAACCAACTTAACACCTTTCTTCACTACAACACCGGAATAACAAATCCTTTTCCCCTTAGAATCTCGGAGCACCACCTTCTGATCACGGCACTGAATGCAGGCATGGTACTTCGATAACCAGTCTATTCCAAGGATCACATCAAACTCTGACATAGGAAACTCCTTAAGATCAGCTGGCAACTCAGAACACAGAATGCTGACAGGCACGCCCTTAAAATCGGAATGACAGGGGATAATTCTCACCGGACGGAAGAGAGATTAGGGACTTAACAGGAGATCTAGAGGAAAGATTAGCTTTTCGAACAAAGGAACTAGCAACAAAGACACCTGTAGCACCAAGATCGAACGGAACAAAAGCAGGAGTATTATTTACAAGAAAAAGTACCGAGAGATGACATCGGCTTCAGCTTGCGTCATCACATAAATCTTGTTCTTTGGAGGAGCGAGAAGAATTAAGCGGCTTAGCGGGACCAGCGAGAAAAGACGGAGCTCCTAGGATTCTTAGAACACTTTGGAAAGACTTGTGCCCCACCTCCTTGCAATAGAAACAAACAATATTCGATCCATCACAATTCTTCCCCGGATGAGCAGCCTTACCACAGATTCGGCACTTGCTCGGATCAAAACTCGGACGATAACCAGATCCAGAACCCCGTTGATAACCCCCTCGACCCGGACGGCTCATACCTCGGCTTCTTGGCGGGAGCCGAACATAGGTAGCGGCGAGGCTTCTTAGCAAAGCGAGCCTTAGCGAGAATCCTCCTCTTTTAAAGATGCATGAATACTCGAGCTATCTCATAGGCTCCCTGGAAAGTCGAAGCACCCGAACTCAGAACATGGATCCTCACCCTAGGATCCATTTTCTTGATGTACCTTTTTACCCGCTCAGCTTCAGTAGGTACTACTGTGGTAGCAAAACTGGACAACTCGGTGAACTTATCAGTGTACTCCTGCACACTCAGAGTACCCTGAGACAGAGTTAAGAACTCCTCTTGCTTCTGCCAACGGAGCTCATCAGGATAAAACATGTCCTTCAGCTTAATACGAAACTCATCCCATCCAAAACCCCGGTGTAGCCATGCAGCTTGCACGAACAGTACTCCACCAGTTATCAGCTTCCATCTTCAGATAATAGGTACCAATAGACACCATTTCAGCAGCAGGGCAACTAGTAGCAGCAAACAGTTTCTCCATCTCCCTTATCCACCCTTCTAGCACCACAGGATCAGAAATCCCGTCAAAAGTAGGCGAACGGTGACGGTCAAACCGATCAAAGACAGATTGCCCACTAGGCGGAGCAGAAGATCGATTAGCCATAGCTATGATAGCGTTCTCAAGTGCTTGGCGCCTTTTCCGGGCAGCCTCCTTTCTAGCACTAGTCAAACCTCGAGGCGGCATTCTACAAACACAAGTTAAACATTCATTACTGAACACATTATTAGCTGTAAATTAACAACTTATCACATCAAAATAAGAAAAATATTTTCCCGTGGTTTCCTACCCAAGTGACCCTCTCACCACTACTCTTCTTGAAGCCTAAGATTCTAATGACCCTAGTTACTTCAACTACACATTTCCCGGGAGTTTCTTAGTGGCTAAGTAAGGGTCTCGGGTCTGATACCAACTGTAACACCCCGTCCTTCTACTACTAAGATACTAAACAATATCTAATCAAGATATACTAAAAAGACGTTAGCGGAAATAACGTCAGGACGGTTATGCTACTCTAAAACAATAATTAAAGATAATCCTCAAATCAAAGTTTCATAGCTTCAAAAAAAAAGTAATATCCAGAAAACATTATACTTCTAAATAAAAGAAATATCCCAATTATATCATAACATCAATCCAAAAACTACGAGACATGCATGTCTCCAGTTAAAACTTAGATAAAAACTAAATGTCCTTGAAACCTAGCCAAAAGTAGGACTCTCTATGGTTGCATAGAACTCATCTACCAAAAACAATACCGGGAGCTTCTTCTCACTACAAACCCTTACTCTGCTAGCCCAAGCGGTCACAAGTCTAGCGGTCATTTTCATCGCAAGGATATATATTAAATAATTCCACGGTCGGTGGGGAGTAACTAGCGGTTCTCCCCGAACAAAAGCAATCAAAGCACGATTCGAAATAGATTAATAAGAAAGGAAAGCATACGATCATTATATCAATAACATGCATCTAAAAATCATAAAGCTCATAGGTAATACAAGTGATCATCAACAATAAGTAAACAAGATATAGTGAGTGAATCAATTCTAGAATACATAAATAATAATAAATCAAAAATACAACAAGTTATTGAGTCAGAAATCGAACGCCAGTGAATCGCAAATCACTTCCTAAGGTTTGTCGGATCGCAATCTCCCGGGTCGGTCTATGGGCTTACGTTCCCCCACTGCCTGTGTCTAAGAATGGCCAAACTCCCGATGCGGGGTTGAACACGCGAGAACTCCACGACCTCTCGAACGACAACAATTAACCCGGGTGTACCCCCTAGTTCGCAAACCGGGTGGTTGGCATGTTCTTCATAGGGGACTACATCTATCCCACCGGATATTCTTATCTCAAAAAAAAATCATGCATATCATCAAAGTATCATTCATCTTAAAATATTCATCAAAAAGGGATGCCACCTGGCCTCATACCCATAATTCATCAAAACAACTCTTCATAATTCCTCAAAATTAATAACTTGCAAACTTTCAACAAATGTCTCCCACAATAAACACTTGAACATCTCTAAACATCAAAAACGATATTAAACTAGTTTTTACAGCACCAAGAATTCAATCAAAAATACGTCACCAATTAACTCCAAAACTTATTCATTAAAAGAGTAGTAACAATTAATCATTTTCTTTCATAAATCAAACATAAACATAAGGATACCCAATAATACTTACTGCAACCTTCTTGAACATCAGCAACCAAGAACAAAATAGATTACAAATTATTCGTGATTAAAAAGTTCTCAAATAATTTAAAAGAGTATCCTTAATTTCAAAACAAAAACCCAATAATAATTATTTAAATTAATAAGTTTGAGCAGTAAAATCGCACAAAAATTATCATACGACCCTAATGGCTCTACTGACACGATATAATTTTTATTTATAATTTTCGGACTCCAAAAGTATTTTTAAACATTAATATACATATTACTCAATAAAGCCAATATAATAATTAAAAATAAAAATAAACGCCCGAAAATTACCAAAAATTTATATAACATGCATAAACTCATGGAAATACATAATATACAAAGAAATGAATTTTTTCGGCCTCCGAGGAAATAATTTTCATGATTTATATACTGACAGGAACAAAATTGCAAAAACGAGATATATCAATTAAATAAGCGGTAAACGAGATATTCGTTTAATAATTATTATGCAAATAAGCCAAAAACGCACAAAACACCAAATAAATCAAATAAATACTAAAAATCGGGAAGAAAATTATTTTTCTTTATATGCATGCAGCATGCATCAAGTATATTCATGTCAAATTTCGTCAATAATTTCATTCAAAACGTATTTTAAATAATTCCTAGCGTAATAATCTATTAGAATAATACCCTAATCACTATGGTTCTAAGATAACTACTAGTTACTCGGATCGTCGGAGGCGGGCGAATATTACTTGGAAAACCCCGTTATAGGCGTGCACCCTTCTCCTTCTTCAATCCCCAAGCACCGCGTACAAGAAAGAGGCAAGTAGAACAAATTACGAACAATTGATGAAGAGAAGAAAATGAAAAGTTTGAGAGAAAGATGAAGATGATGATGTCCGAAATTCTTGAAGTATGGCAGCAATGGAGTTCTAAATTTTAAATCAGAATTTGGAGTGTTTAAAGGTTAAAGTTAATAGTTTCATTAAGGAGAAATGATTAGGGGGGTTATGGGGGGTTACAAAACTACAAATGGTCACAAAAGAAAATAAAAAGAAATGAAAGAAGAGAAGCTTCTTCTTCTCCTTCCCCTTGGGCGGCTGTCCAAGCCCAAGAATCACCAAAAAAATTTCGGCCCAAGTCATCAAGATCCATGCAACAAAAGTCCGACACGCGATAAATCGTTAACTTCATAAATCGCGCCTAAACTTTGAAAATACTTAATAATGAAAATAATTCTAATAAATTATATTATAAATATAAATATAATAAACACATTAAAACGCCATAAAAATAAAAACAATAATTCGGCTCCCAAAATTATAAAATAAAAATCATTAATTTAGAGAAAATAATAATTTTAGAGAAATTTTTGCGAAAAACTAGGAGCAAAATTATGGGTTGTTACAATAACAGAAGCAGTGCCAACATCTTTCTTCACTCTTTTGGTGTGAAAACCAAGAGTCATGTCATCCATAAAGTCACCCAACGTTACAGATTTTCGTGGGGTGTCGGTAACGTTTTCGACGGATCGAAAAATGTTCTTCCTCGATGCCATTTCTCGGATTTGTTGTTGATAACGAAAACGAGAGATGAGAGGTAGAGATGGTCCCACTAGGCGTGCCAAAATTTGTATACACAAATCTCGAGTCAAAATATATAAGACAAGAAACAAAGTAACAAAGAATTTTTTATTTCAATAATGTATTGAGTACAATCTATGTAAACAGTTTATAATGAAAATAAACTAAGTCCTCTCGATTACGTTAGTAGGCTGAGAGTGCACATGTTGATGTCGACGTGGAGTTGAGTGTAGAGTCACGTTTTGTCGAACTTAACCCGAGTTTGAGTGTCGGATGACGTTTTGTCAACGTCAACCTGAGTTTGAGTTTTGTTTGAGTGTATTCGAATGATGGGCGACAAAAGGTTGAATCTCAATCGAATTTGCTTGAATGTATCGAACGATCGGCACGGATTTGATGTGCTTGTTGACTATTTGCGGAGAGAATTCCAAGAGAGTTTATGAGTTCTTGAGAATAATGATTTTACGGTTTCTCAATTGAAGGAGGTGAGGTCTATTTATAGGGAATAGAGATCCCTTCGTGGACTTGGTAGTTAATGGGCTGGGCGTTTATGGCTTGGAAGTCTTTTTACCTTTGCCATTGACCATCTTATTTGGACTAGTGATGTGGGTAGCCCAAATATTTACAACCCAAATTATATTTGTTTAATTTGATTTGGATATCTTATTTGAGTGGGTTAAATTAATTAAATTGGGCTAATCATATTTATTTAGCTCAATAATAATTAACTTATTTTAATATATAACGTTAATAAATTTTTAGTGTCTACACCATCGTCAAAGGATCATTTTAAACTTGCTTTTTAAGGGGTAAAATGAGAAAAGAACGGTCTAAACTTGTATAGTTTGATTATGGTTTGGATTTATTAGTTTCGCCCAACACAAAATTGATTATAGGCCTTCTTCAAAAAAATGTTTATAGCCCATCCACTTTTTGGGTTCTAGATTAATTTCGTAGAGTCGGCCAAAAGTGGTGGGGAGGGGATAGCCAATAAAGCTATATCGAAATAATTTTAATTGCCAATTTTCTTTATAAAAAGTATAAAAATCAGCTAAAGACATTTTTGTAGGAGATATCAGGTAAAGACTAACTCCATAAGTTTGCCTGTTCGAGAAGATAATGCCGAAGTTCACCTTGCTTTAAAGAAGATTGAACAAAGTTGAATATTCATAAAAAAATCTTCCCAAGAATTTACAATAGTGAATCGATCGCTTCCAAGACTTTGGCAACACAAGAACAACTATTTTTGCATATGGAGTGTTTGATTGGGACAAAAAAATATCTACCATAAAACATGATTTTCTAAATTATCTTTGGTTGATTTGTAAATAGTGAAATCATAGCTTTTCAAAGAATAGAAAAGAGTTCCCCTAGCGATAAACAATATTTTCCGAGTTTCTCTTCTCCTATCAAATCATCTTACGTACATATCCCTTCTTCAATGTAATAAACCAAATAAAGTAAAACTATTTCACAATTCTAATTTTCAATGTCTATTAATGCAATAAACCAAATAAAGTAAAACTATTTCAAATTCAAAATTAGAATTGTGAAATAGTTTTACTTTCAATGTCTTTTGATGCAATAAACCAAATAAAGTAAAACTATTTCACAATTCTAATTAGATAAAAAAAAATATATTGAAAAAAATTTCAATGTAAACTATGAATTATTTGACCAGAATAAGTCTTTCAAGGGGAAGGGCATGAGCCATGACTCATGAATTTAGAGGAGTGGCAGGCATGAGTCCTGAGCTAAAATTCGTGCACCACGCTAAGGACGAAATACCACATGATTAGGTTCAAGCATTAGGTTCAGGAAAGTTCAGACGAACCACATTGGAGGTATCTTAATTAATCAAGAATCCTGCTATATAGTCAATAAAAGCACTAGCCAAGGTGGTTGGACTTAAATTTGACTAAAATTGCGTTCCTGAATTTCATACTGAACTTCATCGTCGCCAATAATCAATCCAATTTATCTAAGAAAAACATCCCACACTAACGATTAGTTTCGCATTTCAGCATCAAAGAAATCTGAGGTCGAACAGAATTGAATTATGTCAGTTCACCAACTAGAAAAAGTTGAAGAGAGACCACAAAAACATTGCAGTATGATACTACGATTCCTATATTTACTGAAGCTCCAGTTATCAGCGAAGTATGTACATAAAAAAGGCCATTACTAAAAAGCCAAGCCAACATCTGTCTCCATTACAAACTGTAACATCTGAGCCTGCAAGGAATTCACCTTACATTCTTTTCCCTGATTGGGGGCTCCAGAGTTTATTCTAGGAGAAAGAAAAATAAAAGAAAAGAACAGTTAAATAGTACAGGCCGCAAAGATTTACAGCACCTTCAACTATAGTCTGGATGCCTCGTCTTCATCGTGGGTCGCTTAACCACATCGGTTCATCATACTTGCTATACTCCCCGAGAAGTTGTCCATATTGGTTCATAATGCCCAACCTCACTGCGTCGTCGGAGCTGAGAGGCAAAACGAGTTCCTGCTGAATCTCAGAGTTAATGTCGCTGGCTTTGCTTTAGTGAGCATTGACATGTCCACCGTTCACTTTGCCAGGTTCAAAAAACTGAAGAAGGCAAACCATGAACTACCCCATAGTCAGCAACTTCATTCTTCAACTCAGAATTCGCAGTTGCAATATTCTCATTCTCAGAATCCAAAATTGAAGTGGGAGAACCGTTAGAAAAACCATATTTAGTCTTCTTAGGAGGGTTAATAACTTCATCTTCAGGTCTGACCCTCTTCTTAGACTCAAAGCACTTCTCAAACTCAGCAGTTTTCCTGTTAAGAGAATTCACAGCCTCTTCAAGGGTACAATAAGAACCCAACCAAAGTTCAGTCCCCAACACTGGATGGGTGACACGAGCACCAAATCTACCTGATTTCGTCATCTTAACACCTTTAGGCAAAACCCTGTCAGACTCTTCACTCTTTACTGCCTTAACGAACTCTAAACTGATAGCTTTTCCATTACTAGTCAATCTAGTAGGAGCAGCCAAACCATTAACAACCTCTCTTTCAACATAACCGCAGGTTTCATCCGTATTTTCACATCCACATTCAGGTCTTCGAGATCGTTCAACACACTTACGCATAGGTGTAGACCTCCGTCTCAACCTAAAACCCTCTTCAAATTCAGGCGTTTTTCACAGCTGCCTCTTCAAATTTAGGCATTTTCCTGTTGACAGCATTCCCTGCCTCTTCAAATTCAGCCATCTTCCTGTTGACAGCATTCCCTGCCTCTTCAAGGGTTCTAAAAGAACCCAGCCAATGTCCAGTCCCCGAAACAGGATCAGAGATCAGAGTACCAAATCTGCCTGATTTCGTCATCCTAACACCAGCAGGCAACTCCACATCTCCAGAATTTTCATCATTTACTACCTTAACAAACTCTGAATTCTTAGCTTTACCTTCACTACACAATCTAGGAGCAGGCAACGCAATAACAATTTCTCTTCCAGCAGAACCACCCCCATCGCTCACGCATCCATCCATCTTTCCAGACCCACATTCAGGTCCCCAAGATCGATCAACCCTCTGAAACTTAGATGCAAACCTCTTGTTACACCTAAACCTCTTTTGAAACTGAACCTTCTTCTTATAAGCCAATTCGGCCTGTCTACGACTACTATAAACACCCACCAAAACACGAGTCTTTAATCTCGGATGCCAAACTCGAGCTTCCCACCTCCTATATCCCAACTCCCTAACACTACATCCCAAGTTCCTTCCCTCAAAATCATCAACAGCATCGTCTTTCTCACTCTTAAACCTCCCCTCAAATTCACCTTCTTTCTCCTTATATACCCTAACAGCCTCTTCAGCACTATCAAATCTCCCCAACCAAATCCAATCACTCGTTTTCGGGTGCCGAATTCTAGCTCCCCATTTCCCTGACTTAACCTTCCTCACCCCATCAGGCACTCCCACAATCTCATCCACTTTTTCACCAATTCCCTCACCCTTACCATATTCCACGCTCGCATTCCGTAAAATTATCAGACTTGCTTCAACAGACTTAGACTTGCCCATATTTCTTAAAGCATCAAATTCAAGTTTCTTCATGTAATAAACTTCATAAGCTTCTTTAGCAGTATTAAAAAGTACCTAACCAAATTCTTACCTTATTAATTGGGTGACGAATCTCAGATGCATTACTTTCCCCCGCACTTTCTCCGTCGAACACCCGGGTACTTCACCACCTTTCCCAGCATTCTTCCGCCGGAGAAACATGTAAAATCGGTTCTTCCGGCGCCTCCTCGGCGGCGGAAAGAGTAACTTCGCGAAAAAACGCTTCCTTTTCGAGGGTTTTTCGCCGATTTTGATCGTCTTCGTCGCAAGATGATGAGTCTGTAGCATCTGGGTCTGTGCAAAAACACGGAATTTCTTCATTGATAGGGAAAAGAACAGAGAATAGGGTTTTTTGGGAAGGGGAAAAAGATTGAAAACAGAGGGAGGGTTCAGAAGTTTCTAGATGAAATTTGGGATTCATAGAATCAGAAGATGGAAGGAAACTGAGGGATTAGCTTTAACCAAAAACGATTTCTCCTTGTCCATTTATATTTCCTGCTGTATGAGGAATCTCCTTCCGGCGCATATTAACATATTCTTCCGCTCCCTGGATATTTTTATCCTATTGATTTCAGTAAAATATGACTGTTTAAATTTTAGAGTGATTGCTTTTTTGTTTTATTAGATAGGTAAAATTAAACAATCCTACCTCCTCTCATATGTATAGAGTTTTATAGGTCAAACTCACTAGTGATTGAAGAGAATTTGTATTTTTACACTCAGCCACTCAGGTGGATGGTACACTAAAGGTGTTTTCTTCTGTTTGCTCATTGTCCCTGTGTAGTTTGTACAGCTCTAAATGAATCGAAAATGAGCAATGGGTAAGAGGATAGTCTTTAGTCTACAATAAACTCAGATATATGGTATAGGTTTTTTCAAGAGAGGGGTGGTAAAAATAAACGTCACTCCTAAGATCCCCTGGTGAGGTTCGTCCTCGTGACTTTGAAGACATGAATTTGGCTTTTAAAGTGATTGTTTTATATATGAGCTTTGTCTAGTTTATATGAATACATATATTATGCACATATTGATGGAATTTTTGTAATTTTGGAGAAACTGAGGTATGTTTGGATCTATTAGAACGAAAAGAGCATTTTGATATCTTATTATCATAGTATTAAACATATCATCCGATGTAAAATTGTTGTTTCTCCTATTTATATCCTATAGAAAAAGACCATGTTTCGATAAGAACTTCATATTCACTTAAGGTCGCAAAAATGTAACTTATAGCCAACAAAAATTTGTAATTTCTCTCATTTGTATACTAAAGAGATTAAAGTAATTAGTTTACTTTCCAAAAAGGAGCTAAGCAAAGAAAGAATAAAATCAACATCAAGAAAAACTAGTAAGTCACTTATTCTTTTGGAGCTTATTTTCGGTCCGGTTAGCCCGATTCACTCGCTGGATTAGGTTACTCTGAGTTAGATTCCCGATTTCTACCGGTCACAAAGAACGGGGCCTAAAATTTTCCCTTTTTTAGTACTCTCCATTTCTTTTTAGTTTACTCACTTTACGAATCGAAGTTCGGTTACTTTCAGAGAACCTAGGAGCAAGTCCAAAAGTATGAGAGTGAAGCGAGATTGGTGGAGAAAGAAACTAAAAGTGAGAGAGATAAACTAAAAAGTTGTTTATAAATTAAAAAATGGATGGCGTTGGTGGAAAAAGAGGAGAAAGTAGATGAAATACGTTTCCCGATAATAAAGGGAACAATATCTCGATTAAAAAATAAACACTAAAAGATAAGTATGGAAATTCAAAAAACGGACGAAGTAGGGAATCCTTGCTGAAGAGATGAGGATCTAAGCTTAGAAAAAGTAGAATGCATTGGGCATGCGGGTGGTTTACAGCGTATTCTCTTGGCGCCATGGCGAATTGAGCGAGCGGGGCGGCCGAGATTGAGCGGGCGGGCGGGATTAAATTACTCGCCCAATTAATAGTAATGATTATCGTTTAAAGGCGAGCGAAGGCCCAAAATAAGGTGGGGAGGAAGCAGAGCTAGCATTGATTTATGTTGTGGGCGCGTTTGGGCTTTATGGAGCTTAAGAGTGATTTTGGCATATGATTTGTTCCGTAGACAATGAGGCCCATGTAAGAGGGTCCAAACCTTTTATTATGTAAGTTAGTTACGTCATGTGCCGGGTTGTCCAATGAAATTAGTACATTCAAATGAGATCAGTAAGTGTGTA
>CANSNZ010001499.1:0-183724 GCA_947646795.1 Beta lomatogona
TACTCACAGATCATCTGATATCTCCACTAGGAAATTCAGAGACTGTCAAAATTCCCATATGCAGATCATCAACCGTCATTGAAACTTCAGATAGAAACCATCAGTATCAGAGCCATGACGAAAGGCCACAGAGGAAACACACTTCAAAGAGCAAGAAGTAAGTGAAGCAAGCCATATTGGGTCACACATATAGGGAGATTTTATTCACTATAAGCATGGTGAGGATGTACACAACCAACAAGATTGAGTAATTTGCAGATGCAGGTTCTTTTGCTGTCGATTCTCCGAAGATTTGCATAATATAGAGCATGATCACAAGCAAATTCCAGCAAGTGCATAGTTAAAGTGAGAAGACTACCTAATACGTCCAAACCTTGGTGGGAAGTGGAAACCAAGAAAGGATAAGAGAAAACCAGCTAGTTAAACATAAGAGCATGGCGGCCTGGTGGGAGTGAGAGATAAGAACCTAGCTACAGTATGCTAGAGAATCCTAAATCCCAAACGCCATACACGCTCTCAAGTAGATACTCGGCTTATCAAGAACCCAGGTATGTTTGATTACCTTTCCCAAGAAGACACTCGACTTCTAAAGAACCAGGTATGTTATTCAGATTGTTTCGACGCTTAGATAACAAAAAGAAGGAAAATACCTCTTCTCCCTGTAGCTGATAAAAGAAGATTCAAAAACCCGATAATCAAAGATTTGAGATGAATAGCCCTCATGGACATCTTCAATTGAAACCTGTATAAACATTTAAGAAAATTAATGCAAAAAATTGACGAATCAGTCTTGCAAGAAAATCAATGCCATAATATTGATGAATCAAGACTGGCCACACTTCTAATGATCTGAGAACAATATCAATAAAAAGAGTTTGAGAAATGGAAAATATGAACGATGAGTGAGACATGCATCTAAACTCGATACACAAGGGGACAAGTCCATATCAAAATCAGTCCATAAATCTAAGGAGACTCTCAACTAAAGTGACATGGTTGTCTATATAAATTTAAAAGAACCAGAATATAGACCAACTTGAAAAGGTGCAGAAAACTTTCAACAAGTGCTTATGAGTTTGTTCTATACACAATATGGAAATTTGACAGCAATCAAGAGTTAAGTAGCTCAACTTGTTCTGATGCACCACAAAGCCTCCTTTCTAAATCCCAGTACTCCTCTCCATACTTCAGTTCTTCTCTAATCCTGCATGCTTAACCAAAGTCGAAGCTGTTTAGTACATTATATAAACATAAATGATCTTCAAACACCAGATATAGCAAAGTAAGAAGTCTTACCTCTCTGTCAGCAACCCATGATACTGCAGCAGAGCGTAAGTGGCCGAAATGGATCTAATTCAAAAACTTTGTTGAAGTTGCATGCCAGGTTAGTATAGGCTTCCTGGATAAACTAAGCCTCAGCAAAACTCCTCTGGGTCACATAATAATTTTCAAGAAGAATCCAAAAAAAACAGCCATATTTTCAGCTTACTTCATTGGATCTTCCATCCGAATAATAACTTTGTTCATGGTTACATTAACCATCTTCTCATTCAAAGTGTCCAACTGTATCAAAGAAGCTGTCTTAGGCTACTAATATCCAGACTAAGGAAATAGGAATAAGAGTACCCACACAAAGCCAACCTACCTGAAGTCAAACTATTTACTATTAGCTAGTTACAAGGCAACTAATAGACTTTTTGTCACCTTAGTACCTGGTAGATAAAGCTTTCAGTGAAAGAAAGCATGGGTAAGTATTTGAATATGGATTCTGGACTTTTCACATCCATCCCATGGAACATAAAGTAAGATCGACACTGCAAAATAGACACATGAATATAATCATCAAGAGCATTCAACAAAACCTGCAGTGGTACTCTTGTGAATGCACATTCAATATACAAGTATCTAATATAGGTATGCATAAATGAAGAGCCCTTGTAACAAAGCATGTAAAGCAAAGTTAACCTTGGTAAGTGTTAGGGAAAAATCTAAAACACAATGCCAGAGCTCATCAGTCATCACCATATAAAGAAACTTCACAAAAAAGGGTACAAGACTATCTGATGCAGCGTGCTATTAGCTCCTCTAACTTCGGCAATTTTCTCTCGATCATTGCCTACCTAAAATTGAAAAATATACTATTAAAACAAGAAACTTTTTCCTATAAAAGCTTATACTATTAGGGATTGCCATTAACATTGAAATTATACCTCAGAGGCTGGCAAACAACCAGCAAAGAGTTTATTTCCCTGGACCACTTTGCCAACTGCATCAACGAAATGATCCTACCCAATTATTGGACTCAAAAACCTCGTCCGTCACATATTTATACAAGCTCACTGCACAGTGACTATCTGAGGTAGGAACAAGGAATTGATCCAGGATGTAATAACGCAACTTCTCACGTTCTTTACTGTCAAGCTTCATAGTCATAAGAATGGTCTTCAAGGAAAAAGAACTCACATAATTCTCATTTTTTGACTTCTTTTCCTTGACCTTCTTTTTTCGGCTTTAGCTCGTCAATGTAATCCGGAATTAAAGAGGCTAATTTCTGAAAATCTTCTCATTTCTTTACGGAGTTTTTTTTTTCCGAGCACCGCAGAAACTTCACATGGACAGAATGTGAAGTAAACATCTTGTCTGAATCATAAAGCTCAGACATCGCATGCATAAGAGTGGCAAAAGATGGAGTGTTGTTCTGAATTTTCAAAAGATTCAGAATCCTTGAATAGCTCAAATGTTGTTACGCCTAGTTTTAAAGTGGTTAATTTCCTCCTCGACAAGACATTGTTCTTGCCCGTCTTAGTCTTCTTTTTAGGAGGTGTAGAAAATTAGTAAAATCATATAGAAAGATAAATAAGAAAAAAGTGTATGAAACAACAGCAAACTCAACAATATGTATGAAACAACAGCAAAGGTGAGTCATTCTGTTAGCTTAATTCTGAGAAGTCTAGCTACTGCCTCTGGTTTGATAGCTAATGAATCATCGATTATTCAATTTGGATTTATACTGACATTTATCATTTTTATCTTGAACTTTGTCATTTTTATGTTTAACTATGTCATTTTTATAGTTAATGCTAAGGCCTCACAAGTGCCGCCCATAATTCATACTTATTCTAGAAGGCCCAAAGTCAAGGGTAAAGAGGTCATCAATCATGAGGTCACAGCTGGCCGCACCTGATGAAGATTCTTTTCCCCTGCAGATATTTTCTGTCTAGCTGGCAGGTCTGTTAGAGGGTGGTTATAGTGAGAGAAATTAGTGAGAGGTTAAGAGTTGTATATAAATAGAAGGATCTCTGCAATTGTAAAGGCATCCAGAAATTTGCTATGAGTTAAGGCCTGAGTTTTGGAGAGACCTTACCTCTCGAAGAGTAGGGAATTGTATTAGTGAGTTTGCTGTTGCTTGCTAAATACAATTAGTTATCCTTTTTTTGCCTGAATTGCTTATTTGTTACCTTGCTTGGCCTTGTTGGATCCCTGATCTTAGCAACTTGGTATCAGAGCGGTGGTATTCTGGAGTAAGTGACGATGGTAGGAACCACCCACACACAGCGAATTGAACAATTGGAGCAGGGCTTGGTAGATCTGCGTGCTACTCTCACCGAAGAAGTAGCAACAGCTGTCGAACAAGCAGTCGGGGTCATGCAGCAGACCTTGGCCGCTCAAATCGCCGACAGCTTAGAGAAGTCTACTAAGAAAATCGGCGAGGATCTGGCGAAACTTGCTGAGAAAGTTGATGGGAAGGAGGGTTCGAGGAGGAACCCATCGGATCGTGGTTCACCGGAGCCTAGAAGGGGGTACAATCGAGGAAGGAACAGAGATAGGGAGTTTGATGGAGAAGAACTCCGGCGAGGATACCGGAATTATGAGGAGTACGTGGCAGATGGTGGGGGAGTTTACATGGGCGAAGGTGAGGGTTACGAAGGAGGATTTCGCGGAGGAGGAAATTGGAAGTCGAAGAAATTGGACTTACCCATGTTCTCGGTACGAATCCCGACGGCTGGATTCTTCGGGCGGAGCGATACTTTGGTTTTTATCGGCTCAACGCGGAGGAAGCGAGATGGAGGCTACCGTTGTAGCGCTAGATGGAGGCGTTGCTCTGGTTCCGGTGGGAGCATCGGCGTCGCCCGATTCTCCGGTGGTCGGAGATGAAATCAATCTTTGCTCCGTCGGTTCGGGGACACCGCCTTAGGGTCCTTACAAGAACAGTGGATGAACCACCACCAAGGGAAGTGTGAAGGAGTATAAGAACGAGGTTTATTGAGTTAATGGCCCCAATGGACAATATTCCCGAGTATAGCCAGGCCCAATTTACTAGTAAGCTAAAAGATGAGATAAAGAAGCGAGATGCGGGTCATTGGGCCTCGGACCCTGGACCACGCTATGGAGTTGGCGGCCCAAATTGAGGGAGAAGTTGAGTAAGAAGTCCCGAGAAAGAGGTGGGAACCCGGGAGCATACTCGATTATGGATCCTAACACTCAAATCGGCCCGGCTTACCAACCCCCTCTAGGACCCACACTCAGACCTACCACTCACAAAAATCGGCCCAGCCAACCCAATCTATTTTTTCGTCCCCCGTCCATCTCCTCTCCAAATCAGCCCAAAACTCGAATACCCATAGCTAAACCATATGGAGAAGTTAGGAGGCTCGGTGAAAAAGAACTCCCGGCAAAGAGAAAGAGGGTTGTGTTTTAGATGTGATGACAAGTGGTCAGTGGGCCATAGGTGTAAAAAGAAGGAGTTAAGCGTTCTTCTGTGTTATGAGGATGAAGGAGAAGTAGAATATGGAGATCTGGAAGATGCTAACCAAACTGAGCCACAAGAAAACCCATCCATAACCGAAGCTGCCTTTAACCCGGAAATTTCTCTAAATTCCGTCATGGGTTTTTCAAACCCGTAAGCTCTCAAGATGGGTGGTACCATTTTATGGTGAAGCGGTGGTGGTAATGGTGGATCCAGGGAGCTACCCATAATTTTGTGTCACTTCATACTATGGAACGTTTGGGACTCCATGTTTCTCACGCTAAATCCTTTGAAGTTTCTTTGGAGTGCTTTGGGCGGGAAGTGCGGGCAGGGGAATGTTTAGCGGTCCGCTTTGTTGGTACAAGGCTTGATGATAGTTGAAGATTACTCGTCGTGCCTTTGGGCGACTTCGGATTTAATTCTTGGTACTCAATGGCTCGAGAAATTGGGGACGATGGTGACGAACTGGAAAACCCAGACCATTCGGTACAAGGAAGGAGGTGATACCATCACTTTAGTGGGGGACCCATCACGGAGTAGAGCTGGGGTATCCTTTAAAAGCTTGATTCGATCGTTGAAGAAAAATGGCGGGGGTTTCATGATCGAATGCAACAATATGGGAACAACAGTTGCAAGTCCGCCGGTGACAGAGGAGGTTCCTGTCTGCTTACAGCACATTCTGAGCTCCTTTGAGCAGGTATTCAACTTACCCCATGGACTTCCTCTTAGTAGGGGCCATGAGCATGCCATTAATTTGAAGTATGGAGTAGACCCCGTGAGTGTTCGACCATATCGATACCCTCAATCCCAAAAGGATGAGATTGAGATCCTTATCCATGACATGCTAGAAGCCGGAATAATCCAACCTTCCCATAGTGCTTTTTCGAGTCCAGTTTTGTTAGTAAAGAAAAAAAATGGCTCATGGAGATTTTGTGTTGATTATAGAGCCTTGAATAATGTCACCGTGCCCGACAAATATCCCATACCTGTGATTGATGAGCTATTGGATGAATTGAATGGATCCACTGTTTTTTCTAAACTCAATCTAAAATCGGGTTACCATCAAATTTTGATGAAAAGGGAAGATGTTCACAAAACGGCTTTTCGTACCCATGAGGGCCATTACGAATTCCTCGTGATGCCCTTTGGGCTCACCAATGCCCCGGCCACATTTCAAGCACTCATGAACGAGGTTTTTAAGCCTTACCTGAGGAAGTTCGTTTTGGTCTTCTTCGACGATATCTTGGTGTATAGTAGGAGTATGACACAACATGAAGGGCATCTTCAAATCGTGCTAGGGGTGCTGGCTGCCAATCACTTGTATGCCAACAAAAAGAAGTGTGAATTTGGCAGAGAGAAGTGCCTACTTGGGTCACGTAATTTCTGAGAAAGGGGTAGCTATGGATAATACCAAGGTTGCTGCGATGCTGGAGTGGCCTGTACCTCAGAATTTGAGAGAACTCCGGGGGTTTTGGGCCTTACAGGATCGTCGGTTTGTCAAAGGTTATGCCTCAATCGCTTTCCCTCTTACTCAACAACTTAAGAAGGATGCATTCTCCTGGACTGATGAAGCGACAGTAGCTTTCTGTCTTCTCAAAAAAGCACTTACCACAGCACCGGTTCTGGCAATGCCCAACTTTGACCTTCCTTTCATAATTGAGACTGATGCTTCGGGCTATGGTTTAGGCGCTGTCATGCTGCAACAAGGGCACCCTCTTGCCTATTTTAGCAAGACTTTGGGTGTGAGAGCACGAGCAAAATCTATCTATGAGAAAGAACTTATGGCGGTGGTGTTTTCGGTGCTTAAGTGGCGTCATTATCTGCTTGGTCGACATTTTGTAATCCATTCCGACCAACAGAGCCTCAAACACTTGCTTAGCCAAAGGGAGGTGGGTCCAGAGTATCAAAAATGGGTTGGCAAGCTGTTTGGTTATGATTTTGAGATTAAATACAAACCTGGAGCCAGCAATAAAGTCGCTGACGCCCTTTCAAGAAGGAGTGAACCAGGGGTTGAGTGCAACGCGTTGATTTCCTCCCATCTTCCCCATTGGTCGGAGATGTTGAAAACAATTAAAGGTGATCCTGATATCACTAAGATGACTGCTGCTGTCAATGCTGGACAAGCTCTGTTACCGGGTCTCACAGTAGAGCACGGGGTGCTGAAGTTCAAAGGGCGATTAGTGGTGCCTCGCAAAAACAGCTCTCACTTCTATGCTCATACAAGAGTATCATACTACCCTCATTGGGGGACATTCGGGCATCTTTAAAACTTATCAACGCCTTGCAGCTGAATGGTTTTGGAAGGGTATGAAGCAGGATATAACAGCGTATATCCAAGGGTGTGCTGTTTGTCAGCAAAACAAAACTTCGTCCCTTGCTCCCGCCGGGTTATTACAACCCCTACCTATTCCTACTCTCATTTGGGAAGATGTGTCTATGGATTTTGTGGAGGGTCTTCCCAAGTCGGGTGGGTGGAACTCTATTCTAGTAGTGGTGGACAGATTGTCCAAATATGCCCATTTCATTGGTCTTCGCCATCCATTCACAGCAGCAACAGTGGCTCACATCTTCATCAGGGAAGTTGTCAAGCTTCATGGTTTCCCCGCCACCATTGTCTCGGATAGGGACAAGGTCTTTATGAGCCTCTTTTGGAAAGAATTATTCAAGCTCCAAGGGACTCTGTTGCATAGAAGTACAGCATATCACCCCCAGTCCGATGGACAGACCGAAGTGGTGAACAAGTCCTTTGAAGCTTATTCGCTGCTTCATTCAAGGCAAACCTCACACTTGGGCTTCTTGGCTTTGTTGGGATGAGTATTGGTATAATACTTCTAAGCACTCCTCTACTAACCTCACCCCCTTTGAAGCTGTGTATAGCAGACCGCCACCCCCTCTCTACAGATATGAAAGGAGCAGTACTGCTGTTGCTTCCCTTGAGGAACAACTTTTGCTCAGAGACGCCATTTTGGATGAGCTCAAGTTTCACTTGGTTACAGCTCAGAATAGCATGAAAGTTCAAGAGGACCAGCATAGACGGTTCGTGCAATTTGATGAAGGAGACATGGTGTACCTCAAGTTACAGCCTTACAAACAACATTCTCTTGCAAAGCGCATCAATGAAAAACTCGCTCCTCGCTATTTTGGCCCCTTTCCAGTTCTGAAGAGGATTGGCAGTGTTGCTTATGAATTAGCTCTCCCCCCTCAGAGCAAAATTCATCCAGTTTTTCACATTTCGCAGTTGAAGAAAGCTGTTGGGACAGCTCCTGTGTCTCCTGTGTTTCCCCCACACTTGACTGCTGACTTGGTGCTACGTCCCAACCCTGTTCAGATTCTTGGCATACGCCCTAATGCTACTGCTTCCTCAGGACCTGCTGAAATTCTGGTTCAATGGCATGACATGACACTGAAGAAGCCACTTGGGAGGCTGTACAAGCCTTTCGTGATCGTTTCCCTACCTTCCACCTTGAGGACAAGGTGCTTAATTGGGCCGGGGGCATTGCTAAGGCCTCACAAGTGCCGCCCATAATTCGTACTTATTCTAGAAGGCCCAAAGTCAAGGGTAAAGAGGTCATCAATCATGAGGTCACAGCTGGCAGCACCTGATGAAGATTCTTTTCCCCTGCAGATATTTTCTGTCTAGCTGGCAGGTCTGTTAGAGGGTGGTTATAGTGAGAGAAATTAGTGAGAGGTTGAGAGTTGTATATAAATAGAAGGATCTCTGCAATTGTAAAGGCATCCAGAAATTTGCTATGAGTTAAGGCCTGAGTTTTGGAGAGACCTTACCTCTCGAAGAGTAGGGAATTGTATTAGTGAGTTTGCTGTTGCTTGCTAAATACAATTAGTTATCCTTTTTTTGCCTGAATTGCTTATCTGTTACCTTGCTTGGCCTTGTTGGATCCCTGATCTTAGCAGTTAACTCAATCATTTTTATCCTCAACTGTTATTTTTTTATGCTCTAGTTTCATCATTTTTATGCTGAAATGTATTATTTTTATCTTGAACTTTGTCATTTTTATGCTCGGTCGAAATGTTACATTTTAAAGCTCGGTTTCATCATTAAATTCAACTCTTGAAAAACATTATGGTAAATAGTCCATCTTTGTCTCAACTTTATGACTTAAAATTGCATCGCTAACTTTTGTTACATAGTTGAGTGCCACTAACTCCCTTGCTTTTTCAATAGGGAACTAATGATGCAACTAATGGGAGTTAATCAAGGCTCTAGCATCCGATGATGTTGGAGAAAGTTCAAAGCAAGTCATTCTTGATTATGTTAGTTTGTATGATGATGAACATTTTATACACAAGGTCTCTCAAAAGTCTCCACAACTGGAAGAGAAGCTGACGATAATACATCAAGTTGCATGCTATTCTGCTCGTCTTCTCTTTGACTGCCGAGTCTCACACATTTCTTTTGGCTTACTCCCTCTTCATATTATCGTCGCCTTCTCTTCCAGTTGTGGAGACTTTTGAGAGACCTTGTGTATAAAATGTTCATCATCATACAAACTAACATAATCAAGAATGACTTGCTTTGAACTTTCTCCAACATCATCGGATGCTAGAGCCTTGATTAACTCCCAATTAGTTGCATCATTAGTTCCCTATTGAAAAAGCAAGGGAGTTAGTGGCACTCAACTATGTAACAAAAAGTTAGCGATGCAATTTCAAGTCATAAAGTTGAGACAAAGATGGACTATTTACCATAATGTTTTTCAAGAGTTGAATTTAATGATGAAACCGAGCTTTAAAATGTAACATTTCGACCGAGCATAAAAATGACAAAGTTCAAGATAAAAATAATAAATTTCAGCATTAAAAAAGATGAAACTAGAGCATAAAAAAATAACAGTTGAGGATAAAAATGATTGAGTTAACTCGCTAAGATCGAGGATCCAACAAGGCCAAGCAAGGTAACAAATAACACAAGAAAAATGATAATAAAAATAACACAAAAAAATGATAATCCGCAAGTGTTTATATCTCTAAATATGTTGTCAAAACCTTTAATGAAAAATATAAATAAATAAGCGTCTACAACACTTATAATAACGACTGACCCTTAGACCCAAATTACACCCGAGAATTTATATATTCTAAAACTCTCTCAAAGCTTTTCTCTCTCTCTTTCTTTAAGCCTTCTCACTATTGTTTTTTGTGATGATAATTACTCATTTCAAACTACGTACATATAGTTTTTTTAACTTTCTAAAAATGATTACTTAAATTTAGCAAATCAATGTATCTCTTGAATATTTTGGGCATTCTAAGTTTTTCAAGAGATTGCATTGCTTCCTATTTTATTTTAACTAAAATATTTGGTGGCTGTTAAAAACTTAGAATGCCCAAAATATTCAAGGGATACATTGATTTGCTAAATTTAAGTAATCATTTTTAGAAAGTTAAAAACTATATATACGTAGTTTGAAATGAGTAATTATCATCACAAAAAACAATAGTGAGAAGGCTTAAAAGAAAGAGAGAGAAAAGCTTTGAGAGAGTTTTAGAATATATAAATTATCGAGTGTAATCGGGGTCTAAGGGTTGTGCGTTATTATAAGTGTTGTAGACGCTTATTTATTTATATTTTTCATTAAAGGTTTTGCAAGATATTTAGAGATATAAACACTCGCGGGATTATCAATTTTTCTTAGGTTATTTTTATTATAATATTTCTAGTCCTACTAATCGATTCTAAAGGAAATTTGCACAATATTTCCTAACAACCGGTATCAGAGCCGAGTTGATATTCTGTCAATATTCAGAGAGGAATAGATAGAAACGATCCAAAGAAGTCAATTTTGAGTGGGAGAAATGGTTGCAGATGAATGAAAGATAAAAATCGAAAAATTCGATGGTGCAGATTTTGGATTTTGGAAGATGCGAGATCAAGATTATTTATACCCAGAAGAAGCTTTATGAACCTCTCTCGAAAACAAAGCCGTAGGGCATGAAAGACGAAGATTGGAATCTTCTTGATAGACAAGCCCTCGGAGTTATTCGGTTAACATTATCACGCAATGTTGCTTTTAATATAGCAAAAAGAAAAGACCACGGCAGTCTAATGAAAGCTCTCTCTAGTATGTATGAGAAGCTTCATCGGCTTCTAATAAAGTTCATTTAATGAGGCGACTATTCATTTGCGGATGACGGAAGGAGGATCGGTAGCTCAACATCTTAACGAACTCAATTCTATCACAACCCAATTAAGTTCGGTTGAAATTGATTTTGATGATGAAGTTCGAGCATTGATACTTTTGTCTTCATTACCGGATAGCTGAATGCTACCACACTGTGTGAGTAGCTCGTCAGAAGCAATAAGTTGAAATTTGACGACGTTCGTGACCTAGTTCTCAGGGAAGAGATCCGACGAAGAGAGTCGGGTGAATCATCAACCTCTTCAGTTTTACATACAGAGTCAAGAGGAAGAAATACAACCAGAAGGAATGAACGTGGAAGATCAAGCTATCGAGGTAAATCCAGAGATAGGTGATCAAAATCAAGAAATCTCAATAATTCCCTGAACTCGAAGTCTATCGAGTGTTGGAATTGTGGGAAGACTGGGCATTATAAAAATCGGTGCGGGAGTGTACCGAAAAACCAAGAAGAAAGGAAGCAAATGTTACTTCTATCGTAGAAGGAGATGATGCGTTGATATGCTCCTTAGAGAGAGCAAGGAAGAGTCTTGGGTGTTGGACTCCGGAGCATCATTCCACGCTACATCAAAGAAAGAATTCTTCGAAAGGTATGTCCCCGGAAACCTTGGAAAGGTATACCTTGGTGATGACCAACCTTGTAACATTGTTCGTAAAGGTGTAGTTAAGATTAAGTTAAATGGGTCAGTTTGGGAGCTGAAGGAAGTCAGGCATATTCCCGACCTAAGAAAGAACTTGATCTCAGTTGGGCAATTGGCTAGTGAAGGCTACACTACAAAATTCCAAGGTGATAATTGGAAGATTTCAAAGGGAGCCATGTCAGTTGCTCACGGTAAAAAGAGTGGTACTCTTTACATGACAAAGAGGGGCATGTTTGCAAATCAAGTCTGCAAGCAGAAATGAAAATTCCAAATTGTGGCACCAAAGACTAGTACCACATGAGCGAGAAAGGAATGAAGCTTATGCATTCGAAAGGGAAAAGTCTCCGGTTTAAAATCTCGTTGAGATGTACATGTGTGAGGAATGCATAATTGGAAAGCAGAAAAGGGTAAGCTTTCAAACTAGTGGTAGAACCCATGGAATTAAAACTCCCCGTTCCGTTATAGAACGGTCATTCTCAGAACGGATTTTGGATTTGCCATTCCGCGAAATCCCGTTACGGAACGCCATAATAAAAATCACATACTTCTCGCCACGTTGTCCGTTCCGTAACGCGAACTCGCCGCGTTAGAACGCTTTTATCCCCGTTATATCCGTTCTTTTCAATTATTGGCCAAAAATATATTAAGATTTAATTATATAGCTAATGAAACATGATATTATGATAGATTTGATTATATTATGTTGTAATAATGCTTCATAAACTAAAACAAAGAAAATAAGGTTTAAACATATTTATGTGAATTGTTTTAAAAAATTCACGCCGCGTCGACCGCGAAACGTTCTATTTCCCCGTTACAAGCCGTTCCCACGACAACGCGACCGTTCCCGCGAACGCAACCGCGACCGCGACCGCGTTTTTTTCCCTGGTAGAACACTAGAACCCCAAAGAAGGAAAAGTTGGAGCTTGTTCACTCCGACGTTTGGGGACCAACAACTACTTCATCCATCGGTGGAAAACACTACTTTGTGACTTTCATCGATGATCACTCCCGGAAGGTATGGGTTTACTTTCTAAAACACAAGTCTGAAGTGTTTGAAGCTTTCAAGCGATGGAAAGCTATGGTGGAAAATGAGACAGGTCTGAAAATTTAGAAGTTAAGAACCGACAATGGTGGTGAATATGAAGACACCACATTCAAGAAGTTTTGCTATGAGCATGGAATCAAGATGGAGAGAACCGTGCCGAGTACGCCTCAACACAATGGTGTAGCTGAGCGTATGAACCGAACATTGACAGAAAGAGCCAGAAGCATTCGTATACAGTCAGGTTTACCGAAGCAATTCTGGGCAGAAGCAGTCAACACAGCAGCTTATTTGATCAATCGAGGACCATCGACACCACTAGAATATAAAATACCAGAAGAGGTGTGGACTGGAAAAGAGATAAATTTGTCTCATTTAAAGGTCTTTGGTTGTGTAGCATATGTGCATATTAGTGATCAAGGCGAGAATAAGCTTCGATCCTAAATCAAAGAAATGTACTTTCATTGGCTATGGCGGAGATGAGTTTGGATACCGCATCTGGGATGATGAAAATAAAAAGGTGATCCGTACTAGAGATGTGATCTTTAATGAAAGAGTCATGTATAAGGATAGACATAAAGTTGATGCCAGCGACTTAGATCAGAGTGGGCCAATATTTGTAGATCTAAATTCTATCCCAGATAGTCCTGTTATAGAAGAAATTGTAACAAGTCCTCAAGAAGAAGAACATGGTGGACACAACAAGACGCAAGAATCCGAAACAACACAACCTTCTATTCCGGCTCCTCCCGTACTAAGAAGATCCTCTCGACCTCATGTGCCTAACAGAAAATATATGAATTATCCCGTTATTAATCGATGAAGGGGAGCCTGAATGTTATAATGAAGCATGTCAGACTAGTGATTCTAGCAAGTGGGAGCTTGCAATGAAAGATGAAATGCAATCTTTGATATCAAACCAGACATGGGAACTAGCTGAGTTACCCATAGGTAAGAAGGCCCTTCACAACAAATGGGTATATCGAGTGAAAAAGAAGCATGATGGTTCCAAGAGATACAAAGCTCGATTAGTAGTCAAAGGATTCCAACAGAAAGAAGGGATTGACTACAATGAGATTTTTGCACCTGTTGTGAAACTCAATACCATCAGAACTGTATTGAGTATTGTTGCCATTGAAGATCTTCATCTTGAGCAATTAGATGTGAAAACTGCATTTCTTCATGGAGATCTGGATGAAAAAATATACATGCATCAACCAGATGTTTCTTAGAAAGTGGGAAAGAAAATATCGTGTGCAAACTTAAGAAAAGTTTGTATGGCCTAAAACAAGCCCCAAGACAGTGGTACAAAAAGTTTGATAACTTTATGCATAGGGAAGATTTCCAGAAGTGTAACGCTGACCATTGTTGCTACGTCAAGAGATATCAATCCAGTTACATCATCTTACTACTTTATGTCGATGATATGCTAGTAGCAGGTTTGAATATGGATGATATAAGAAGGTTGAAGCAGCAATTATTAGACCTGATCAAACACCGGGCCGGGCCGCGCAAAAAAAAAAGTGCCCATCTTGCGGGCCGGGCCCAAATCCGGGCCAAAAAATTGTGCCCAAAGCCCGGTATTTCGGGGCGGGCCGAGCGGGCTTTTACGGGCCAAAACGGGCCGGCCCCAAAATTTAGGCTAAAAAATGTTTTTTTGCTTGTCCGAAGCCCGTCCAAAAAAAAAAATTTTTGACCGGGCCGGGCAGGCCCAAAAAAGCTGCCCAAACCCGCCCAAAAACCGGGCCGGGCCGGGCTGGAGTTGATCAGGTATAGCAATTATCAAAGGAGTTTGACATGAAGGACTTAGGTCCAGCAAAGAAGATTCTTGGAATGCAAATTACAAGAGATAAGCATAAAGGTACTCTGCAGTTATCTCAAGACCAAACGTGTTTTACAGAGATTTAATATGAGCGACGCTAAGCCAGTCAGCACACCCTTAGCAAGTCACTTTCGATTATCCAAGGATCAGTCTCCTCAGACGAGGAAGATAAAGATTATATGGCTAAGGTTCCATATGCCTCAGCCATTGGAAGTTTGATGTACGCAATGGTTTGCATAAGACCAGATATTGGACATGCAGTGGGAGTTGTTAGCATGTCAAATCCAAGAAAAGTTCATTGGGAAGCAGTGAAGTGGATTTTGAGGTATCTACGAGGTACCACAGAAAAGTGTTTGTACTTTGGCAAAAGGCGAATTAAAAGTGCAAGGTTATGTCGATGCAGACTTTGGAGGTGAAGTCGACCATAGAAAAAGCACCACCGGCTATATATTCACAGTTGGAAATACAACAGTTAGTTGGATGTCGCAATTACAGAAGATTGTTGCTCTATCCACTACAGAGGCTGAATATGTAGCGGTAACTGAAGCTAGTAAAGAAGTGATATGGCTTCAAGGTTTGTTAACTGAGTTGGGATTCAAGCAAGAGAATAATGTACTACACAGTGACAGTCAAAGTGCAATACACTTAGCAAAGAATTCAACATTTCATTCCAGAACTAGGCATATCGGACTTCGATATCATTTCATAAGATCTATGTTAGAAGATGAAGTGTTAAAGCTGGAGAAAATTAAAGGAACTGAGAATCCGGCAGATATGTTAACAAAGACGGTGATTATTGACAAACTGAAGTTGTGTTCAACTTTAGTTGGCCTGCATGAATAACATAAAGAGAAAGCTCGATTGCATGGAGTAAGGTGTGAAGACAGATTAAAATCAGTCTTCAAGTGGGAGATTGTTAGATGTTTAACAGCCACCAAATATTTTAGTTAAAATAAAATAGGAAGCAATGCAATCCCTTGAAAACCTTAGAATGCCCAAAATATTCAAGGGATACATTGATTTGCTAAATTTAAGTAATCATTTTTAGAAAGTTAAAAACTATATATACGTAGTTTGAAATGAGTAATTATCATCACAAAAAACAATAGTGAGAAGGCTTAAAGAAAGAGAAAGAGAAAAGCTTTGAGAGAGTTTTAGAATATATAAATTCTCGGGTGTAATTGGGGTCTAAGGGTTGTGCGTTATTATAAGTGTTGTAGACGCTTATTTATTTATATTTTTCGTTAAAGGTTTTGCAGCATATTTAGAGATATAAACACTTGCGGGATTATCAATTTTTCTTGTGTTATTTTTATTATAATATTTCTAGTCCTACTAATCTGATTCTAAAGGAAATTTGCACAATATTTCCTAACAGTTTTCATATTCTAAGCCAAAACTTCCTATCTTTGATGTGGAACATTATGACTATTGGAGTAGTCAAATGCAAACCTTTTTCATATCTCAAGATTTATGGGAACTCGTAGAAGATGGCTACGAAGACCTTCCAGAAAAAGTTGATGATGCACAACAAAAAGTGCATAAGGAATATAAGAAGAAAGATGCATTAGCATTACGATATATTCATGCAGCAGTTAGCAAAACAATATTTCCCCGCTTATATGGGTTGCAAAAATCCAAAGAAGCTTGGGATACATTGAAGAAGGAATTTCTAGGAAATGAAAAAGTTGTTGCCGTAAGGTTGCAAACTTTATGGACGAATTTTGATAACTTGGAGATGAATAAGACCTAAAGTATCCAAGTTTATTTCTCAAGCGTCACAGAGATAGTAAATCAAATAAGAAGTCTCGGTGACACTCTAGAGGAAAAGAGAGGTAGAACTAAATCTATTGTATGCTTTACACATCTATTCTATTTATTATTTTTACTATTAATTGTTTTTACTATTTTCATATTTGCAAATTATTCTCACGGAGTTAACTATAAAGATAACATAGTTAAACATAAAAATGACACAGTTCAAGATAAAAATGATAAATGTCAGCATAAATCCAAATTTAATAATCGATAATTCATTAGCTATCACACCAGATGACCAGAGGCAGCAGCAAAAGTAGCTAGACTTCTCAATATTAAGCTAACATAATCTGACTCACCTTTGTTGTTTGTTGTTGAATCATACACTTTTTTTTATTTATCTCTATCTGATTTTACTAATTTTCTACGGCGCAAGAATAATATCACGTCGAGGGGGAGATTAACCACTTTAAAACTGGGTGTAACAACATTTGAGCTGTTCAAGGATTCTCAATTTCTTAATCTTTTGAAAATTCAGCACTCCATCTTCTGCCACTCTCATGCATGCAATGTGTGAGCTTTATGATTTGGACAAGAAGATGTTCGTGTTGAATGAAGATGTTTACTTCATCCATATGGAGTTCTGTTGTGCTCGGAATAAAAAAAACTCCGGAAAGAAGCGATAAGATTTTCAGAAAATAGCTTTTTTCCTTCCGAATTACATTGACAAGCTAAAGCCGAAAAAAAAGGTAAAGGAAAAGAAAAGGCAAAAAAAAGGCAAAAATGATGCTTGACACTAAAGAACTCGAGAAACGATACCGAGAGTCACATTGCGTTATTACCTTCCTGGATCAATTCCTTGTTTCTACCTCGGATAATCTATGCAGTTAACTTATATAAATATGTGACAGATGAGGTTTTTGAGTCCATTAATTGGGCTGAGGTTGTCTGGGATCATTTCGTTGATGAAGTTGGCAAAGTGCTTCAGGGAAATAAACTCTTTGCTGGTTGTTTGCTAGCCTTTGAGGTATAATTTCAATGTTTATAGCAATCCTAATAGTAGAAACTTTTATAGGAAAATGTTTCTTGTTTTAATAGTATATTTTTTCAATTTTGGGTAGGCAATGATAAATTGCCGAATTTAAAGGAGCTAAAACAAAAACAGCCTCCGGCTTCTTGAATACCAGTAGATGAAGTGCAATTTCGGAAATCCCGAAATACACTTGACTGCCTACTCAGTCCATTATGATCAAGTGACATACTATAGACTATAAAGGATTGAAGGTTACTCACAAAGTCTTCAAGAGTGGAATTTGCTCGTTGCATCGCGTCTAACCCAATTAAAGCCACGTCTGCACCAGCATGGTTTGTTCCTAACCCATGGCAGCCACCATTAGTGTCCTCCCTATTCAGGCCAACAGACAATGAATCACCCAGGATACCCGTCTGCTCCCCTGCAATAACCAAGAGGTAAAATCTATCCATAAACACTCTTGAGCTATAAAGGTGGCTAAAACCCTAATACCCTGTTTGTATTATATGCTAGATGGTGGTAATAATAATGAATTGATAAGTAAAACTATATCACATAAAGTCTCATGTCAATGCTCATGTGCTTTTGTTCACAAATTTTCATTAATACCTCCTTAACATTAATCGAGATGGACAAGCATTACCATGCACATTGGCACGAGACTCTATTCACAAAGTTAACTTTAATTTTGTTCCTATTACCACCATTTATTATCGTCTATCAAACGGGCATATAATAATTGCTAACAGCAATGTTTTGATTGTTCTCACCAGGCAGAACCACTAGTGCTTTTTCGAGAAACGGCGGCGAAATCTAAACCAATAAACATAAGCAAAAAATATATGGGTTTCAGATAAATTAAGGGTAAGTGTAAAATTACAGCATAACATAAATTGATCACCTTAGGCAAATGTTGGGAAATCAAACTGCATTTATCGTGAATACTTAGTTTTCCACAGGGTTCCATCTATCTCATAAAAAACCATAGAAAAACCATTGAGTGAAACGCAAAAGATATGGTGAGAGAAACATCAAGAAAGAAAAGCAGAAAAATGGGAGAAAGAGATACCAGAAAGAGGAGAAACTGAGCGAGAAAGCGGTGAGAATCAGAGTGAGAAGTGGTGAAGGAGAAGGACCCAGAAATGAAGCCCTCGGATTCCATGAACATCAACATTCTCTGTATTTCTTCCAGTTTCTTCAGTCCCTCCATTTTTTTCTTCTTCTCCCTTCCCTTCCCTTTTCAGAAATTTCAAAGTGCAGTGAAACTTTTTAGTTTGCACAAAAGTGATCAGGAAAGATACCCGTTCTTTTCAATTTGTTTATGCTTCTAACCTCAATTGAATTTTTTTTTTTTTTTTTTACGGGAATCTCAGTTGAACTTGTTTAGAATTTATTGTACTTTATCTAAATTTTTTGCACTTTATATTAGTGTATCAAACTTTTTTTTTGCTGAACTGAGCTAAAAGTAACTTATTAGAACTTATCTTAACTTGTTTTTTTAATAAGGAGTTAAGGACTGAAAATAAGTTCAAATAAACTACTAATTTATCAATATTAGTAATTTTTAGTAAATAAAAGAGCATCAAGCTTTTCAAAAGATCTTCTACATTTATATGATATCTCCAAAACTTTCTAAATGACTGTAATAATTTAGGACAAACTTCTAAAAGTTAAGCATTATAGTAAAAAATATAGATTATTTACACAAGAAATATTACTAAAAGTTTAGCAACATAGGCAAAAAGTTATTTTTCCGGACCTCTTAGTAAAAGGGTAAATTTTACTTAATTATTGACTTTATTTTGTTAACACAAGAGTTTATAGTGATTTGAGATTAGACAATCGTTCGATTCCTAGAAAATGAAAGAACTAGGATTCACTTTCTGGTTTATATACTATGGTCTCGCCTTTCTTAATCTACAATGTTATTGACTTTCATTAATCCTAAAGTTACATATTCTAATATATGTATCCCCTTTTGTAGCTTATTATTTAGTAGGATTTAGTTGAGAATGTTAGAGGTGTGGCCATGCCACGTTTTATTGTCCCATAGTTTTTCTTTGTTATGGCTTGACCCTCATTAGAAGCACAAATTTTACAAAAGATTGTGAGTTGTGAGTCTTGTGACATACAAGAAGGGATATGTGCGAATACATATAATCTAAACTTGAGTTTAATTTTGATATTGTGTTTCATTATGTATCAATACTCCGTGTTGAATCATAACTTTAAAACTAATAATTTGAATTCTAGGAATGTTAATTCTAGGATCTTTTTGGAGATTTGAGGACTGCTTACTAGTATCTGCACTATTCACACAGATAAAATATAGCATTTAGCCATTTACAGAAGAACTTGAATGGGGATTTCCTCACCAAATATGAAAGATCATTGCTTGCATATGGTATTTCAACACCTTGATTGTCGTACAATTGATAAGATTTTTATTTAAGAAAATCTGACAATTAACTAACCTTATCATTAAGGATCCTACTTAAGAAGAAACAATATTTAAATTTGCTAGTATCATCTATCTTAATATTGAAGCATTCAAAGAACTAAAGAAAAACTCACAATCTCAAAGAATATACAAATACTACATCTCAACATGAAATTAGACACTGAGTCAAACTCTCTTAAATGAACACATTATTGATCACAACGTTATACAATCAACAAACCCTCAAGCAAATGCCCCTTGAGAACATGACAGCGAACCAGTCAAAGTTTAGGCAAGCACAAAATGCTTTGCAGTATCAGCTATGATTCCACCTTTACCAGACCTAGTTTCTTCCAAAGAATACAACTAGCTGATTGTACTGTCACAACAAGGATGTTGAAGAAACTCGAATGTTTTGCTCGCTTAGTCCATCCAAAGACCACATAACAATCAAAATGCAAGAAGTTCTGAAACTTTATGGTCCAGATACTCTGTCATTCGCGCCTTTTTGCACTGCCGTTGCTTGAATTTGTTGCCCATCAACTTGTCTCAAACCATTATCTGAAGCTGTTTTATTCATGCCTGGCCTTTGACTGGGTGCTTGCTTGTTTTCAAATAATTTTCCACTCTTTGCGATTGTGAGGATTAGCTCCAGTTGTTTTTGCTGCTGGTCCTACACACGAGAGTACTAGATGTTCTCAGAGATTGCATGACAATTACAAGATAGATCCACATTACCAATATCTCGTCAGGCCATATAGCTATATTTTTGTTATATGAGTGGGGGGATTTTTGTAACATCAATTGGTGTGGGACTCAGCACTGCTCTATCTCTTACTTTAGTTAACTAAATTTAGCAAACAAGAGTTCCTCAATCCTCATATATGATGACCCCACCAACTAGGCAATCTAAGAACAGCGGGGATAATTATTCACCCAATGTGATCTAAATGGAGAAGCAACTATGTAGCCTTTTGCAGGCAGCAGCCAACACCAAATTACTAGCTCAAATGCTACTAATTAGTAGTTCGGGACATCAACTACATGCAGGAAAGGACCTTTATAAGCTTCCAATTCATAGAGCCAAGCTTATCATCATGAACTGAACAAAGTTCACTAGTGAAGGTAATACAGGTAACTTAGATGGATTGACGATTCTTTTCCTGAATAGGAACCCCTATATACGAGGTGTTCCTGGAGGGTAACCGTGTTCTTACCTGCATTGCAAGCAGAACTTTTTGCACTTCAGCGAGCTCTTTTTCCAGGATACCTTCTTGCATAGCTAAAGCACGGGTAGCTTCGGAATTCTTCTGAGCCAAAGCTGCAGTCTTCAAACAGACACGAAGTTAAGAACACACTACCAAGGGGCAAATAAGAGCAAAAGAAGGGAGAAAGAAAGGGTAACACAGACATGGGGAAGTATACAGATAGAAGGAAAGAAAACCTCATCATTTGTAGTGCTTTTCTGATTAAAGTAAAATTACCGTACAGCTCTGATCATTTCAATTTTCTTACAGCCTAATCTTATACATGAGTTTTCTGCCAAAGAGCTCTCAACGCTCAATGGCATTAGAGGCATCTTGCATATAGCAAGTCGACAGTTCGAACCCAGTCCCCATATCTCCTCGTGATGAGAAAATGGTGAGCTTGTCAAACCTTTGGACCTTAGGCCTAGCTAGGTTGAGGGTGGGAAGAGAAGCCACGCTTGGGCTAACTAATTCATGTCACACACAAAGGAGCTTGTCAGTTTCTTAAGTAGAATGAGTATTCATGTCAATCTGGAAGAGCAACTTCAACTTAAAGTCTTCACTTTTCAACCCCTATTTACACATCAACTATATAACTACTTCATGTTATCCAAGCCTAATCTGAAGCTCAGAAGTAGAGATAAACAGATCAGCAGAACCACAAAGCATACTGATGCTAATCCATATTTGTATAATCATTTGATTTATCAAAGTTCATATCAACTTCAACGCATTTCCATCATTGATTAATCTATCACCCCAAGACTCATAATCAAGGGAAAAGTTTATGGTACCTAGGATCGCCAAATCAATATCCCATCCCTGCATATTGGGATATTATATATCCAAAACAATGCTCAACTGCATTT
Organism: Beta lomatogona; assembly: GCA_947646795.1. NCBI lineage: Eukaryota > Viridiplantae > Streptophyta > Magnoliopsida > Caryophyllales > Amaranthaceae > Beta > Beta lomatogona. Next base: position 21,758 of record CANSNZ010001499.1, read on the forward strand.
AACCATATCTGTGTTTTCTTAGCTCAATCCACTGGCCAACTAAAGGGAACGCTATGGTAACCTCAATCAAACAACGTCTATGGAAGTAGAGCGGACTACCCACTCTGCATGAGTTTACATGCCCTAACGGGAGTGGCCTTCCAGCAAGAAGAGTTTATGTTCTCTGAACTTATATCAGTCATTAAGTTGATCAAGGCATTAAGAATTGATTTCCGAATGCATAACATTGTTGTACTCAATCAACTAAACTGAACACCTAACAGCCAGTATGACAAGGAATACCTAACAGCCATTATGACAAACGGAATACCTAACGGCCAGTATGACAAACGGCATATCTAAGCATTCCACTGCCATTCCAAAGTAAGAATAGCACAAGACGGCATTAAAATTTTCTCATGCCTATCAATAGTTAACCCCACCAATTATAGCAAGCACGCAGTATACATGACATATCAATCAACACCACGCATTTCTCTACATATTCCACGACCTTAAGCTATGCTCCTGGCTCTCTATTTCAATTCCGGGACCTTGAGCTACCATATTCTGACTCTTTAAACAGCTCACGTATTTCGGTATTTGTATTAAATACCCGATAGTCTAGACTATGGTTACACTTCAAAGTTTGTCAAAAAGAGAAGTGGTTATGTGATAATGCCCTGCTTATATATACAGAATAACAAAAGATATCATCTTTCAAGGTACAACCTTGGGACCTTAATAGCCCAGCCCCAGTATCTTCAAGTAGAGAATTTATCATATCAGACTCTACGATCCATACCCGAGTTTGACAATCATAACCTAGTCGACTATCCGAGCAAATTCCAAGTATTCGTATCATCGTATGCAACCACCATATAGAATGCTTGAATGCTAACAGCTAACCATATCTTTCATGCTATGGAAATTTCCCAAAAATCGATATATACATATTCCAAATTCCATTAAAGCTATACAAGAAATCTTCAAAGTAAAATCGATAATTGAATGCTTTAGATTACCTCAGAAATGGGCTCCTTCAAGGCCTTTCTAGTAACCCGAAACCGAATCCCCAACTTCTCAAGCTGCCTAGAAAGCATCCTAATAATTGAAGTAGCACTCCTCATACTCTCCTCCAATTTCTCAATCCTATCAATCACATTTCCATTCTCATAACCAAGTTTCGACCTCATGGGCGACCCGCAAACCCGGCTCCATTGCCGCCTTCGAATCACAGAACCAACTGCCACAGCCGCAGCTAAAAGCCATACCAATATTCTGTTTCCCAACAACAGCAATCCAGAAGTATGCTGCTTAAAAAACACCCAATTCACACAACAACCCACTGAAATCAATACTGAAGAAACCACGCAAATTGACTCCAAAAAAGAGAGAAAACCGTCCCAATTGAACAATTGAACCGACGTTTCTTGTTCTTGAAATGCAGTGAAGGAGGAAGAATCGTGAGCTTTGATGAAAGAGAAGCGATTTCGCAACGAGGAGAAGTTTTTTTGAAATGAATAGCTGTTATGATGCAAGGGTTGATGATAAAGGAGAGAGAAATTGAGGGTTTTGGTAGGATTGAAGTGGGTGGTAATGGGATTGTTGGAGGTGCGATAAGTGGCATTGGATAAGGGGTTTTGAAGAATGAGTGACATACTTTTCAATTTGTTTTGTGAGTTTCGTTGAATTTGAAGATTGTGAATTTTATCTGGGTTTGAACATTGTTAGCGTTTGTTGAAGGTCTGGGTAAGTAGGATTCAGGTAAAATGGCGGAGAAGTTGAAGATTGAAGGAGGAAAGAAGTGGAATTTTGGTTCAACTGTACCCGCAGACCGCAGTGCCCAAAAACTGCCCATAGTCAACTTCTCAATTTTGATTTTACCTGTGGGCAAGGGTATAATTGGAAATTCACCCTAAGGAAGAATTCGAAGTTAGAAATTAAGGGTTTTTTTTTTTAAAGAGAAAATTCATTAATTGAAGGTCAAACGGCATCTACAATAGGTATTTAAGAAAAACAAGATACAATTAAACAACGCTAAATCAAATTCGTCTTCGAAGGAACTACAATGAACCAGATCGAAGAATACAAATAAATCCCTCAGTATTTCTTGAATCAGCCTATATTGATGAGAAAGTCTATCATTCTGATATAGTTTGGGAAGAACATTCTTGACCGAGTCATGTTGACCGCATCCGAGATTCTAATACCTCATGTTGAGTCTCGAACTTCAACCAATGAGAACAATTTCTCATACCTAAAAACAAAAAAAACCATACTCACAACTCCCATAGGGGAGAAGGATATTTCCAAAACAGAAACTAAAAACCTTGTAACAGGGTTTGAAAAGATCTCATAAAGAGAGACTAATTTATTAAACAAAACAAGAAAATGAATTTAAAACTGAAAATAAAAGGGGAAAAGGGGCTTACCATGGATGAAATCATCCATGGCAGCCCCTAACTGATGAAGAAGGGGTAGGGGAGGCTAGGGTTTGAGAGAAAAAAGAGAGGGGGGGAGGCTAGGTCTGGCTCTTATTTTCTCGTTATAAGAAGCTAGAAATTAAGTAATGGCTAGTTGTTTATCGTTTTCTGTTTCCGGATTTCTTTTTTTTTTAAAAAAAAACAAAAATAAAAATATGGAAACAAGAAAAAGTAGTTTTCTGTTTCAAAACTGACAAGTTTAATATAAGGGTCTGTTCTCCCCAGCTTATCTTCAGTTCAGTTCAGTTCCTAAATTATTATCATTACTATTAATTAGTTATAATTTAATTCAGTTCAGTTCAGTTGTTTTATGCCGAAGATAACCGGCCCTAAGCATGACTAATTTTAAGCTTATTATACTCCTTACCAAAAACTGAAAACTGACAATAATACTAAACGGGGCCTAAATAATTAGCATCTGATTAAGAAAAAGGTAATATTTAGTTATAGTTAATGATAAAATAGTTGATGTGGAAGTATATGGATCTTGAAAGGATGATATCTAGAAATAGTATTAGAATACTCTCATTTTCTTTTCTTAAATTTTCTATCCTTATATGATGATATTCAAGTTAGTAAAAAAAAAACTTCAATATAAAAAAATAAAATAAAAATTAGATTTCCCTTCACGCATGCATTCTAGTCATCGATCTAAAAGGAACCATTAAGAGGATCCCAACTCAAGGAAATCGGAATATATATCTGAATTGAAAATTCAATGTTATCTTTCTGAGTGAACATATTTTTAATCATTTAAGTTGCTAAAAGATGTTAAAATTGTGGATCTGGATCACTATTTTTAACGGACACGTCTTTTCTTTTTTCCCTTTAATGTTATACTAATGATAAGTTGTGAGTTTCAACATACCAATTAGGTTTTAGGGTCCAACTTTATAGGTTATATGTTGATGATTCAAAATGTTTCAAAATCTTGCTTGTATACTGTTGGGTAGTTTTAGGTCAAACATATTAAATTAGGTTTGTGGTTTTTATCAAGATTGGCTTCAAATTCACATATCAGTTTTATTTTATCAATTGTATTATATGAAGAAAACCTAAACCCTCGAGTTTTAGGTGTTTTTTACTCAAATAATCTTGACGTTATGGTCCTACCTCCAATAACTTAAACTTTGGACTCGTAAATTATCATTGAACCTAGCAAATAGATGACGGTTTTAAGTATATAATACTTATTATTTAATTCAGTATTATTATTTAAAAAAAAAACACCTAAAATATATTTTCTCATCTATTATCTTCAGTCCCTCTTTTTCTTCAACCCTTGAGTTTCTAAATGTGCTATTAAATATTTCCAATTTTGTAACTCAATTCAACTTCACATTTCTCATTAGTTTGGTTCATCAACTCAAAATAGATCAAATCTAGAGCATTATGCACTTGTGCAAATTCATCTCTTAGTTGTTGAGTTCCTTCAATATTCCAAGCAAGATCCTCTTGTTTCTTCCTTAATTGCTTCATAAAAGTGTTACACCACTCTCTCTTTTCCAAACCTTTTAATCTCATCAATTCTAACGTTAAAGACATCACTTCAGCTAACATCTTTAAACCGTCTTGATAAATAATTGTAGCATTATAGTTCCCTTATAAGGCCCCACAATACTTTATCAAATTGGTGGGTCTTAAAGTGTTGAAAATCCGAGACATTCCCTTATAATTTTCTTAAAACTAGCCAATTCAGCTTAGGAAACCAAAAAAATGATGCAAAGGCTTTTACCGATAAAGCTAGCCTAACAAGGTTTTAGTTTCATTTCATAAGTTATCATCAAGTTCAAGCTACTTAATCTATTTTAACATAGTTGATTCAATTGTGTTTGGTTTCATATATCTTGTTTGATATATTATTGAGTGTTAAATAGACCAAATAATAAACAAATTAGATTAGCATTCGACTGTGTATATCTAATGATATTTAATTCTTTTCTTTAGGGTAACAACTTAATATGTAATAAGATTTTCAATAAATAGAAGCCTAGAAGGGTATGAGATGGAAAAGAAGTGGGGGCGAGGATGGGGCGGGGCGGCGAGGGTGGGGATGAGGCTGGTACAACATAAAATCCACACACGCCCCATTACACCATAACGGATACGATTTTATCCCCACCCCAACCCACAAACCCTTTACCCATCCTCATCTAACTGGGGTGGATGCGAGACAAATCTCCACAAAACTGCCCCACAGACATCCCTACTAAAAAGCCTAGCTCACACATTCACAATTAGCCTTGGAAGTGAAGTAGGGCCACTGAAATAACCAAAGCCCATAGTTTCCCCATAGTTAATACTTGGGATTTGGGGATGTTGTTTGCCAACCTCTTGTGAGGTGTTTTGAAAAACACATAAATTCCGCAATTACGAACCATCGAATCGATCGACCTTCCCCCCCAAACAAACAAACACACGCGACACTCTCAGAGAAAGAGGAGAGAGAGAGAGAGAGAGAGAGAGAGATGGATGAGGAAGAACATGAGGTGTATGGAGGAGACATCCCCGTTGAAGGTGATTTGGAAGGAGATTTGGATGCTCACAATCCTGACGTCGACATGACTACCGCCGACGATGACGCCGTCAAGGTTTTTTTTTTTTTAAATTCAAAAATTCGCCGTTACTGTGGTTCTGGAATTCGTTGTATTTTATGTTTGTTTGATATGTTATCTATTTGATTTGATGTATTCAAACCCTATTGCTTAATTTATATGGTTTTTGTTGGTTTCGGTTTCGGTTTCGGTTTCGGTTCGGTTTAGGAGCTTGATGAGATGAAGAAGAGATTGAAGGAGATGGAAGAAGAAGCTGCTGCTCTTCGTGAGATGCAAGCTAAAGTTGAGAAGGAAATGGGCGCTGTTCAAGGTTTTTTTCTTCTTATTACCTACTTTTTTAGGTTTCAATTTTATCTAGCCCTAATTTTTTAAGCACTCCATTTTTATTTTATGGAATTAACCAATCAAATTATCTGTTTGTTTGAGGATGTTGGATTTGGCTTTGATTACTAGTCTAGTTAATTTCATTGTTGATTTTGTTTGTATCTGATTGAAATACATTGAAACTCGTATTTAAAGTAATTGGCTTCATATTCATATAGTTTGTTGCATACATGAGGTTGAGGTGGTGGAGTAGTGGCTATCATTTTCCACCTCGTATATCTGGGGCCTAGAGATCAAACCTCATGGAACTCATTTGAGAAATTCCCTTTATCCCCTCAAGTTAGCCCCCTCCTTACCTTTTAAAAGAAAAGAAAAGTTTGTTGCAATTGTTATTTATTCGTGCTTAAGCGTAGAAAGTTAGATGAATAGCTTTTAGGACACCTCATGTCAATTATAGACCGATAATGTTGCATTTCGTTCTTTGTCCTCATTGTCCATTTATTTATCTGGTATATTGCGAAGAGTATGAAGTTGCAAAACGATTTAGGTGGTTTGGCTAAGTTCTAGATATATCCTCCTAAAATGCTAAAAAGTTTCCTTTCTTGTGCATTTTTGCTATCTTTTATTTTTTCCCGTTTTAATGATCAGTTAGTTGTTAGTATTTGCAACTGCCATTTCTTTTAGGGACGCAAAAAGCCAGAAAGTTTTGTTTTTATTCAGTTGTATGAGCTGTCAGCATGTTATTTCCTTAACAATAGAACACTGGGATGTGTTTTTAGTTGTCAGCTCAAATTCTTGTATGTAGATTGCTATTTCCTCTGACAAATGTAGTTTTTCTACTTTTCAAATTGCCTTTTATTGTTTTAGTTTTTGAATCAGCTACGAGCTTATGCTAGCGGTTATCTTATTTGCAGATCCTGCCACTGCTGCAGAAATGGCTAATAAAGAGGAGGTGGATTCACGGTCTGTGTTTGTTGGCAATGTAAGAACCATGCTCTCCCAGTTAAGCTTCTATGTTATGGTTTACAATTAGAGCCTCTATTGCCAAAAGATGGGTCGAGATTCACCGACCACAATGTCATAAGAAGTACCGCTTAATAAATAATAGGCTATGTTTGAGTTTGTCAGTCAAAGTTTGCAGACCTTGATAAACTTTTTTTCTTCTTTGAGATGATAATGAAATAATTGTCTGAGATATACATCGAATTATAATGTGAATTATCATCATTATGTTTATCCTAAAAGGTACTTTCAGAATGTCATCATTTCCATTAATATTGAAGGTGACAAGATCTGAACATAAAACTCAAATGTGGCCTATTATTTGAAATAGAAATTTATAAGAATACCTAACTTCGGCAAAATTTTAAGGAATTAAGAATCATGTGGGTGATTTTGGAAGCTGATTGTTTTGGGGTCTAGGGAATTACTGGACTTGGCTCGATTCCTCAAAGGCTTGAACTAGATGGGATTTTTATCTTTCTTCGAACTCTTCCCCATTAGAAACCATGGTTGCTTCTCAGACCACATTTTTCTTTTTAGTATGAGGTCCCTTTTTATTATGTGAGGCAATTTCTCCTCCCACTTCGTCCCAATGAGTGAAGAAAGATTTATTGCCTATGGGAAATATAGACTCCAATGAGTTTCTATTTAATTCCAATTTTAAATCCCTTCTTTTATGAAAACAAAGACAAGGTCACAACTCACAGGTGTTTCTTGCAGACCTTTGGGAATGTCCTCTCTAATATATAATTTGACTAGTTAGGGTTAAAGGATATGTTCATCTGAGCCTCCTTGAATCCTGAATCAGTGGGACCAATTTGAGGTTTTAATTGTTGCACTCAAATGTCCTGATTTTGTGTAAAGTTGGTCATCAAAGCATGATATAGCTCTTCATGAGAGGAGCTTTCTTCTAGCATATTGGGGTTGAAGTTGTGTAGAATTCTTATATTGACAGATTTTGTCCTCGTATTTGTCGTTTCTGTCACTTTGTTCACATCAGATCTGTGTTTAGTAGCTAATAGAGATAAGAGCTTGTCGTTGTCAGTTTTGCATATTTTTGCTGACAAATTCAAAATTAAATAAATAATTTTGCTCTATGTAAACCATACCTCTAAGAAGGACTTGCTGGTGATATGATCATACAAGCCTCAACATGTAGATTGTTGAGCATTGCTTTGATCGGGGCTTTTACAGTTTAATACTCGCAAAAATTGATTCTTATTGCGTTGAGTAGGTGTAAAGCCTTCTTCTGAAGGTAACTCGATGATTGCAAGCTCTATGATCATTATTTGTTATCCTGTAATAGATTGATGTATTAGCTTCCTAGTGTGAAGAATGCTAGCAGCTTAGAGGGTAGAAACTACGCTGGTGAAGCAACTTCACATATAGTCTATATTTCGGGTGTGTTATTGTTAATATGAGTTAACCATCTGGAGGCCAATTTGATGACAAACACTTGTACAGTTATAATGGGTTTCGGTACATGAGTGATTGTTAATTAAGACCTGCAGTTTTTGTGGAGTTTATGCTGTGTATACCTATAGTGGTGAAATTGTGAATATAGATTTTGCTATTCAGTAGAAAGGTCTCTTGTTTGTAATAGATTTGCCCTCGCATATATCCACTGCAGCTGTACTTTTGAATCTTGTGCATCTTTTGGTGTTGAATGGAACATCAATATTGAGAGACCTATCTTTTTGTTGATGTTTTCTGCTGCTGTCCTTGCTGTTGGACAGCCATTAAGCCATGAATAACCTTTCCATCTTCACCCCCCTTTGGGTGAGGTGGGGAAGGTCACTTTTTAAAGGTCGCAGAATATTGGAAGCTAGCTAAACTCATCTAGAAAAGTTCAAAAGCAAAGAAAAAGACCCTCAAGTATTGCCTTCGAGAAAGAGAAAAGGGGGGAGGGGATCAGGAAACAAAGAACCAAATACAAGGAAGGAAAGAAAATAGATTGGAAAAATGTGGCCAAGAAAAGAGAAGTATTCTATAATTATACGAAGGAGAATATGAGCTGCTTTCTGTTGAATTCTCCCAACGCATAGACTTAAATCCTACTAGTAAATCTTTTATAGAAAAGATATTCTATTACTATTGATTATAGTATTGGTGGGCACCTACGAATTAAAAGATTTACGCTTTCTTCTTTATTTAAGCCCATGTGTATGGGTTCTCTTAATTCTAACTTTCGATCACTTATTTGTGCATGTGTAAATGCGGTCTTTTTGTGTCCCAATATCCAGAATACCTTTTGTAGTGTTGTTGCGGCCACTAATGATGTACCAAAGTAACCAAACATTTCTCTGTCTCTTTCCCTCCTTTTTGTCCCCTAATGAAGGCATTCCTCAATTGGATGATGTTATTTATTACCCAACTGCCAACTGATGCATGCTCAATCTTGGTTTAAGTAGCAAATTCCCAGATGAGCATTTGTGTTCTGTGTTCGCTTGCTCACCGAGGATCATGTTTTACTCCCTGAAGTAGTATTTTGTTCACATATCAGGAATATTATTGAATCCTGTACCAAAAATATCTATTATGAGCCTAGTGGTCCTCTCCTTTTGTGGGCTACCTCAGTGGATATTCCTTCTTTTTTTTACACCTCATCTCTTTTCTTTATGTATTATTGTCTATGATTTTAACTGCCATTATATACGTCATCACATTCTGCTTTAAGCAAGTCATGGTTTGAGTTAAATGTCTTACTATGATCGCAGGGTTTTCCTTCCTCATCAAGTTCCTTGTGTCTTAATGCTGGACTTGGTACCCAATATTTGGAGATTGGTTGGCATAGTTTAAGAAGTAGCTCTTTGTTGGGCACTGAAGGCCGTTTCTGTGCTTGTATGATTTAAAATGTTGAAAAAGATGAAAAAAGAAAAAAAAGAAAAAAAACAGAGAAGAAATCATAGAAAAGAAAGAGAAGTGGAAAAAGCTGGAAAACATTAAAGTCTCCCCAGAAAAGAAGGAAAAAGGAATATTACTATAAAAAGAATAGAAGAGAAAGGGAGTACAAAAGAAACGTGTATTTTAACTTGTTGATCGTATATCTTTTCGTTTTTTATTTCCCTTTTTTCCTCCAAGTGGAAGAAATGGAGTTGGATGAATTGTAAAAATACGTGTTCGTGGCTGTGGTCCAATTAGAACTCTTCTTGTCCAAGATAGTGTGCAAGACTTCACTGCTTTCAACTGCAGAGGCACGCTACTACAGCTGAAGCTAGTTGCAGGGGCGGTGGTGAGCACTGTTGTCTGAATCAGCAAATCCAAACACTTCTTGCAGGTGTGATGATGGATGCTGTAAAATCATGTACCTAATCATGTACCTTTGGCCTTGCAATTCTCTTTTCTTTTTTCCTTCTTTTGTTGCAAGGGTTATTAGAGTTAAATGTGGAAGAAAAGTTATTTTCATTTGCTGTTTGAAAGAAAAAGAAAGACGGGAGACGGTAAAAAATCTTATAGTTCAGATTGCTTGATCTTCCTTGTTGGTGTGATTGTAGTGAAGAATTAATAGTGTAATGGATATGATGAGGGAGTGTTCACGAGTTGGTGCTTCACAAAGGCGTAAGCAATTTTATGTGTTTATAATGCTGTCTCAAAGGAGAAAAAAAGTCTTGGTAATTTACTTTAGGCAGTTTGAGCTTTTGAAGCTTAGATTCTACATGCATACATCAGAACTATGTATCTTAATTGTTCAGGTTTGCGAATATAGTTTTATAAGGGTGTGTTTGATGGATTTAGATTCTGTTTGTGTGTGTGGGTGGGGTTTTTTTTTTTTTTTTTTTTGGGGGGGAAGAGAGTGAGAGAGAGGCTGAAAGGCATGTGGGTATGCATCAATAATTGAAAGGCATGCGGATACTCCTCGATATCTCTCAATCCTTTTGATTGTATTACCCCAAGATATCATTCAATACTTTATATGTAAGCATTAAATTTTCTTTTTCTATAATTAACAGTTGTAATCTTATTCTGGAATAATTGTAACCCCACTTGTCTCCCAAAAAATTAATTACCGCAAGGAGATACTTGAAGTTGGTTTTGTTTGGATTCCCTCCATCCCTTTATTACCCATCCTCTCTGCTCAAGGGGCTGGTGAATATCCCATGATGAACCATACCAGTTGAACTTGCTACTCTGTTTGACCAATTGTGTGCAGGTGCTTCTTATCAAAACAAAAAAAGGATTGTGTTGGTGCTGGCTATGATCTGTGTATACTTCTTTTTTTGACTAACTTTGCTGCATGAACACTTCGGATTTGCTTATACCTTGCAGGTTGATTATGCATGCACCCCGGAAGAAGTTCAGCAGCATTTTCAAGGTTGTGGGACAGTAAATAGAGTGACCATTCTTACAGATAAGTTTGGTCAACCAAAGGGTTTTGCATATGTGGAATTTGTTGAACAGGAAGCTATTCAACAGGCACTTCAGCTGAATGAATCTGAATTACATGGTCGTCAATTAAAGGTATTTTCATAATGGTGATTTGATGTATGTCTTTCCTGGTATTGATGCCTTGCTGGTTGGATGTATTCCAATATTTTCACCATTTGTCACTCGTTAATCACATTCGTCTGGCTAATAATTTGCAGGTGCTGCCCAAGAGAACAAATGTGCCGGGAATGAAACAATTCCGCGCAAGGCGTTTTAATCCTTATACGCCCTTTCGTTCCCGTAGACCATTCCCTCCACCTTTCTTCTATAACCCATACGGTTATGGGTACGTAAACTTCTAGTTTTTATTTTTATTATTTAGGTAGTACATGTACAATTTTGTTAATATGCTTGTAGTTATTTGGGGGTTTCTGCTATGACTTTATAAGCTCAAGTGTTAACCTGTTTCAAATTGTGTCTGAATCTCCCACCTCTTCAATAGATTTTGTGCTCATAATAATTGAGCTTGGAGATCTGTAAAAGGGTCCAACTTCATGCAAATAAATATATAAAGATAATGTGTATGAGATGAATGATTTATCACTTTCTAAAATGCTTGCTTTGTCTTGCATAAACCTTGTATTTTATCTTGATTGGTTGGGGGCGAGGTTATATACAACCGTAAGTTGACCCCTAAATTCCATAAAAGGGGCAATGTGGCAACTGAAATCGTGTTTTTGTGGTGTATTATCGACTCATATGTAATGTGGCTGACTATCTTCTCGCCATTATATATGCTGCAGGAAAACTCCTAGATTCCGAAGGCCGACCCGTTACATGCCCTATTACTAGAAGAAGGAACTGTATTCCCATGATAGGATTCGTTGTGTGTACTAATAGATATGTTGGAGCTGTCATCTTCTGCTTGATAAACGTTTAGTTACTGTTGCTTTGATGCACTTTCAGATGTATGACATATGTTTTCGTATTTTATACTTGTGTTAGATATTCTATTTTCTTCTTTCCTTTTATTTAGCAGTAGTTCCCACTTCCCTCTGTAATTCTGTCCTCTTAAGGGATGCATGATCTCTTATTCTCTTTGATTGATCAGCCTGTTTTCCGGAATTTCAGAAACGGAAGCTACTTAAACAAGGTTTTAAAAATTGTATCAGCTTTTGAAAATACAATTTCTATTTTCTATGAAACATCCGTGTACACTTTACAACACTACATGCTCACTAAAACGTTTGTTCTTGTTGAAAGACAAAACAAATGAGCTCTCTGCTGACAGCCTTCATCCACCCAACATGAAGGGCCTCTTTATAAAAAAATTAGTAACATAAAAGTAAGTGAACCATATGCTATAAAGTACTTGAGATAACTGGTGCATTGTTGCAGAGCTACGTAAGATAGAGGCTCTCTTACGTAAATAGACGATTGAGTATAGATTAGAGGTTTGGACTCATTTAAGAGAACTCAGCCAAATCTTTTATGTTGGTGTTTGGTAAACAAAGACTAAAAGAATAATTTCGACTTAAAACCTAATTTTGAAAAAGTTGATGCAGGGAGGATTTGGTGATAGATAATTACCATAAAAGATAATAAAAAAAGATATGTCAATGCTCAATTGGCCATTGTACACAATTAAGTATCAACTTTATACCAAAAACTTTTATACAAACATCTAATACAATACAATAGTCAAAACCAGCTAATACAATTGGCTAATCAGCTATTCATTACTAGCCAAACTTGGCTAAAAACGGTAAAAACAACAATAAATCAAGCTCGAATGATACTAACAATTTGATAGACGGTGCATTCTTGTCTTACCGGAGAGCAAATTTCAATATAATCGTTTTGTAGCTTATAGAGTAAGAGGTAACTTTGGATAATTTACACTTTGTAATTATATAATTGAGTACGTCGTCCACCACAAAGCCTGGAGTAAAGGTGTCAAGTAACAACTTCTAAATTTAATTGGAATGATGCACAGTATCTGACTTAAGAGATCTAATCATTGGCTTTATCTTTTCAGTAAGCTTAATAATTCCCAAGAACATGAGCCTATAAATTACCACCATACCAATCAAGATTGCAAGGTCTACCCATTTAGAGTACCCCATTTCAACCTGCCAAAAGTTCTTCAGCACTTCCTCCCCACTAATAGTTGCTCCTCCTCCCACTAGATCATTAGGAAATCTCAAGCCTTCAAACTCATTCTTGTAAAACCCTTGATTTGCGTACTTATGGAAAGCAATGTAGTACATTGGGTACCTCCAAAATGGCTTAGGAAGATCGTTGGGCAATCGAAAAAATCCGCCATTTAACATCATTACGCCTTGAATTCCAGCCCCAGTTATGATACCCATGAGAAAGTCTGGGACTAGGCTTGCTACAATCATCATTAGGCTCTCGACTAGCATCATGCACACAAATAGCACTAGTGCAAAGTACACAAAGTGACTGAATTCTGTTTGAAGGTGTACAAGATAATAGGCTATTGCTCCTGGTATTAGAGAGATGATGAGCAAGTAAGGAATTGAAGATAGTGTGTTCCCGATTGTGTAGGCACCAACACTGTAGTGTCCGTTAAGCCTTTCTCGTTCAAAGATCTAGCAACAAACACAAATGAAACGCATAAGTTAACTGATTACATGAGTTGTCAATCAAAACCTAAAATTTAAGGTAGATGCATGGTCCGACTTACCAAGCATACCCTTAAATTTAGTTTCAATTACGTTTCAACAATGGTGATAAGTCTCATGTTAGATAAATTACAATACAATAATGTTCTAACCTTCATGTCCTCGACAAACGAAGGAAACCCTCCAATTGCCATAAAAGTTAAGAAAGCTGCAACGAACATGAGCATCGATCCTCTAGCCTGCAAATTTCATAACATATTGTGTTATAACGCATATGATATCTTTTATCTAGATGATAAATTGATAACATATGTAAACGGTCTAATCACCTGAATGGAACCATAAGAGTGGCCAATATCATAGAATATAGTTCCCACGCACAAGCAAAGTGCAACGTAGACTGCAAGGCGAAGCCAATAATATCCCAAGTCACGGTACATGTTCACGAAAGATCTTTTTGTAAGAACAAACGACTGAGTAATGAACCCAGCATTTTTCCTTTTGGAATCTGTCGAGCTTCCCCCCTGCAATGATTTACAATTTCAATAATATTACACTTATTCTGTTATCTTATCATATGCTTTTTTTTTTTTTTACACATAATTGTTGATGCGTCTAATATACATCAGGGTGTACAATGTACCAACACCTCACGAGATAAAGTCAATTACCAGTTGACATATCGTTGATATGTGATGTTGAACTCCTATATAGGTTTGTGATGATTTGTATGAATTTACAAGAGTGCTTATTGCTTCTTCAGTGCTCTTCATTCCATTCAATCCTTGTTCAATATCCTAAAATAAGAACATTATGTTATAGATATGACCCTTAACTGATAAGAATATAGTAGTATATTTCAAATTTCATTAGATCAATGAAATATAAGATTACACATTTGTAAGAGTACTTACAGTTTCAAAGTCCTTGTTGATGGTTCTTAGGAAGTGATCCGAAGGATTCCTCATGGTTGGGCAAGGGAAGCCACTCAAAGAGAAGAACTGCATATAGAAACATATACAGTAAATCACAAATCACAAGTATGGCAAACCAAAGTCTTTTTGGCTCGGGCCAACTTTTTGGTCCGAGCCTGGCCTAGCTCATGATCAACTCTAAGTGGCAAATTTTTATGATACACTAAAGTTGGTTAAGAGTCGTTCAAACTTACCTCATTAGCAGTTGAAGCCGGACCAAAGTACACGAGTTTTCCTAAAGAGAGGAGACATAGATTGTGGAAGAGCTCAAAGACTTCACTGCTAGGCTGATGAATTGAAGCAACAATCGTCCTGTGATCTTGTTTTGCGAGCTTGATGATTCGGCTCATGACATGGTAAGAAGCCGCGCTATCAAGGCCGCTAGTAGGCTCATCTAAGAACAGAAGCCTTGGCCTTGTCAAGATTTCTATGCAGATACTGACCCTTCTTTTTTGTCCTCCACTAAGACCTTTTACTCTCCAACCCCCTATTCTTGTGTTGACACAACCTTGTAAACCCATGTCTTTAATCGCGTCATTAGCTCGCTCTAATTTCTCAGATTTAGTTATTGAATCTGGTAGTTGCAGCTGAGCTGAGTAGTATATGGCTTCTTTTACAGTTAGCGTTGTCATTAATGTATCATCTTGGGTCACGTATGCCTAACATATGCACAAACAATATTTTAGACAAAATCTATAACTTGAGTATTCAAGGTGGTACTTGGTGGTGGACACTGGACACTGCCAACATGTTAGCCACCTCAAGCTAGTGGAACCGACACGATCAAACGTGCTCGGTTCGCAAGCTATATTTGTTGGCCTAGGCTCTAGGATGGCCAGCACGAGGAGACACGTCTAGGAGTGTTATTAACGAGCCGAACCGAGACCAAGTCTGGGGTTGCTCGGCTCGGCTCGTAACACTTTTACTCGAACTCGAGCTAGGTCTCGAGCTTTTTCGAGCTTAAAATTAATTTATAGTTTGATTTACCTTAAAACTAAACTTGAGTTAAAAAATTAATTTCATATATTCTATAAATAGGTTTAGACTACTTACTTTGAGTTTTTCACAATTATCGTGCATAATTTAAGTATAACTTTTCATTTAATTTCTATAATATATAAAATAATATAGCTAAAATATATTTTGAGTCTGCTCACGAACTTTGCTATGCTAGGCTCTAGAAAATTTAGAGCCGAACTCGAATAGTTTGCGAGCCAATTGGGCTCCTTAACACCCCTAGACACATCCATTGCCACCTTTACCGAGTACACTCTTAGCTACAGTGTAAGATATCTTACCGAAGTCCCAAAAGCAAGAGTTTGTTTACGACCGTTAATAAGAATTTCCCCTGTTTGCCTGGTTTTTGAACCTAACCTTCCTGTGCAAAAAAATATACGTAGTAATTAGCAAGAGTTTACAGTAACTAGTAAGTAAAATTAGCTAGTTCCTCAAACTGGACCATACGAGTATAGGCTACGAGTGACTGTTACCATTCTTACCAACAATGTTGTTTGTAATTTGCTATTTGGAGTGTTGTTTAATTCAATTGGAGTGGGAGCACACTATGTTTTTTGCTAATAATAGCTCCCTTATGTGACAATAATACTTCCTCCGTTTCATTTTACTTTCTACCACACTATCTTGACAATTTTTGCTAATAATAGCTCCCTGTATGTGACAGTAATAGTAGGTGACGGTAGCAGTGCCAATTTGTTCGTTTGATATTGATTTTATTCCTTTCAATCTGATTCTGAGGCGTCTACATGTTTGCGGTTGTTGCTACTCGTGTCATTATGAGTTGTATTTTGTTAATCTTATTTTAATTCATTGTTATTATGAGATATTCTTAGGATATTTCACCAAGATACTAAAGGATCGTGAAGTGTAGCTCATAAATGTAATATTATATCATGCTCCTAGTTGCATAAATAATTATGGTAGAAATTCATGAATATATATGTTATAGTTCAATGCATCATAGTTATTGACTATAATAATTAATATCATTTACTCGCCCATTTGTGAATTAATTAGGTGACTTGCTTGACCAAATTTTTATTTTAATAATTACCTATATAATCAAATTGCTTAAACATATCTCAAACAACATCTCACCAATTGTAAATAAAACAATACTTCCAAATCTCAGGCATAGTGGTGATATTCTAGGATTATTAGAACCTTATTACTTAGTGAACACGTCTTTCTGTAGCAATTCTTAAAATATTAACATAATTCACAAAAGACAAACTAACTTGATCATACTAAATTGCAAATTTGCAATACTATGTAATAGAGTAAGCCACACTTGATTGATCTGGTTTGAACCATTAAACAAATGAATATATATATATATACAATACAGTAATTAGTTAACGTAGTGCTTCTCTTGTTTTACTTTTATGATTTGCAATATTTACCTCGCTTTTTTTTGTTAAGTTTCATAATTTTTCAAAAGTAATTTTTTGAAGATACATCTTTAAAATATCAACTTCTTTTCTAACATAAAATATACAAAATCATAACTAAAGTTATCCACGGTTAAAATTGTTCGTTAAAAAAAAAAGTTACAACCAATTGACAATAGATGAAGTATTTCTTACCAGCCAGTGCATCCAAAAGCGTGGACTTGCCACAGCCAGAAGGACCCATAACAGCCAAGACCTGTCCGGGCTCAGCAAAACCAGCAACACCTTCTAAGATGGGACGTCGCCCTCCACCACCGTAGCCGCCTTTACCACCATTAACCGTAACCCACAAATCTTTCCATGTCAACGACACATGACCTTTACTACCACTTCTATGCTCATCATTATCATCATCATCATTAAACTCCATTTTCTTAGCAGATACAGTATTATTACTAATACCTCCTGTTAAGCTAAATGGAAAAAACCTCCTTAAGCTGCTAGAATTCCTCCTTAAACTCTCATTTTCACCTTCTTTTTTCTTCTCTTCCTTAGCAGCTTTAGCTAACGGCCTTGTTGGGCTTGGGCTTGGTGTCCATCTTGGTACATTATTTGCGTTTATTTCTTCCATTACTACTACAAAATGGGGAACTTAAAAAAGGAAAAAGAAAAAAGAAGTAAGCTTAGTTTTTGTTATTTTCTCTATTTTTTGGGTTTGAGGAGCAAAAGAGTTTGAGTTTCAACGTCCTACCTTAGAACTAGTTTTTATACACTCTCTTAGTTTGAACTTTATTATATTGATACAATTAAATATGGTGCGTGCTCAAAATTGTGTATTTAACTAATATAAGTCGTAAGTCGTAAGTGGTCCGCGGTCGGGTCTATTGGCCTATTGGGTGGCTGGTATGGCAGCTTCTGTGTATACCTGGCACAAACATGCGTGTGTAT
This sequence comes from Beta lomatogona, assembly GCA_947646795.1. NCBI lineage: Eukaryota > Viridiplantae > Streptophyta > Magnoliopsida > Caryophyllales > Amaranthaceae > Beta > Beta lomatogona. The sequence goes on from CANSNZ010001499.1 coordinate 39,447, forward strand.
TATGAAGTCGAGCAAATGGTTTTTTTTTGGCAATGGAGCAAATGGTTACAACGCGTATTAGTTCAAAATTTGGAAATTCTTCATGTGCTAATTAATAGCTCGTCCTGTTTGGTAGACTAAATTCCTTTTGCCTTATTTTTATATTATACTCTTAATATTGACCAATTTTATACTCTCTTTGTTTCTTTTTAATCTACACACTTTCATTTTTTATTTGTTTCTTTTTAATCTATACACGGTTGTTTTTTCAATTATTGGTAACATGTCACATCTACTTTCTCCTCTTTTTCCACCCATGTCATCTACTTTTTTAATATTTTAACCCACCTTTTAATTTATCTCTCTCACTTTTCAATTTCTCTTTGCACCTTTTCAGTTTCTCTCTCATACTTTTACACTTTCTCCTTGGTTCTCCCCCAAAGTGAAGTGAGTAAATTAAAATGAAACGGAGGGAGTAGCATGCTCTTCCAATAAATTTTTCTATGAATATGTTGCTTTCTACGCAAATTTTCAACTAATACAGTATTGTATGGCAGCCACCATTTTATAAGGGAGTAGCATGCTCTTCCAATAAATTTTTCTATGAATATGTTGCTTTCTACGCAAATTTTCAACTAATACAGTATTGTTATATTGTATGGCAGCCACCATTTCATACCGTAACTCTTCCTGCTTTCCTCCTCGTATGGTCAATTAATTGAGAGCTCATTTGAGCGATGGATAAATTAATGGAAGTTTACATAAAAAATTCAGAGTTTAAAATTCGCCTCAACCCACAAATTAAAAGTACTATCTCTATTTTCTTTTCTTTTCACTTTTATTTTTTTCTTGACAACAACTACATCACGTGACTTTAGTAGTCTACTATTAATCGGTATTCCTTAATCTCTTTTCAAAAAGTAATAAAAAAAATTGGAAAAATTATGCGGGGATAGTACCATGTACTAATGTGTTTAAAAAGTTGGTCCATGGAATAGAATTGCCAAAAAGAACCGAGGTACTCTATGATATTTTCTCTAATATTTCTAATGTCGAAAGTAACTTTTAGGATTTGGAGATGAGAAGATGAGAGGAAATACTATGATGCAAATGCAATATATATATTCCATGTAATATGTTCCTCAATAATCAAATCTTAAACTGTTGACTTATTAATAGAAGTGGTTACAAATTACCGAAAATTTTTTATAATAATAAGTTGATATCAATAAAAACACCAGTACAACAAATCTAATTAAGGAAATTTCGGCGATTGATTTTATATATATATTTATGTATATATATATTTATATATATACATACATACATATATACATACATACATACATATATAATCAATCACCGAAATATTTCACTTTGGCTATAAACACTAAATATTTCAATGTTTCATTTTCATCTATTAAGAAACAAGGAGAGCATTATCTTATTCGAAATCAATTGTTTTTCTCCCAAAAAGAAAAAACATCAAATGTTTCTGCTTTTGGTTTTTGATAATCTCTCCATAGAGGAGTATAATTTATTACAAAAATTACTATTAATATTTGTCTAACATAGTTTTTTGTTTAAAACATCTCTCTTTCTAAATAAAAGGATAAAACAAAAGGTAGGTGACATAGAACATTGCTCACTAAATTTCATCACAAATTTCCATATGTATCATTATTTAGGTACCCTATTTTTTTCTTCTTTAAGAAAATAAGTTTTAGGATTGATTAGGTCCAATTAAAACTAATAGGATTCAATCAGGTGTAAATATAAGGTAAAGTTAGAGTCGATGAGTTCTAATTATAATGTCTAGCTAGCAAATTCACTTCAGTTGGACTTAGGTGAATGGAACGCACCCTTCACCCTTTTAGAAAAGCCTACTACTACAAATATAATATATCCATAACAGTAAAGATAATGCATGGAGAGCAAAGACGTTTATAGAGTCTACAAACACATGGGCAAAATTGTGAATTGCTGGAGAAACTGAAAAAGATGTCCCCTTATTGGTAATAAGATTTGCTAATTCCCCTAAAAAAAAAGATTTGCTAATTTATTTATATTTATAAATGTATATACCTGAATGTGTAATAAATTGCATTTGAAACAAGTGGTAAACACATTGTAGCATTGAAGTATAATGCCAAAAAAAATTGAAGTGTAATGCCTTAAAAGTGATTGAGTGATCCAAAGGCTTGTCAACGAATTGAATAAAACTTGGTTGATTGATTGGGTAGGTTACCCAATACTAATAGATTTTGATGTAATGTGAATCTAAATCAGCATTACAATTATTTTTTAATGATGTATTAGGAGTAATCTATCCAGTGGGTAGATGTAGTTATATCCTTGTCAACCCTTTAATTATTGAAATTTCATTAGTCAAGAATACATTTAAACATTAAGGGCCTGTTCGTTATCCTTTTTTGTTTTCAGTTTTTTTGAAAACTAAAAACCAAAAACAGGAAATCAGAAAAAGTGGTTTTCACTTTTTAGTTGTCAGTTTTCAATATCATCATGTTCCCAATAAATTTGATTAAATTTTTTATTCATTATAGGACATATATCATATGACTTTGAAAATCAAAAAACCAGAAAACAGAAAACCACATTAATACCGAACGGGCCCTAAGTTTATGACAATTCTCTTTCCAATTTATAACATACTCTCTCCGTCCAATTTTATAATTCTCGTATTCCATTTTGGATGTCCCAAAATGTTTTCTCATTTCCCTTGTTTCTATTCTAAAATATCACTTTTTTACTCTCATTCTCCTCCTTTTCATATGGATTTTGACACTCTCATTTAATATTCCCTCAATCTCATTGGTTAGGTATAACAAAAAGCATTTTATAATCTCTCTCTCCTCTTTTGACACGCCCGCTCATTTAATGTTCCCATTTTTTTCATTTTTTTAATGACAATAATGCCAAAAAAACAACTCCCTATACATGTATACCACAATTATCTATACAAATATATTAAAAGGTGTTCAGAAGCAAGTCTACACGCCACGTGACACTATCCCTTGAGTTGTTTCGTTCCATGTCATCAACATTCATTAAAAAATTAGAAATATGCTCCGTACAAGATTCGACCACGCGACCTCAAGTTAATATAGTAAAGTTCTAACCAATGAATTATGCAACATTAGATGGTTTCTTTTGACATGAAAATATTAATAACTCCGGGCATCGTCCGAGGCTAATAACTAATTGTTTCTTTAATTTCTGTTTCATTGAACTATAAAATGGGATAGAGGGAATATATATTAATATTTTATTATATTGTGTCTGACAGGATATTTTCCCCAAAAGTTGGTAGAGGCCCTGGCCCCTGAGGGTATGCCTTCCCCCAAGAGGCCCTGGCCCCTGACGGCCCGTTTGGTAGTCGTTAATAAATTGCGGTAATGGGAATGAATTTAAGTGTAGATTACAAGGGAAGCACCCTTAAAATCTCCATGGGGAGGCAATTTCAACCCCCAAGTTTGTGTTCTTTCTCGCAATCTCACCCCTAATTTTCGTTACCACTCATTACCACCTAACAAGGTGGTATTGGATGGAAATGACAATTCAAGAAGAAAAATAGACACTTTAGGATAAATTAACATTACCATGGGAATGAACAATGATTTTCTTCACAAATTTACATACAAATTCATTCTCATTACCACCATTTATAACCAACTACCAAACGGGCCGTGAGGGTATGCCTTCCCCCAAGAAAGGGTAAGATTATATGATTTATATCTGCATGCTGTACAAGTGTACAACGGTTAGTAGTGGAAGGAGTAATGAAATTCACCGGATTCATGACTTTATCAGCTTTGCCAACAAATTGTTGTCATGTAAAGATAAGCATTTAATGAGGTCTTATTGGATTTGATAGATACTACTAATTTGACATATAAACTTCTTTGTTTTACTCCATTTTTTACAAGGTTTTTATTTTTGGCAATATATATTCTCTTTTTTTCTCTCCTAATATCTCTCTATTTCTCTCATCTCTTTGATAAATGTGCAATGGAATACATTGCTAGTCTTTAAAAACAGAGGAAGTATATTTTAGATATTAATTTTCCATCAATATGATCGATACTAATAATTTGGCATCTATCTGATAGATAGTTGTAGGCACTAAAAATTATTAGTTTTCTACATTAATATTTTTGAGCTAAAATAAATATTACTAGTTTTGATACTGTGTGATGCACGGTTTTTTTTCATGAGAGTGAATAGGAGTAATTATGAAGCTTAGCACAGTTTTTACTTTTGCTTTTTCGTAATTTCTTTAGAGGTATAATTAAACAATTACTCTTGATATTTGTCTAATATATTTTTGTATTTAAAACGCCTCTGCTTCTTAATAAAAGGAAAAAAAAAGCCTCAAGGTAGGTAACATACAACATTTCTAAACTGAGATAATTGTATTTTATCATAAATTTCCAACATATATACCATTATTTGGGTAGGCATTATCTTTTTCTTTAAAATAATAATTAAGGTTTAAGGTCATTGATTTGGTCTCACCAAAGGTAAATAGGATCTAATCAGGTGTAAAAATAAGATAAAATTAGATTGATAAGGTCTAATTATGGTTAACAATTTTAGTTGGAGTTAGATAAATAGAAAGCACCGCTACTCTTAGTAGCGGTTTCCCTTCGTGAAATGAGGATGGCCGCCCTAGGTTGGTTCTGGGGCGCATTATAAACCGCTACGGTTAACGGTTTTGTTTAATGAACCGCTACTCCTAGTAGCGGTTTCTTTTTTCTACAACCACTACTGAAGATAGCGGCTCATCGTCATTAACCGCTATCCTGAGTAGAGGTTTTGCTTAAGTAAAATAAAAAAAAAAATTTCTAGCATACAATTCAACGTGGACGGTATGCAGAGAAATAAGTTTAACTTTGACACAAAGTGGGAATTAAAACTCCCTTTGACGATATCTAGGGAAAAAAAGTTCGTACAAAAATTAACGGATCTTGGTCCTTTAAAGTATTTTCTTGACATTGAAGTTGCTTGTAGTTCATCTGGATTGGTTTTATGTCAACGATAGTATACCCTAGATATTATTTATGAGGCAGTTTTATTGGGAGCCAAGCCAAGTGGCTTCCCCATTGAGCAGAATCATCGCTTGGCGCACACCTCTGGCCCCATTTTGGAGGAAGCATACAGGAGAGTTGTTGGTCGATTGATTTACTTTGTTTTTACTCGTCCTAACTTGGCATATGCCGTTCATGTGTTATCAGTTCATGCAGGAACCTCGTCAAGAACATTGGGAGGTTGGGTTTCGCGTGGTTCGTTATTTGAAAGGTACTCCTGGCCAAGGTATTATTTCGTGCAGATAGTGAGATGTCCCTTCTTGGATGGTGTAATTCAGATTAGGCTGCTTGTCCTATCACTCATCTTTCTATGACTGGTTGGATTATTTTCTTGGGTCATTCTTCTATCTCCTAGAAGACAGAGAAACAACATACAGTTTCTCGTTCATCTGCCGAGGTAGAATATCGCTCTATGGCAGCTATTACATGTGAGTTGAAGTGGTTAAAGGGTCTTCTCTTGAGTTTAGATGTTCATCGTCCCCAATCAATTCCTTGTTTTGTGATAGTCATTCTGCTCTTTATTTGGCTCACAATCCTGTTTTTCATGAATGCAGTAAACATACAGAGGTTGACTGTCATTTTGTGTGTGCTGCCATCACTGAAGGTCTTATTTCTCTATCTTATATGTCTACAAAAGCACAATTGGCGGGTTTTTTCACTAAGACTCTAGGCAAGTCTCAGTTCGAGTTTCTTTTGTCCAAGTTGGGCATTGTGAAACCTTCCCATGCTCCAACTTGAGGGAGGGTGTTGAGATAATTAAGGATGTAGTACAAAGATAGAATTGTAATTATCTTAGGTTTTCAATTTCTTGTAGGTTTCCTAAAACTCTTGTATTATATATTGTGATGGCATAATGAGAGAATGCAAGCTTTGCAACCCTAATCATATTTTACATATATATAATTAAAGATTTTAAGGTCAAATTAAGAAGTGCAATGGCAAACTGCACAATCAAAGTAGGAAGAAAAAAAAAAATACTAAGGGAGTACCAAAAAATCTACTATAAGTTCTTCTAGTTTCTATGTGGTCAAAATTAGATGACTTTGACTTTTATTATGAACTTATATAATTGAAAATATTATTATGTGAGATTTTATGAAATTCATCTCAATTTTATATTCCTTAATAAAAACAAATAATTTTATTACTTCTCGCTTAATATATTAGATATTAATTAAAAGTTAAAGTTGTATATTGGAGACAATAAAAATGCAACGCACAAGATTATTATGAAAGGGAGAGAATAGAGCTGATCAGACAATGCCCGTCCCGAAAAATCAGCGGGCTTGGGCACCAAAATGTGGCCCGAAGCTGGGCTTCAGGTCTGAGCTAAGTGGCCCGACTTATTTTGGGCCGGGTTCTGGACAGACATGCAGGCCCGCCTTTTGGCCCGGCCCGACCCGTGAATATAAGTCAGCAAAGGGGTTTTATTTTGGGCTTGCGTGGTTATTGTGCTGCTGCTGGTCTATTCCCCCAACCGCCCCAGAAATCCATCCCCTGCCACCCTTCCCCTCCAACCCACCTCCCCGCCTAACCCCCGAAATCCCATCCTCCTCCCCGCCATTCCCCCCTTCCACCCCCTCCCCGACCACCCTCGAAATCCATCCCCCTCCTCTGCCACCCCTCCCCCCCACCCCCCCCCCCTAGCAATCCCCCGAAATTCTTGGTATAAGTGGGGAATCAAAACCAATTTCCTTTATATATTATTGGTATTTTTAAGTAAAAATGAGAATGAATATGAGAGCCTCCATTCACCTGAAATTAAAAAATAAAAATAAAAATGAAACGTTATTTATCTTCATCTTCAATAAATCCGCATCATCTTCTCCATTGCATATACTATTTGAGTTCTATCAGCTCCAACCACTGACAATTCTCGTGTCTTGAAGTTTTTTTTCTTTTCTTTCTCCCACCAATCCTAAACACCAGATATAATTTTGAATTAGAGGTTTTTTTTTCTATCTCATCAGATTTGGAATTTTCTTTCTTCTAGCTTGCTTTCTCATGGATGGCTGTTTGGATTTTGGCAGTTTGAGAAGGGCAAGGACTGGTTGGGCAAGAAAGGTGTTGCTCATCACTTGTGGAGGGTTTTGTGTTGCTGGTGGTTAGTGGGTTAGTGAAGAAATGGGGTCAGATTGTTGGCGGGGCTAGAAGATGAGTGATGGTGGGATCGGGGATCTAGTGGTGCTGTGGTGGCGACAGTGGAGGGGTGCACCTTCGGTGTTGTGGTGGAGGGGTGGTGTTGTGGCGGGGAGTTTTGAAGGTGGGGATGAGAGGGGTGTGCCCATTAGATGAGAGAGAAAATAAAAGTTGGGTCAAAAAAATAAAAGGAAATTCGTTTTACCTGTGACAGCAGGCCATTAACCTGCTAGGACCAAATTTGGCAAAAATGATGCATAGTTGGAACCGCTCAGAAACAATATTTAGTTGGGACTGAAAATGGTGGAACGCCCATAATTGGGACTGTTCCTATCAATTTTTCCAAATTCAAAAAAGAGCTGGAGTCTGCAACTCTGCATTGCTTACTCCCAATAGTACGTTGGGTGATATACATATACCATTGTTAAAGGTTGGTGCCTTGCTTTTTAATTCCCTTACAAGTTTGCAATTTTTATAGTTGGTTTTCATTATTGATTGCGAGCTAATGAGAGAGTTAGGAGTATTAAAATAGAGTGGTGTCGCCATTTATCTAATTATAAATACCGCAACTCTGCTATATTGGCTGGTCAAATATTATGTGATGCAATGCGAGTGGAATAAATAGTTTGACTTTGAAAACTTAAAAGACAACTCGCTTTTCCCACGCAATTTTTTTTTCTTTTAATACTAACCGCAACACTATATATATATATACAATAATTTGTAGTTAGCTAAATATTAGCAAGCTAAGATAAAGGGAGAAACCAAAAGAAGATAAAAATGGAGGTGGGTAAAATGATGGAAGATTGGCCAGCAGAAAAGAAGGTGAGTTGGCTGAGATCACAGATAATTGGAGGGAGTAGTGCACAATTTGAGTCTCCTTTTGGCAAACGCCGAATAACTTACGCCGATACTACTGCTACCGGCCGTTCTCTTCACTTCATTGAAGATTATATCACCACCAATGTTCTTCCTTTCTATGGTAATAATTTCCATTTTTGATCTATCTATCTGTTAGATTGCTACTTTATTTGATCATAAGTTTGTTGTAAAATCTATAACTTTATTCAGAATTATGGAGAATATTATTGGCTAAAAGTATCATTATTTAAGTAGTTGAAAGATTATGTCCTTCCTCCGTTCAAAACTTTTTTTTTTTTTTTTTTACTGGTGAAACACTTCTCTCTTTTATATGAGAGTTTTTTTTAGAGTAGTGTCTCATTCATTTCAGAAGGGAGAAAGTATATATTTTGGTAATGAAGTTGGACCTAAGAGTGAGGCCGTGGGGAAGGGGAAGCGAAATAGAGAATTCCATCTCCACAGTGCCTCGAGTGGGTCGAAACAATAACTTCAAATTCATTAGGTGCAATGCAAGTTCAACCTCTAAATTAACCCATCTACAACAGGTGGGTAGCTATTCAAAAGCAAAATTGAATCATGCTGAACCTCTGAATTAACCAAGCTTTGCATTTTTTCCTTTTTTGGTAATGAAAATGGGTCTAGGCCAGGGTCTTACTTCCAGGATACTCTCAAGTCCCAACCCAATGATCAAGCCCTAGGCACCTCGAGGTTGGGGGGGGGAGGTAGAGCTAAATACGAGTTGTGTTGAATTGAGTCGAGTTATTGAATATTCGAGCTAAGCTTGATAAGGATTGTAAGTGTCCGAGGTGAGCTAGATCGATACTTTAGAATCATGTTTGAGTTTGGCTCGTTAATAATTTTGTTTGTTCGAGCTAAACTGATCAAGCTTGCTCGTTTGTAGTTTGAGCTCGAACACCAATGAAGCTTCATCTAATAAACGAGTTTTGTAATTATCACAGTATTTTGTAGATAAAAGCAAACAATTATATACTCATATTTTTCTTTATCATCAACTAATAAAATGATAACTAGCCAAACTAACATAAATTAAGAGTTCAAAAGGAGAGAAACCACAATTCCAGCAACCAGTACATGATAATAATAAATTGATAGGTTGCATAATCATTTTATTGATTAATCTTGATAGAAAAAAAAAATCCTAACAAGCTTGTAAACGAGTTTGAACAAATTAAAACAATTTCATAAACAAATTATAAGTTATAAAGGATCCATTCATGAACATTCACGAATCCAACACAAAGGTGTTCGAGTTTGGCTCGCTTGTTAACGAGCTTATAATTTATTGTTTGGGATTGTTAATTTACTTTATAGACAAGCTTTAACCGAGGTTTAACCGAGTTTTTTCGTGACTAGTTTGCAAATGTATAGGCCCATTTGCAACTGTAGGGTAAGGGTAAGGGAATCTACTGTAGGAATATATAGATGCACATATAGCGGAATTTCAAGAAACAATTTCCTAACATCTATCATAGGATTGTATACATAATATAAATATGAATCATATTATAAGAAAAAGAATGTACAGCCTTTGTAGCGTGTTTTCCACCAGATTGCAAGCGTTAGAGATCAAAGGACAGCAATTATTGTCCCTCTATTTAGTCCACGAGCACCAATTGAATTCCCACGTCTGTTAGAACGGAAGGGGATGAACAGATTTCGCTCTCTTGCTTTTTAGGGTGGTGGCTGGATTTTCCAAGGGAGAAGAATATGGTTTCTCTGTTTTTCAGTTTGAAAGTGTTATTGACAAATTGAACGCTCCATTCCACCCTCATATTATAACTTTTTATAATAGTAGGAAAATAGGTTTAGTGAGAGACCTAGTACAACCCTAATTTCCCCTATTAGCCGGTTTTCTTTTTTTAATTAATTACTACAAAGTGTAACCTCATAGGATTAGGTTAGCTTAGTTGTAGGTTCAATCAATATTGTCCTACTAACCATTATATATTCTCTAGCAAGTAAAAGTGATTACTAAACTAGCTAATGTAATTAATTATCTCTATAATAATTCCTGTTATATTTAATAATTGATTGCTGGGAATGTCTAAGAACATATTCCTATATCTACCCCCAAAGTGACCATGCCAACCTTCAAACCCCTAGCCTGGGAAAAGTGAGATGAGTGGTACTACTAAGTACTAACTCATCTGCACTTTGTTGGCACCATCCCTTGCTGGATATGAAAGAATATATAAAGAGTACATGTTATGCATACCTTAAATATAATAGTAAGGATAAGTTAGAAAGATATTTTTGAATGGTTTATGGGTATATTAAAATAATAAAAAACTGCTAATTATAAATTAATGTAAGAAAAGTAGAAAAGTGTAACAAATATTGTGGAATGGGGGGAGGGGGAGTAAAAATCTCGAAAGAGAAACATCATTAAATTTTGCATTGTAATTCAATACTTATTAAGCTTATATGCATCAATGAGGTGAGTGACTGAGTGTTATGCTAATTTGTTGCGGTATTAATGTACTATATTAATAGGGAACACACACACAGGCGATAGCTACGTGGGGCAACAAACTACAAAGACAGAATTTTATTCACTGGCTCAGGCACCACTGCTGCAATTAAAAAGCTCCAAGAAGTAATGGGTATCACTGTACCATCAACTCTAAGAAGCAGAATTTTATCATCAGAAATGTTCCTAAAGAATGAAGAAAGATGGGTGGTTTTCGTAGGGCCTTACGAGCATCACTCGAACCTCCTCTCATGGCGAAATAGCCTTGCAGAAGTTGCTGAAATCGCGTTAACGAAAGATGGCAGCTCCATAGACATGAAAGCACTAAGAGCCCAGCTGGAGTATTACAAGCTTACTAACCGCCCTATGATGGGTTCTTTCTCGGCTTGTAGCAATGTCAATGGCATTGTATCTGATACTCGAGCCATTGCTACGTTGCTTCATCAATATGGTGCTTTTGCTTGCTTTGATTTTGCTGCAAGGTATGTCTAACTTTGAGATAGAAGTATATAGGAGTAGCATTTTTTTAGCTACTAAATTGCTGCAAGCATTTTACCTGGATTTCGTTGATAGAAGCTAGCCTATGTTCTGTTCTCATTAGTCATTAATTTAATTATATATGTGTCACTTGTCATACATTGTTATGTGCATTACGGGGTGTAGTTTGACTATTTACAGAACATGTTTCATGCCTCGAGAACCAATAATTGGATAATTTGGTAGTTCACCTTGAAGTAGAGACAATCAAGCCACTCCATAAGTTTGTCTTAATTTTTTATGGCTTGTGCTAGTGTTGATGATTGAGCCTACAAAAAGTAAAAAGTATAATATATTGAAAATCTAATCCCTTTCACTTTTGGAGATACGTGCTATGTAGATCACTTTAACATTCATTAGACGACCTTGCAATCTCACTTGTGTTTCACATAATATGGTCCGTTTTTAACAATATAATATTCAAACAATAAAGTTATAAGATACACCTTTAAACATCTATTAAACGATCTTGTTACCCTGACTAGTTTGTCACGTAATATGTTCCATCAAAAAAGCGGTATTATTTTCAAAGAATAAGGTCATAAAATGCGCGATTTCTTATGTTTGACTGAGTTGTCCTCGCACTCACACTTTACTAACAAATTAACAATTGATAATGATATATATTCTTGTGTGGTCCTGCACGTACCAATAATGGTGTTATGTCTTGTGTATACAGTGGTCCTTATGTCGAAATCAACATGAGATCTGGCGAAATAGATGGATATGATGCTGTATTTATTAGTCCACACAAGTTTATTGGTGGACCAGGGAGCCCTGGAATCCTGCTCATGAGCAAGAAGCTTTATCAGCTCACTTCTTCTCCACCTTCAACCTGTGGAGGCGGGACTGTCAGCTATGTCAATGGCTTCAGCAATGAGGTACCACTGCCTACATACATCAATATGTCAATCAATTTTTAGGGTGCTACGCAACTTAATTACTTTGACTTATTTGAACTTATGTTTATATCACATGGAACTAGCTAGGTCCCATTTATATTTTATGATACATGGCTCTTTGAAAGTCGTAGATTTCACGAAGCTCTATATAAAGTGATAAATGACCTTGGAAGCTGAAGTAAAGATATACTAATAAGATTAGGTAGCTCGGGTAAAATCTACGGTTTTAGATGAGTGGTATCATTTTCTCGTTTTAGTTTGTGATGCTCCCTGCAACAAAGTTGTAGTTGGTATTATATAGGCCTATTTTACCTAAATTATATCAATTGAAATCGTTGTAACAATTACTTCATTACTCATATTCTATTACATTTACAACTCTTCCGAGTTGTGTAAGGAAACACGTACCAAATGGTTTATAATTGATTAGAAAATATTCATATGAATGACATCGCAGGACACTTTATACTTGGACAATATAGAAGAAAGGGAAAATGCTGGCACTCCTCCTATAATCCAGACGATTAGAGCAGCATTAGCTTTCTGGGTCAAAGAATACATTGGCCCTAAAACCATTGAGCAACAAGAGCATAGCTATATGGCAAGCGCATTGAAGAAACTAGGCAACATCAACAACATTACAATTCTAGGAAACACGAGCACGAAGCGACAGGCTATCTTATCCTTCCTTGTTTTTCCAGTCACTGATCAGATCACGAAAGAAATTCGAGTGCAAGAGGAAGAACGTAAGCCTCTTCATGGACGTTTTGTGGCCAAATTGCTTAATGACTTGTTTGGAATCCAAGCAAGAGGAGGGTGTGCTTGTGCTGGACCTTATGGTCACTACTTGCTCAATGTTGACAAGCCTTACTCTTTGGCATTGAGATCATTAATCCAACAGGTTAAAATCTCTATTTCTGCAAAAAAAAAAAAAAAAAAAACACAAGCAACTACTCGAATTTTTGTTTGTTAAATAACATTTACAATCTATGTATTTACATCAATATTTTATAGTTTCATGTTTTTTAATTGTATTTACATACTGAAAATCCTAGATTTTGACATCGATATTGCTTATCTTTACACAGGGTTATGAGGGAGTTAAACCTGCATGGACGAGAATTAGCTTTCCATATTATATGTCAACAGAAGAATTTGAGTTTGTATTGGATGCAGTAAAATTCGTGGCAAAATATGGACATCAATTTCTTACATTATATCATTTCAATTGGAAAAATGGGGATTGGACCTTCAAAAAGGAGGCATACGAGAAAGTCTTTAATAATGCAAGACACACTATTGAAGATGAGTCGAAAATAGCTAGTTTCATGCAACGCTTAAAGCTAAGGTCTAAGGGACCTTATAACAATAAGCAACATAAAGATCATGATAAAACTAACATTAATGATACAGGTTTGACAGAAAAGTATGGTTCATATATGAAATCTGCCATCTTCATAGCTTCTATGTTACCAGTTTTCCCTGAGCAAGGTTCGGTTCCAGAAGATTTGGACATTGAGTTGCCCTTCAAAATTTAAACACTTTGTTTTTCGTTTTGATTATGTTTATATTGAGCAGATTAATCTTTTTATTCTTTGATATATGTACAAATGTAAATTCTCTAATAATTTAATTTCAATATGTAAAGGTAAATTTGAGCTATGTATAAAAAAATGTAAAGGTAAAGAAAGGATGAAAGACAGATTGATTGTGTAACACGAGTTGATCAACTATACTTGGTGTTTTTGTAATTCTACCATAATAATTTGGTGCACTGTTCATATGTTTTGTTTTGACTATCTTGTAGTATTATTTAAACTTAAGGAACACCAAAGTCATGTGATAATCGTAAAATTCGTTTCAATATAAAATTTTCAATATATTAACTTTTTTATAATTTTTAAGAATATACGTTATGTACTCCTAAGCCTTGTTCTTTTGGAATGAACTAAACTGAGTTGAACTGAAGTAAAGCTGTGAGAGGAAAGTAGTTGAGTTGAACTAAATCTGTCCCCAAAAGAACAGACCCTAGAGGTAGGCCAATGGACGATGTGGGAGGCCGAGCCACGGGCTGAAGCGGGTTGGGCTGGCTTGTCTTGGCCCAGGATCAAACCACGAGTTTTGCATGCTGGGCAAGTTGGTCTAGTAGGCTAGTTTGCTCAGCCCAAAACCAAGACAATCTAAGTTGGGCTTTTGCGGTTCATGGAACAGGGTTTTGCGAATAGTGGGTTTGATGGGCTACCGGTTTTTCTTATGTATTTAAACAAATTTAGTTAAGCATTAGAATCACTGTTACATAAACTTTGAAATTAATTAGAATTTAGACAATTAGCAATTTAAAATTTAGACAATTAATGAAAAGGCCAAAAGTCGACGTAATTTTTCATGCCCAAATTGCCGTCTACTGCATCCGCAATTTACCTGATTTTGCTATAGCCATTCGTATTGCTTTTGCTTTAAGTTTGCTAAGCCTCAAGTGAAGCAATGCAAATTAATAAAGTTGAACAAAAAAAAAAACACATGCCTGCAAATAAAGTTCCATTACCAATTTAACATAGGCCCTATTTTTAACAAATTACATCCAGCTCTATTTTCATTACCATCATTTATTACCAGCACGAACCTCTCAAGTCTCGGCATTTCTAATAAGAAACAAAAAAAAAAGCCTCTTTTCTACCACTTGTAGTTCCACTACACCAAATGTAAAAACATGTTTGAAGATAAACAATAAGGCTAAATGAAGAATCGTACTCCAAATAGCAATACTCGTGCAGAAATATGTGAAATTGACTAAATCGATTGCATCTGTCACACTGATTCATAAATGGAGTAGCCTTGAAGGACATCAGCAACAAGCCTTGCTCCATAGCAAATATATGGTGTTTACTGTTTACAATGATAATTATGAATATACATCATAAAGAATGGCCTTTTCAGTACACAAGTCAACATAATTAGCAATAATATCACGCTCCCATTGTGATGAACACTATAAAAACCAGAGAGCACACCAAGTAACACATACTAAAAGGCAACGCCATAATCTATAACTCAATTCCAGGCATTGGTAAGATTTACAACTGGCTATTCCCATGTTCATCGGTAGTATTCTATTACTCTATACCGGTGAAACACACCCCCAAATTTCAAGCTCTCAGCTAATCTGTGTTTAATACATGACACACGTAGAAAACACTTGGACATGAAAGAGTTCTCAGATGCACAATGAGCTCAGAACTGAACAGGTGATTGATTTCAATATGTTAGTTAAGCTAGCAAAAACAAACGATGAAAAGACATAATTATAAAGGAAAGATCAAACAAAAATCTCTGTTAGTGAAATTATGTGCTTCATGACCAAAAAAAAAGTTCTGCAGATAGATTTCAAAATAACAAAAAGCCCAGCAGATAGATTGAAAAGAGCAGAGTGCGCCAGAAGCACAACAGATACTGACATCAAATGACATCACATACTGACAGATTTGATTCAGTACTGAATAATCTGCCTTCGTTCTTTTTTACTTTTACTAATTCGATTTTTGCACTATTGACTATTCACAAACACTACATTGACCATTGTTATTGGATTTGTCTCATCTTTTACAAATCGACTGTTATGAATAATTGCTCAAAGTTGTGCATTAGCAAACGTGAAAGTCAAAGAGGTAGAAGTCATGAGCGAGAATGAAAATTAATTGTAAGAAGATGCACAATTTCATGTAACCCTGCTCCTGATTTCTATGTATTGTTTGCCCTCAAGGTGTCAAATTACTGAACTATTAAGGTTCGCTTGAAAATGACTTGAACATTATACACAAACTAGAGAACCATATTTCATGGATAAATAATACTTACCCAAATGGTTAACATTTTGTGCAAACAATCATTTGAGACCATATATTAAAACACTTGTGGCGGTAAGACAAGCAAATGTAACAAGCACCCAGAAGATCTAAACAAAAAATGCCCAAGTAAAAACATGAATAAACAAATTTACCACGGGCGATGAAAGAGTCCGAAGGTGTTAGCGAATCCAGCAATGTGAAACTGATCCTGCTCTCTTGTATTCTTCACAATCTTCAATTTGACAGGAAGAAATCAGATCTCCAATTTTCACTATGATCTGATGGTGCTTGAACTGAACAAAGAAGTAGCTTCAGTGGGGCACCTTGTCATGTCTCTACACCTTCTTCAACACTTGGAAGTCCACTTTCTCTAATAAAGGCTGGATTAAGAAACTTTGAAGCAAAAGCCCACAACTTGTACACATCATCAAAGTTGGACAGAAAACTAAGTGATGCCGTGAGAACCTCCACTCTATTGGGATTCCCTGGACCATCCATGATTCTTATATGGCTGAGGATGCCAACACCAAGACAGATGCCATGGGCTTCTGCAAGCTTTTGGACAACCTCTGGATTTATTAGCCCTCTGTCTTTGTTTCTCACATTGAAAGCCACGGCAGCTCCTCTTTCGTACTTAATTTTAGGGCCATATATTTGGATAAGAGGCACAGTATCTTTTTCATCTGGACCAGGGAATCTCAGTTGCAGAAGTGACGTTACAAGCCAGTTAATCAAATAATTTGACTAGTTAGGGTTAAAGGATATGTTCATCTGAGCCTCCTTGAATCCTGAATCAGTGGGACCAATTTGTGGTTTTAATTGTTGCACTCAAATGTCCTGATTTTGTGTAAAGTTGGTCATCAAAGCATGAATATATAGCTCTTCATGAGAGGAGCTTTCTTCTAGCATATTGGGGTTGAAGTAATTCTTATATGGACAGATTTTGTCCTCGTATCTGTCGTTTCTGTCACTTTGTTCACATCAGATCTCTGTTTAGTAGCTAATAGAGATAAGAGCTTGTCGTTGTCAGTTTTGCATATTTTTGCTGACAAATTCAAAATTAAACAAATAGTTTTGCTCTATGTAAACCATACCTCTAAGGACTTGCTGGTGATATGATCATACAAGCCTCAACATGTAGATTGTTGAGCATTGCTTTGCTTGGGGCCTTTACAGATTAATACTCGCAAAACTTGATTCTTATTGCGTTGAGTAGGTGTAAAGCCTTCTTCTGAAGGTAACTCGATGATTGCAAGCTCTATGATCATTATTTGTTATCCTGTAATAGATTGATGTATTAGCTTCCTAGTGTGAAGAATGCAAGCAGCTTAGAGGGTAGAAACTACGCTGGTGAAGCAACTTCACATATAGTCTATATTTCGGGTGTGTTATTGTTAATATGAGTTAACCATCTGGAGGCCGATTTGATGACAAACACTTGTATAGTTATAATGGGTTTCGGTACATGAGTGATTGTTAATTAAGAGTTAAGACCTGCAGTTTTTGTGGAGTTTATGCTGTGTATACCTATAGTAGTGTGAAATTGTGAATATAGATTTTGCTATTCAGTAGAAAGGTCTCTTGTTTGTAATAGATTTGCCCTCGCATATATCCACTGCACCTGTTGAATTCTCCCAACGCATAGACTAAAATCCTACGAGTAAATCTTCTATAGAAAAAAGATTCTATTACTATTGATTATAGTATTGGTGGGCACCTGCGAATTAAAAGATTTACGCTTTCTTCTTTATTTAAGCCCATGTGTATGGGTTCTCGTAATTCTAACTTTCGATCACTTATTTGTGCATGTGTAAATGCGGTCTTTTTGTGTCCCAATATCCAGAATACCTTTTGTAGTGTTGTTGCGGCCACAAATGATGTACCAAAGTAACCAAACATTTCTCTGTCTCTCTCCCTCCTTTTTTTCCCCTAATGAAGGCATTCCTCAATCGGCTGATATTATTTATTACCCAACTGCCAACTGATGCATGCTCAATCTTGGCCCAGATGAGCATTTGCGTTCTGTGTTCGCTTGCTCACCGAGGATCATGTTTTACTCCCTGAAGTAGTATTTTGTTCTGGGTTATCTGTTTGAAAGAAAAAGAAAGACGGAAGACGGTAAAAAATCTTATAGTTCAAATTGCTTGATCTTCCTTGTTGGTGTGATTGTAGTGAAGAATTAATAGTGTAATGGATATGATGAGGGAGTGTTCACGAGTTGGTGCTTCACAAAGGCGTAAGCAATTTTATGTGTTTATAATGCTGTTTCAAAGGAGAAAAAAAGTCTTGGTAATTTACTTTAGGCAGTTTGAGCTTTTGAAGCTTAGATTCTACATGCATACATCAAGGGGGGGAAGAAAGTGAGAGAGAGGCTGAAAGGCATGTGGGTATGCATCAATAATTGAAAGGCATGCGGATACTCCTCGACATCTTTCAATCCTTTTGATTGTATTACCCCAAGATATCATTCAATACTTTATATGTAAGCATTAAATTTTCTTTTTCTATAATTAACAGTTGTAATCTTATTCTGGAATAATTGTAACCCCACTTGTCTCCCAAAAAATCAATTACCGCAAGGAGATACTTGAAGTTGGTTTTGTTTGGCTTCCCTCCATCCCTTTATTACCCATCTTCTCTGCTCAAGGGGCTGGTGAATATCCCATGATGAACCATACCAGTTGAACTTGCTACTCTGTTTCATCAATTGTGTGCAGGTGCTTCTAATCAAAACAAAAAAAAGGATTGTGTTGGTGCTGGCTATGATCTGTGTATACTTCTCTTTTTGACTAACTTTGCTGGTAAATCACATTCGTCTGGCTAATAATTTGCAGGTGCTGCCCAAGAGAACAAATGTGCCGGGAATGAAACAATTCCACGCAAGGCGTTTTAATCCTTATACGCCCTTTCGTTCCCGTAGACCATTCCCTCCACCTTTCTTCTATAACCCATACGGTTATGGGTACGTAAACTTCTAGTTTTTATTTTTATTATTTAGGTAGTACATGTACAATTTTGTTAATATGCTTGTAGTTATTTGGGGTTTCTGCTATGACTTTATAAGCTCTAGTGTTTACCTGTTTCAAATTGTGTCTGAATCTCCCACCTCTTCAATAGATTTTGTGCTCATAATAATTGAGCTTGGAGATCTGTAAAAGGGTCCAACTTCATGCAAATAAATATATAAAGATAATGTGTATGAGATGAATGATTTATCACTTTCTAAAATGCTTGCTTTGTCTTCCATAAACCTTGTATTTTATCTTGATTGGTTGGGGGCGAGGTTATATACAACCGTAAGTTGACCCCTAAATTCCATAAAAGGCAATGTGGCAACTGAAATCGTGTTTTCGTGGTGTATTATCGACTCATATGTAATGTGGCTGACTATCTTCTCGCCATTATATATGCTGCAGGAAAACTCCTAGATTCCGAAGGCCGACCCGTTACATGCTCTATTACTAGAAGAAGCAACTGTATTCCCATGATAGGATTCGTTGTGTGTACTAATAGATATGTTGGAGCTGTCATCTTCTGCTTGATAAACGTTTAGTTACTGTTGCTTTGATGCACTTTCAGATGTATGACATATGTTTTCGTAATTTATACTTGTGATAGATATTCTATTTTCTTCTTTCCTTTTATTTAGCAGTAGTTCCCACTTCCCTCTGTAATTCTGTCCTCTTAAGGGATGCATGATCTCTTATTATCTTTGATTGATCAGCCTGTTTTCCGGAATTTCAGAAACGGAAGCTACTTGAACAAGGTTTTAAAAATTGTATCAGCTTTTGAAAATACAATTTCTATTTTCTATGAAACATCCGTGTACACTCTACAACAATACATGCTCACTAAAACGTTTGTTCTTGTTGAAAGACAAAACAAATGAGCTCTCTGCTGACAGGCTTCATCCACCCAACATGAAGGGCCTCTTTATAAAAAAATTAGTAACATAAAAGTAACTGAACCATATGCTATAAAGTACTTGAGATAACTGGTGCATTGTTGCAGAGCTACGTAAGATAGAGGCTCTCTTACATAAATAGACGATTGAGTATAAATTAGAGGTTTGGACTCATTTAAGAGAACTCGGTCAAATCTTTTATGTTGGTGTTTGGTAATCAAAGACTAAAAGAACAATTTCGACTTAAAACCTAATTTTGAAAAAGTTGATGCAGGGAGGATTTGGTGATAGAAATTACCATAAAAGATAATAAAAAAGATATGTCAATGCTCAATTGGCCATTGTACACAATTAAGTATCAACTTTATACCAAAAAATTTTATACAAACATATAATACAAATCAATAGTCAAAACCAGCTAATACAATTGGCTAATCAGCTATTCATTACTAGCCAAACTTGGCTAAAAACAGTGAAAACAACAATAAATCAATCTCAAATGATACTGACAATATGATAGATGGTGCATTCTTGTCTTACCGGAGAGCAAATTTCAATATAATGGTTTTGTAGCTTATAGAGTAAGAGGTAACTTTGGATAATTTACACTTTGTAATTATATAATTGAGTACGTCGTCCACCACAAAGCCTGGAGTAAAGGTGTCAAGTAACAACTTCTAAATTTAATTGGAATAATGCACAATATACGACTTAAGAGATCTAATCATTGGCTTTATCTTTTCAGTAAGCTTAATAATTCCCAAGAACATGAGCCTATAAACTACCACCATACCAATCAAGATTGCAAGGTCTACCCATTTAGAGTACCCCATTTCAACTTGCCAAAAGTTCTTCAGCACTTCCTCCCCACTAATAGTTGCTCCTCCTCCCACTAGATCATTAGGAAATCTCAAGCCTTCAAACTCATTCTTGTAAAACCCTTGATTTGCGTACTTATGGAAAGCAATGTAGTACATTGGGTACCTCCAAAATGGCTTAGGAAGATCGTTGGGCAATCGAAAAAAATCCGCCATTTAACATCATTACGCCTTGAATTCCAGCCCCAGTTATGATACCCATGAGAAAGTGCGGGACTACGCTTTGCTACAATCATCATTAGGCTCTCGACTAGCATCATGCACACAAATAGCACCAGTGCAAAGTACACAAAGTGACTGAATTCTGTTTGAAGGTGTACAAGATAATAGGCTATTGCTCCTGGTATTAGAGAGATGATGAGCAAGTAAGGAATTGAAGATAGTGTGTTCCCGATTGTGTAGGCACCAACCTTTGTAGTGTCCGTTAAGCCTTTCTCGTTCAAAGATCTAACAACAAACACAAATGAACGCATAAGTTAACTGATTGCATGAGTTGTTAATCAAAACCTAAAATTTAAGGTAGATGCATGGTCCGAGTTACCAAGCATACCCTTAAATTTAGTTTCAATCACGTTTCAACAATGGTGATAAGTTTCATGTTAGATAAATTACAATACAATAATGTTCTAACCTTCATGTCCTCGACAAACGAAGGAAACCCTCCAATTGCCATAAAAGTTAAGAAAGCTGCAACGAACATGAGCATCGATCCTCTAGCCTGCAAATTTCATAACATATTGTGTTATAACACATATGATATCTTTTATCTAGATGATAAATTGATAACATATGTAAACGATCTAATCACCTGAATGGAACCGTAAGAGTGGCCAATATCATAGAATATAGTTCCCACGCACAAGCAAAGTGCAATGTAGACTGCAAGGCGAAGCCAATAATATCCCAAGTCACGGTACATGTTCACGAAAGATCTTTTTGTAAGAACAAACGACCGAGTAATGAACCCAAAGATTTTTCCTTTTGGAATCATGTCGAACTTCCCCCTGCAATGATTTACAATTTCAATAATATTACACTTATTCCGTTATCTTATCATATGATTTTTTTTTTTACACATAATTGTTGATGCGTCTAATATACATCAGGGTGTACAATGTACCAACACCTCACGAGATAAAGTCAATTACCAGTTGACATATCGTTGATATGTGATGTTGAACTTCTATATAGGTTTGTGATGATTTGTATGAATTTACAAGAGTGCTTATTGCTTCTTCAGTGCTCTTCATTCCATTTAATCCTTGTTCAATATCCTAAAATAAGAACATTATGTTATAGATATGACCCTTAATTGATAAGAATATAGTAGTATATTTCAAATTTCATTAGATCAATGAAATATAAGATTACACATTTCTAAGAGTACTTACAGTTTCAAAGTCCTTGTTGATGGTTCTTAGGAAGTGATCCGAAGGATTCCTCATGGCTGGGCAAGGGAAGCCACTCAAAGAGAAGAACTGCATATAGAAACATATACAGTAAATCACAAATCAGAAGTATGGCAAACCAAAGTCTTTTGGCTCGGGCCAACTTTTTGGTCTGAGCCTGGCCTAGCTCATGATCAGCTCTAAGTGGCCAATTTTTATGATACACTAAAGTTGGTTAAGAGTCGTTCAAACTTACCTCATTAGCAGTTGAAGCTGGACCAAAGTACACGAGCTTTCCGAAAGAGAGGAGACAGAGATTGTGGAAGAGCTCAAAGACTTCACTGCTAGGCTGATGAATTGAAGCAACAATCGTCCTGTGATCTTGTTTTGCGAGCTTGATGATTCGGCTCATGACATGGTAAGAAGCCGCGCTATCAAGGCCGCTAGTAGGCTCATCTAAGAACAGAAGCCTTGGCCTTGTCAAGATTTCTATGCAGATACTGACCCTTCTTTTTTGTCCTCCACTAAGACCTTTTACTCTCCAACCCCCTATTCTTGTGTTGACACAACCTTGTAAACCCATGTCTTTAATTGCGTCATTAGCTCGCTCTAATTTCTCAGATTTAGTCATTGAATCTGGTAGTTGCAGCTGAGCTGAGTAGTATATGGCTTCTTTTACAGTTAGCGTCGTCATTAATGTATCATCTTGGGTCACGTATGCCTAACATATGCACAAACAATATTTTAGACAAAATCTATAACTTGAGTATTCAAGGTGGTACTTGGTGGTGGACACTGGACAGTGCCAACATGTTAGCCACCTCAAGCTAGTGGAACCGACACGATCAAACGTGCTCGGTTCACAAGCTATGTTTGTGGGCCTAGGCTCTAGGATGGCCAGCACGAGGAGACACACTAGGAGTGTTATTAACTAGCCGAACCGAGACCAAGTCTGGGGTTGCTCGGCTAGGCTCGTAATACTTTTACTCGAACTCGAGCCGGGTCCCGAGCTTTTTTGAGCTTAAAATTTATAGTTTGATTTACCTTAAAACTCAACTTGAGTTAAAAAATTAATTTCATATATTCTATAAATAGGTTTAGACTACTTACTTTGAGTTTTTCACAATTATCGTGCATAATTTAAGTATAACTTTTCATTTAATTTCTATAATATATAAAATAATATAGCTAAAATATATTTCGAGTCTGCTCACGAACTTTGCTATGCTAGGTTCTAGAAAATTTCGAACCGAGCTCGAATAGTTTGCGAGCCAACTAGGCTCCTTAACACCCCTAGACACATCCATTGCCACCTTTACCGAGTATACTCTTAGCTACAGTGTAAGATATCTTACCGAAGTCCCAAAAGCAAGAGTTTGTTTACGACCGTTAATAAGAATTTCCCCTGTTTGCCTGGTTTTTGAACCTAACCTTCCTGTGCAAAAAAAATATACGTAGTAATTAGCAAGAGTTTACAGTAACTAGTAAGTAAAATTAGCTAGTTCCTCAAACTGGACCATACGAGTATAGGCTACAAGTGACTGTTACCAACAATGTTGTTTGTAATTTACTATTTGGAGTGTCGTTTAATTCAATTGGAGTGGGAGCACACTATCTGTTTTGCTAATAATAGCTCCCTTATGTGACAATAATAGTAGTGACGGTAGCAGTTTCAATTTGTTCGTTTGGTATTGATTTTTTATTCCTTTCAAGCTGATTCTGAGGCGTCTACATGATTGCGGTTACTCGTGTCATTATGAGTTGTATTTTGTTAATCTTCTTTTAAGTTCTATTTTAATTCATTGTTATTTTGAGATATTATTTGGATATTTCACCAAGATACTAAAAGATTGTGAAGTGTAATTCATAAATGTAATATTATATCATGCTCCTAGTTGCATAAAATAATGATGGTAGAAATTCATGAAAATATATGTTTATTATAGTTCAATGCATCATAGTTATTGACTATAATAATTAAATATCATATAAGTGAATTACTCGATTAAGGAAACCATTTATGAATTAATTAGACTTGATTGACCAAAATTTTATTTTAATAATTACCTATATAATCAAATTGCTTAAACCTATCTCAAACAACATCTCACCAATTGTAAATAAAACAATACTTTCAAATCTCAGGCATAGTGGTGATATTCTAGGATTAGAACCTTACTTAGTGAACAAGTCTTTCTGTAGCAATTCTTAAAATATTAACACAATTCACAAAAGACAAACTAACTTGATCATACTAATTAAATTGCAATACTATGTAATAGAGTAAGCCACACTTGATTGATCTGGTTTGAACCATTAGTTAAACAAATGAATATATAAATACAATATAATAATTAGTTAACGTAGTATTTCCCTTGTTTTACTTTTATGATTTGCAATATTTACCTCGTTTTTTTTTTTGTTAAATTCATAATTTTTCAAAAGTAATTTTTTGAAGATACATCTTTAAAATATCAACTTCTTTTCTAACATAAAATATACAAAATCATAACTAAAGTTATCCACGGTTAAAATTATTCGTTAAAAAAAAGTTACAAACCAATTGACAATAGATGAAGTATTTCTTACCAGCCAGTGCATCCAAAAGCGTGGACTTGCCACAGCCAGAAGGACCCATAACAGCCACGACCTGTCCGGGCTCAGCAAAACCAGCAACACCTTCTAAGATGGGACGTCGCCCTCTACCACCGTCGCCGCCTTTACCACCATTAACCGTAACCCACAAATCTTTCCATGTCAACGACACATGACCTTTACTACCACTTCTATGCTCATCATTATCATCATCATCATCAACATTAAACTCCATTTTCTTAGCAGATACAGTATTATTACTAATACCTCCTGTTAAGCTAAATGGAAAAAACCTCCTTAAGCTGCTAGAATTCCTCCTTAAACTCTCATTTTCACCTTCTTTTTTCTTCTCTTCCTTAGCAGCTTTAGCTAACGGCCTTGTTGGGCTTGGGCTTGGTGTCCATCTTGGTACATTATTTGCTTTTATTTCTTCCATTACTACTACAAAGTGGGGAAATTAAAAAAAAGAAAAAGAAAAAAGAAGTAAGCTTAGTTTTTGTTATTTTCTCTATTTTTTGGGTTTGAGGAGCAAAAGAGTTGAGTTTCAACGTCCTACCTTAGAACTAGTTTTTATACACACTCTCTTAGTTTGAAATTTATTATATTGATACAATTTAATATGGTGCGTGCTCAAAATTGTGTATTTAACTAATATAAGTCACTATCTAAGTCGTAAGTGGTCCGCGGTCGGGTCTATTGGCCTATCGGGTGGTTGGTATGGCAACTTCTGTGTATACCTGGCTCAAACATGCGTGTGTATTTTGAAGTCGAGCAAATGGTTTTTTTTTGGCAATGGAGTAAATGGTTACAACGCGTATTAGTTCAAAATTTGAAAATTCTTCATGTGCTAATTAATGGCACAAACATGCGTGTGTATTTTGAAGTCGAGCAAATGGTTTTTTTTTGGCAATGGAGCAAATGGTTACAACGCGTATTAGTTCAAAATTTGGAAATTCTTCATGTGCTAATTAATGGCACAAACATGCGTGTGTATTTTGAAGTCGAGCAAATGGTTTTTTTTTTGGCAATGGAGCAAATGGTTACAACGCGTATTAGTTCAAAATTTGGAGATTTTTCATGTGCTAATTAATGGCACAAACATGCGTGTGTATTTTGAAGTCGAGCAAATAGTTTTTTTTTTGGCAATGGAGCAAATGGTTACAACGCGTATTAGTTCAAAATTTGGAATTCTTCATGTGCTAATTAATGGCACAAACATGCGTGTGTATTTTGAAGTCGAGCAAATGTTTTTTTTTTTTTGGCAATGGAGCAAATGGTTACAAAGCGTATTAGTTCAAAAATTGGAAATTCTTCATGTACTAAATAATGCCACAAACATGCGTGTGTATTTTGAAGTTGAGCAAATGGTTTTTTTTTTTTTGGCAATGGAGCAAATGGTTACAACGCGTATTAGTTCAAAATTTGGAATTCTTCATGTGCTAATTAATGGCACAAACATGCGTGGGTATTTTGAAGTCGAGCAAATGGTTTTTTTTTTGGCAATGGAGCAAATGGTTACAACGCGTATTAGTTCAAAATTTGGAGATTCTTCATGTGCTAATTAATGGCACAAACATGCGTGTGTATTTTGAAGTCGAGCAAATGGTTTTTTTTTTGCAATGGAGCAAATGGTTACAACGCGTATTAGTTCAAAATTTGGAAATTCTTCATGTGCTAATTAATAGCCCGTCCAATTTGGTAGACTAAATTCCTTTTGCCTTAGTGTTATACTTCCTCCGTTCTGTTTTAAATGAAACATTGGGTAAAATGACACTATTTATTGATCAATTTTGACTCCAATTTATCGCCATTATATAAAGAAAAACATAGTCAAGTGGGATCTTGTTAGATTCGTCTCGATGCATACTATCAAATTATAGCTTTTTTATATTTTTTACTTGTGCACAATTAAAAATATTAACGATTAAAGAAGCGCGTTAGGTTGTGTTAAAAAGCAAACGTTTCATTTAAAACATAACGGAGGAAGTATTATACTCTTAATATTGACCAGTGTTTTATAGCATGCTCTTCCAATAAATTTATCCATGAATATGTTGCTTTCTACGCAAATTTTCAACTACAGTAATACAGTATTGTATGGCAGCCACCATTTCATACCGTAACTCTTCATGCTTTCCTCTCGCATGGTCAATTAATTGAGAGCTCATTTGAGCGATGGATAAATTAATGGAAGTTTTCATAAAAAAAGTCAAGTGTAAAATTCGCCTCAACCGACAAATTAAAAGTACTATCTCTATTTTCTTTTCTTTTCACTTTTATTTTTCTCTTGACAACAACTACATCACGTGACTTTAGTAGTCTACTATTAATCGGTATTCCTTAATTTCTTTTCAAAAAGTAATAAAAAAGATCGAAAAAATTATGCGGGAATAGTATCATGTACTAATGTGTTTAAAAAGTTGGTCCACTGAATAGAATTGCCAAAAAAACCAAGGTACTCTATGATATTTTCTCTAATTTTTCTAATGTCGAAAGTAACTTTTAGGATTTGGAGATGAGAAAATGAGAGGAAATACTATGATGCAAATGCAATATATATATTCCATGTAATATGTTCCTCAATAATCAAATCTTAAACTGTTGACTTATTAATAGAAGTGGTTACAAATTACCGAAAATTTGTATAATAATAAGTTGATATAAAAAGAAAACCAGTACAACAAATCTAATTAAGGAAATTTCGGCGATTGATTATATATATATATATACATATATATATATATATATATATATATATACATATGTATATATATATATATAATCAATCACCGAAATATTTCACTTTGTCTATAAACACTAAATATTTCAATGTTTCATTTTCATATTAAGAAACAAGGGAGAGCATTATCTTATTCGAAATCAATTGTTTTTCTCCCAAAAGAAAAAACATCAAATGTTTCTGCTTTTGGTTTTTGATAATATCTCCAGAGAGGAGTATAATTTATTAAAAAATTACTATTAATATTTGTCTAACATAGTTTTGTGTTTAAAACGTCTCTCTTTCTAAATAAAAGGATAAAACAAAAGGTAGGTAACATAGAACATTGCTCACTAAATTTCATCACAAATTTCCATATGTATTATTATTTAGGTACGCTATTTTTTTTCTTCTTTAAGAAAATAAGTTTTAGGATTGATCAGGTCCAATTAAAACTAATAGGGTTCAATCAGGTGTAAATATAAGGTAAAGTTAGAGCCGATGAGTTCTAATTATAATGTCTAGCTAGCAAATTCACTTAAGTTGGACTTAGGTGAATGAAACGCACCCTTCACCCTTTTAGAAAAGCCTACTACTACAAATATAATATATCCATAACAGTAAAGATAATGCATGGAGAGGAAAGACGTTTATAGAGTCTACAAACACATGGGCAAAATTGTGAATTCTTTGGAGGAACCGAAAAAGATGTCCCCTTATTGGTAATAAGATTTGCTAATTCCCCAAAAAAAAAAAAAAGATTTGCTAATTTATTTATATTTATAAATGTATATACCTGAATGTGTAATAAATTGCATTTGAAACAAGTGGTAAACACATTGTAGCATTGAAGTATAATGCCAAAAAATTGAAGTGTAATGCCTTAAAAGTGATTGAGTGATCCAAAGCTTGTCAACGAATAAAACTTGGTTGATTGATTGGGTAGGTTACCCAATACTCATAGATTTTGATGTAATGTGAATCTAAATCAGCATTGCAATTATTTTTTAATGATGTATTAGGAGTAATCTATCCAGTGGGTAGATGTAGTTATATCCTTGTCAACCCTTTAATTATTGAAATTTCATTAGTCAAGAATACATTTAAACATTAAGTTTATGACAATTCTCTCTCCAATTTATAACATACTCCCTCCATCCAATTTTATAGTTCTCGTATTCCATTTTGGGTGTCCCAAATTGTTTTTCTCATTTCCCTTGTTTCTATTTTAAAACATCACTTTTTACTCTCATTCTCCTCCTTTTCATATGGATTTTGACACTCTTATTTAATATTCCCTCAATCTCATTGGTTAGGTATAACAAAAAAAACACTTTATAATCTCTCTCTCCTCTTTTGACATGCCCACTCATTTAATGTTCCCATTTTTTTTCATTTTTTAATGACGATAATGCAAAAAAAACAACTCCCTATACATGTATACCACAATTATCTATACAAATATATTAAAAGGTGTTCAGAAGCAAGTTTACACGCCACGTGACACTATCCCTTGAGTTGTTTCGTTCCATGTCATCAACATACATTAAAAAATTAGAAATATGCTCCGTACAAAATTCGACCACGTAACCTCAAGTTAATATAGTAAAGTTCTAACCAATGAACTATACAACATTAGATGGTTTCTTTTGACATGAAAATATTAATAACTCGGGGCATCGTCCGGGCCTAATAATTAATTGTTTCTTTAATTTCCATCTCATTGAACTATAAAATGGGACAGAGGAAATATATATTAATATTTTATTATATTGTTTCTGACAGGATATTTTCCCCAAAAGTTGGATGAGGCCCTGGCCCCTCCCCTGAGGGTATGTCTTCCCCCAAGAAAAGGAAGATGACCCATGAGGGTAAGATTATATCTGCATGCTGTACAAGTGTACAACGGTTAGTAGTGGAAGGGGTAATGAATTTCACCGGATTCATGACTTTATCAGCTTTGCCAACAAATTGTTGTCACGTGAAGATAAGCATTTAATGAGGTCTTATTGAATTTGATAGATAGTTAGATACTACTAATTTGACATATACTTCTTTGTTTTACTCCATTTTTTAGAAGATTTTTATTTTTGGCAATATATATTCTCTTTTTTTCTCTCCTAATATCTCTCTATTTCTCTCATCTCTTTGATAAATGTGCAATGGAATACACTGCTAGTCTTTAAAAACAGAGGAAGTATATTCTAGATATTAATTTTCCATCAATATGATCGATACTAATAATTTGGCATCTATCTGATAGATAGTTGTAGGCACTAAAAATTATTAGTTTTCTACATTAATATTTTTGAGCTAAAATAAATTTTACTAGTTTTGATACTGTGTGATGCACGGTTTTTTTTCATGAGAGTGAATAGGAGTAATTATGAAGCTTAGCACAGTTTTTACTTTTGCTTTTTCGTAATTTCTTTAGAGGTATAATTAAACAATTACTCTTGATATTTGTCTAATATATTTTTGTGTTTAAAACGCCTCTGCTTCTTAATAAAAAGAAAAAAAAAAGCCTCAAGGTAGGTAACATACAACATTTCTAAACTGAGATAATTGTATTTTATCATAAATTTCCAATATATATACCATTATTTGGGTAGGCATTATCTTTTTCTTTAAAATAATAATTAAGGTTTAAGGTCATTGATTAGGTCCCATCAAAGGTAAATAGGATCTAATCAGGTGTAAAAATAAGATAAAATTAGATTGATAAGGTCTAATTATGGTTAACAAATTCATTTTAGTTGGAGTTAGATAAAAAGAAAGCATCACTACTCTCAGTAGCGGTTTCCCTTCGTGAAATGAGGATGGGTGCCCTAGGTTAGTTCTGGGGCGCATTATAAACCGCTACTGTTAACGGTTTTGTTTAATGAACCGCTACTCCTAGTAGCGGTTTCTTTTTTCTACAACCACTACTGAAGATAGCGGCTCATCGTCATTAACCGCTATCCTGAGTAGAGGTTTTGCTTAAGTAAAATATAAAAAACAAATTTCTGGCATACAATTCTACGTGGACGGTATGCAGAGAAATAAGTTTAACTTTGACACAAAGTGGGAATTAAAACTCCCTTTGACAATATCTAGGGAAAAAAAAGTTCGTACAAAAATTAAAGGATCTTGATCCTTTAAAGTATTTTCTTGACATTGAAGTTGCTCGTAGTTCATCTGGATTGGTTTTATGTCAACAAAAGTATACCCTGGATATTATTTATGAGGCAGATTTATTGGGAGCCAAGCCAAGTGGCTTCCCCATTGAGCAGAATCATCGCTTGGTGCACACCTCTGGCCCCATTTTGGAGGAAGCATACAGGAGACTTGTTGGTCGATTGATTTACTTGGTTTTTACTCGTCCTAACTTGGCATATGTCGTTCATGTGTTATCAGTTCATCCAGGAACCTTGTCAGGAACATTGGGAGGCTGGGTTTCGCGTGGTTCGTTATTTGAAAGGTACTCCTGGCCAAGGTATTTCTTCGTGCAGATAGTGAGCTGTCCCTTCTTGGATGGTGTAATTCAGATTAGGCTGCTTGTCCTATCACTCGTCTTTCTCTCGATTGGTTGGATTATTTTATTGGGTCATTCTCCTATCTCCTAGAAGACCGAGAAACAACATACAGTTTCTCGTTCATCTGTCGAGGTAGAATATCGCTCTATGGCAGCTATTACATGTGAGTTGAAGTATGCTCTTTATTTGGCTCACGATCCTTTTTTTCATGAATGCTATAAACATACGGAGGTTGATTTGTCATTTTGTGTGTGCTGCCATCACTGAAGGTCTTATTTCTCTATCTTATATGTCTATAATAGCACAATTGGCGGATATTTTCACTAAAACTCTAGGCAAGTCTCAGTTCGAGTTTCTTTTGTCCAAGTTGGGCATTGTGGAACCTTCCCATACTCCAACTTGAGGGAGGGTGTTGAGATAAGTAAGGATGTAGTACAAAGATAGAATTGTAATTATCTTAGATTTCCAATTTCTTGTAGGTTTCCTAAAACTCTTGTATTATATATTGTGATGGCATAATGAGAGAATGCAAGCTTTGAAACCCTAATCATATTTTACATATATATAATTAAAGATTTTAAGGTCAAAGAAGTGCAATGGCAAACCTGCACAATCAAAGTAGGAAGAAAAAAAACATACTAAGGGAGTACCAAAAAATCTACTATAAGTTCTTCTAGTTTTTATGTGGTCAAAATTAGATGACTTTGACTTTTATTATGAACTTATATAATTGAAAATATTGTTATGTGAGATTTTATGAAATTCATCTCAATTTTATATTCCATAATAAAAACATTTTATTTTATTACTTCTCACTTAATATATTAGATATTAATTAAAAGTTAAAGTTGTATATTGGATACAATAAAAATGCAACGCACAAGATTATTATGAAATGGAGAGGGTAGAGTTGATCAAACAGTGCCCGGCCCGAAAAATCAGCGGGCTTGGGCACCAAAATGTGGCTCGAAGCTGGGCTTTGGGTTTGAGCTAAGTGGCCCGACTTATTTTGGGCCGGGTTCTGGACAGACATGCAGGTCCGGCTCGTCCCATGAATATAAGTCAGCAAAGGGGTTTTGTTTTGGGCTTGCGTGGGTATTGTGCTGCTGCTGGTCTATTTGATAAAGTAAAGCCTTAAGGCTTAAAGGGATTTTTAAAAAAAAAACCTGAAATAGGAAAAGCCAAAAGGGGCGTGCTGCACACAGTTAGTGAAGAGAGAGAAATTACCAAAATTCAAAGGAAAAATTGATAGGAACAGTCCCAACTATGGGCGTTCCACCATTTTAAGTCCCAACTAAGGATTATTTCTGAGCAGTACCAACTATGCATCATTTTTGCCGAAATTGGTCCCAGGTGATTGATTACCTGTTTAACAGGTTAAATTTATTTATTTTTAATTTCTTAAGTTAGTTTCTTCTTCTTTTCTCTCTCCTATCTCCTTCCTCCCATGCCATCCTTCCCCAGCCACCCCATAAATCCATCCCCTGCCAACCCTCCCCTCCAACCCACCTCCCAACTAACCCCCGAAATCCCATCCCCCTCCCCTGGCATCCCTCCCCCTCCCACCCCCCTCCTTAGCCACCCCCGAAATCCACCCCCTATCCCGCCACCCTCGAAATCCATCCCCTCCTCTGCCACCCCTCCCCCTCCCACCCACCTCCCTAGCTAACCCTCGAAATTGTTGGTATAAGTGGGGAATCAAAACCAATTTCCTTTATATATTGTTGGTATTTTTAGGTAAAAGTGAGAATGAATATGAGAGCCTCCATTCACCTGAAATTAAAAAATAAAAATAAAAATGAAACGTTCTTTATCTTCATCTTCAATAAATCTGCATCATCTTCTCCATTGCATATACTATTTGAGTTCTATCAGCTCCAGCCACCGATAATTCTCGTATCTTGAAGTTTTTTTTTTCTTCTTCTCTCTCCCACGATCCTCAACACCGATATAATTTTGAATTAGAGGTTTTTTTTTTCTATCTCATCGTATTTGGAATTTTCTTTCTTCTAGCTTGCTTTCTCGTGGATGGTGTGTGGATTTTGGCGGTTTGAGAAGGGCGGGACCGGGCCGGGTAAGAAAGGTGTTGCTCATCACTTGTGTAGGGTTTTGTTTTTGCTGGTGGTTAGTGGGTTAGTGGAGAAATGGGATCGGATTGTTGGCAGGGCTAGAAGATGAGTGATGGCGGGATTGGGGGTCTAGTGGTGCTGTGGTGGCGACAGTGGAGGGGTGCACCTTCGGTGTTGGTGGTGGAGGGGTGGTGTTGTGGCTGGGAGTTTTGAAGGTGGGGATGAGAGGGGTGGATGCCCACTAGATGAGAGAGAAAATGAAAGTTGGGGCAAAAAAATAAAAGGAAATTTGTTTTACCTGTTACAGCAGGTCATTAACCTGCTGGGACCAAAATTGGCAAAAATGATGCATAGTTGAAACTAGGGATGGCAACGGGTCGGATCTGGATCGGGTCCAGGTGGACCCGGATCCAGATCCGTTTTCAGACCCTATACCCAGATCCGACCCGGATCCACCGGGTCTAAGAAAGTTGGACTCGGATCCAGATCCGACGGGCCTTGCGGATCCGGGTCCAAAACGGGTCCGGCTCATTTCATGCAATTTTACCTACTTTGTGATATTAAAATGATCTAAAATCACGATCGCAAAACAACAAAACACAATCACTGATTTAATCTCAAAAAAAATCATCACACAAATAATTTATCTTCAATTACTAATATATTCATCAGAAATGAATCAAATACAAACCGGTGGCATGTTGTTGAATTTTACGAGGATCAAATTTCGAAAAGTAGAATCAATCCAACTTCTAACATTACACAATAGAAACTCAGCATACACCGCAATTATAATCGAATACCAAAATTGATTAAAAAAAAAAAAGAACAGATGTAAATTCGATACAGCAAAATTAGAAGATGCCATTGTACATGGTCATCAAGCTACTGCTAAATGCTAATCCCAAGGTATGATCCATATAATCATGCATCGAAAATCAAACGAATTATTCCAGAATCAGACAAAAATCGAGAAAACTAGCAGGGATTTGAAAGAAACGACGAACAGATCTGAATACATTTCCGGCAATTGAGAACGAAAAGCAAAGAAAAAAGGAGAAAATGAGCGAAGAAAGTGAGTAGTAAGAAAATAAAAATGGAGAAAAAAACTTGTACTGAGAATTGAGCTCTTCTTTGAGTTCAGGAATTTCACCCTTCTTGGTAGTGGAGAAGTACTTGGTGCGCTGGAACCGGTGGCCGGAACTGGTGGAGAAAGGTGCGCAGGACAGGTGGCGTGACTGCCGTCAGGCACTCAGGCGTGATTCGTGGTCCGTAAATC
This sequence comes from Beta lomatogona, assembly GCA_947646795.1. Lineage (NCBI taxonomy): Eukaryota > Viridiplantae > Streptophyta > Magnoliopsida > Caryophyllales > Amaranthaceae > Beta > Beta lomatogona. The sequence continues at coordinate 73,656 of CANSNZ010001499.1, forward strand.
CGTGGAGCTGCAGGCGAAATGGAGAACTGATAGTGAGAGTTAGGGTTTAGGTTAGGGGAGGCGTGATTGATTCATCAGAACTGAGTTGAGTGATCGTGTAGCAGTAGAGCATAAGAGCTTAGAAGGGGAGAGGAGGCCCAGCCCAATTTGGTTTTTTAAAAAAAGGGATCTACGGATCCGGGTCCGGGTCCACTGTACAGACCCGGACCCGAATCCGTGATATTGCAAGTGGACCCGGATCCGTCGGGTCTAGAAATTTAGGACCCAACCCCTGAAAAACGGATCCGGGTACACGGATCCGGGCCGGGTCCGAGATCCACTGCCATCCCTAGTTGGGACCGCTCAGAAATAATCTTTAGTTGAGACTGAAAATGGTGGAACGCCCATAGTTGGGACTGTTCCTATCAATTTTTCCAAATTCAAAAAAGAGCTGGAGTCTGCAACTCTGCATTGCTTACTCCCAACAGTACATTGGGTGATATACATATACCATTGTTAAAGGTTGGTGCCTTGCTTTTTAATTCCGTTACAAGTTTGCAATTTTTATAGTTGATTTTCGTTATTGATTGCGAGCTTTATCTCATTTGATCGTAATTTGTCAATGTTCACTAATCAAATGAGGCATCTGTTCTAGCTGGGCATTGATCATGTATATGGTACTTTGAGGGCAATTGAGTGTCTTCCAGTAAGAGAATGACAGTTAAGCCATTGTGCAATGGAGGTTGATTTTGTATTGGATGTTTTTTATATCTGTATTGAATTTTTAGCAAAATAGTGGCCAATATTAAGTAAAAATAGAACAAAAAAAGACCCGTTTGGCCCGAAAATGGCCCGCATGACCCGAATGGGATGGGGTTTTGACAGACCAAACTGACATGCTTCTTGGGCCGGCCCGTCCCGGCCCGTCCCGGCCCTACCCGCTGTGATGGGCAGAATATTAATGACTGGGCCCGGCCCGAACCCGGCTCGGGGTTTGATCAGGTCTAGGAGAGAGTTAGGAGTATAAAAATAGAGTGGTGTCGTCATTTATCTAATTATAAATACGGCAACTCTGCTATATTGGCTGGTCAAATAATATGTGATGCAATGCGAGTGGAATAAATAGTTTGACTTTGAAAACTTAAAAGACAACTGGCTTTTCCCACGCAAATTTTTTTGTTTTAATACTAAACCGCAACACTATATATATATATATATATATACAATAATTTGTAGTTAGCTAATTATTAGCAAGCTAAGATAAGGGAGAAACCAAAAGAAGATAACAATGGAGGTGGGTAAAATGATGGAAGATTGGCCAGCAGAAAAGAAGGTGAGTTGGGTGAGATCACAGATAATTGGAGGGAGTAGTGCACAATTTGAGTCTCCTTTTGGCAAACGCCGAATAACTTACGCCGATACTACTGCTACCGGCCGTTCTCTTCACTTCATTGAAGATTATATCACCACCAATGTTCTTCCTTTCCATGGTAATAATTTCCATATTTGATCTATCTATCTGTTAGATTGCTACTTTATTTGCTCATAAGTTTGTTGTAAAATCTATAACTTTTTTCAGAATTATGGAGAAGATTAGTGGCTAAAAGTATCATTGTTTAAGTAGTTGAAAGATTATGTACTTCCTCCGTTCTGAACTTTTTTTTTTTTTTTTTTTTTTTTTTTTTGTGAAACACTTCTCTCTTTTATGTGAGAGTTTTTTTAGAGAAGCGTCTCATTTATTTCAGAAGGGAGAAAGTATATACCTTGGTAATGAAGTTGGACCTAAGAGTGAGGCCGTGGGGAAGGGGAAGAGAATTCCATCTCCACAGTGCCTCGAGTGGGTCGAAACAATAACTTCAAATTCATTAGGTGCAATGCAAGTTGAACCTCTAAATTAACCCATCTACAATAGGTGGGTAGCTATTCAAAAGCAAAATTGAATCAGGCTGAACCTCTGAATTAACCAAGCTTTGCATTTTTTTTCCTTTTTTGGTAATGAAAAATGGGTCTAGGCCAGGGTCTTACTTCCAGGATACTCTCAAGTCCCAACTCAATGATCAAGCCCTCGGCACCTCGAGGTTGGGGCCTTTTTGGGGGGGGGTAGAGCTAAATACGAGTTGTGTTGAATTGAGTCGAGTTATTGAATATTCGAGCTAAGCTTGATAAGGATTGTAAGTCTCCGAGCTGAGCTAGATCGATACTTTAGAATCATGTTTGAGCTTGGCTCGTTAATAATTTTGTTTGTTCGAGCTAAACTGATCAAGCTTGCTCGTTTGTAGTTCGTGCTCGAACACCAATGAAGCTTCATCTAATAAACGAGTTTTGTAATTATCACATTATTTTGTAGATAAAAGCAAACAATTATATACTCATATTTTTCTTTATCATTAACTAATAAAATGATAACTAGCCAAACTAACATAAATTAAGAGTTCAAAAGGAGAGAAACCACAATTCCAGCAACCAGTACATGATAATAATAAATTGATAGGTTGCATAATCATTTTATTGATTAATCTTGATAGAAAAAAAAAAATCCTAACAAGCTTGTAAACGAGTTTGAACAAATTAAAACAATTTCATAAACGAATTATAAGTTATAAAGGATCCATTCATGAACATTCACGAATCCAACACAAAGGTGTTCGAGTTTGGCTCGCTTGTTAACGACCTTATAATTATTGTTTGGGATTGTTAATTTACTTTATAGACAAGCTTTAACTGAGGTTTAACCGAGGTTTTTCGTGACTAGTTTGCAAATGTATAGGCCCATTTGCAACTGTAGGGGGAGGGTAAGGGAATCTACTGTAGGAATATATAGATGCACATATAGCGGAATTTCAAGAAACAATTTCCTAACATCTATCATAGGATTGTATACATAATATAAATATGAATCATATTATAAGGAAAAGAATGTACAACCTCAGATTGCAAGCGTTAGAGATCAAAGGACAGCAATTATTGTCCCTCTATTTAGTCCACGAGCACCAATTGAATTCCCACGTCTGTTAGAACGGAAGGGGATGAACATATTTCGCTCTCTTGCTTTTCAGGGTGGTGGCTGGATTTTCCAAGGGAGAAGAATAAGGTTTCTCTGTTTTTCAGTTTGAAAGTGTTACTGACAAATTGAACGCTCTATTCCACCATCTTATTATAACTTTTTATAGTAGTAGGAAAATAGGTTTAGTGAGAGACCTAGTACAACCCTAATTTCCCCTATTAGCTGGTCTTCTTTCTTCAACTAATCACTACAAAGTGTAACCTCATAGGATTAGGTTAGCTTAGTTGTAGGTTCAATCAATATTGTCCCACTAACCATTATATATTCTCTAGCAAGTAAATGTGATTACTAAACTAGCTAATGTAATTAATTATCTCTATAATAATTCCTGTTATATTTAGTAATTGATTGCCGGGAATGTCTAAGAACATATTTCTTCATCTACCCCCAAAGTGACCATGCCAACCTTCAAACCCCTAGCCTGGGAAAAGTGAGATGAGTGGTACTACTAACTCATCTGCACTTTGTTGGCACCATTCCTTGCTGGATATGAAAGAAAACATAAAGAGTACATGTTATGCATACCTTAAATATAATAGTAAGGATAGGTTAGAAAGATATTTTTGAATGGCTTAAGGGTATATTAAAATAATCAAAAACTGCTAATTATAAATTAATGTAAGAAAACTAGAAAAGTGTAACGAATATTGTGGAATGGGGGAGGGGGAGTAAAAATCTCGAAAGAGAAACATCATTAAATTTTGCATTGTAATTCAATACTTATTAAGCTTATATGCATCAATGAGGTGAGTGTTATGCTAATTTGTTGCGGTATTAATGTACTATATTAATAGGGAACACACACACAAGCGATAGCTACGTGGGGCAACAAACTACAAAGACAGTGGAAGAAGCAGCAAGATATATCAAACGATGTTTAAGTGGTACAAAAGAGGATGCAATTTTATTCACTGGCTCAGGCACCACTGCTGCAATTAAAAAGCTCCAAGAAGTAATGGGTATCACTGTACCATCAACTCTAAGAAGCAGAATTTTATCATCAGAAATGTTCCTAAAGAATGAAGAAAGATGGGTGGTTTTCGTAGGGCCTTACGAGCATCACTCGAACCTCCTCTCATGGCGAAATAGCCTTGCAGAAGTTGCTGAAATCGCGTTAACGAAAGATGGCAGCTCCATAGACATGAAAGCACTAAGAGCCCAGCTGGAGTATTACAAGCTTACTAACCGCCCTATGATGGGTTCTTTCTCGGCTTGTAGCAATGTCAATGGCATTGTATCTGATACTCGAGCCATTGCTACGTTGCTTCATCAATATGGTGCTTTTGCTTGCTTTGATTTTGCTGCAAGGTATGTCTAACTTTGAGATAGAAGTATATAGGAGTAGCATTTTTTTAGCTACTAAATTGCTGCAAGCATTTTACCTGGATTTCGTTGATAGAAGCTAGCCTATGTTCAGTTCTCATTAGTCATTAAGTTAATTATATATGTGTCACTTGTCATACATTGTTATGTGCATTACGGGGTGTAGTTTGACTATTTACAGAACATGTTTCATGCCTCGAGAACCAATAATTGGATAATTTGGTAGTTCACCTTGAAGTAGAGACAATCAAGCCACTCCATAAGTTTGTCTTAATTTTTTGTGGCTTGTGCTAGTGTTGATGATTGGGCCTACAAAAAGTAAAAAGTATAATATATTGAAAATCTGATCCCTTCCACTTTTGGAGATATGTAGATCACTTTAACATTCATTAGACGACCTTGCAACCCTCCTCTCACTTGTTTTTCACATAATATGGTCCGTTTTTAACAATATAATATTCAAACAATAAAGTTATAAGATACACCTTCAAACATCTATTAAACGATCTTGTTACCCTGACTTGTTTGTCACGTAATATGTTCCATAAATGGCGGTATTATTTTCAAAGAATAAGGTCATAAAATGCGCGATTTCTTGTGTGGTCCTGCACGTACCAATAATGGTGTTATGCCTTGTGTATACAGTGGTCCTTATGTCGAGATCAACATGAGATCGGGCGAAATAGATGGATATGATGCTGTATTTATTAGTCCACACAAGTTTATTGGTGGACCAGGGAGCCCTGGAATCCTCCTCATGAGCAAGAAGCTTTATCAGCTCACTTCTTCTCCACCTTCAACCTGTGGAGGCGGGACTGTCAGCTATGTCAATGGCTTCAGCAATGAGGTACCACTGCCTACATACATCAATATGTCAATCAATTTTTAGGGTGCTACGCAACTTAATTACTTTGACTTATTTGAACTTATGTTTATATCACATGGAACTAGGTCCCATTGATTTTCTATGATACATGGCTCTTTCAAAGTCGTAGATTTAACCGAAGCTCTATATAAAGTGATAAATGACCTTGGAAGCTGAAGTAGAGATATACTTATAAGATTAAGTAGCTCGGGCAAAATCTACGGTTTTACACTAGTGGTATCATTGTGAGCACTCTTTTTTATAGTTGGTGTTGTGTTATCCACTCGTTTTAATTGTGATGCTCCCTGCAACAAAGTTGTAGTTGGTATTATATAGGCCCTATTTTACCTAAATTATATCAATTGAAATCGTCGTAATAATTACTTCATTACTCATATTCTATTACATTTACAACCCTTTCGAGTTGTATAAGGAAAACCACGTACGAAATGGCTTATAATTGATAAGAAAATATTCATGAATGACATCGCAGGACACTTTATACTTGGACAATATAGAAGAAAGGGAAAATGCTGGCACTCCTCCTATAATCCAGACGATTAGAGCAGCATTAGCTTTCTGGGTCAAAGAATACATTGGCCCTAAAACCATTGAGCAACAAGAGCATAGCTACATCGCAAGCGCATTGAAGGAACTAGCCAACATCAACAACATTACAATTCTAGGGAACACGAGCACGAAGAGACAGGCTATCTTATCCTTCCTTGTTTATCCAGTTACTGATCAGATTAAGGAAGATGTTCGAGTGCAGGAAGGCGAACGTAAGCCTCTTCATGGACGTTTTGTGGCCAAATTGCTTAATGACTTGTTTGGAATCCAAGCAAGAGGAGGGTGTGCTTGTGCTGGACCTTATGGTCACTACTTGCTCAATGTTGACAAGCCTTACTCTTTGGCATTGAGATCATTAATCCAACAGGTTAAAATCTCTATTTCTGCAAAAAAAAAAAAAAAAAAGACAAGCAACTACTCGATTTTTTGTTTGTTAAATAACATTTACAATCTATGTATTTACATCAATATTCTATAGTTTTCATGTTTTTTTTTAAATATATTTACATACTCAAAATCCTAGATTTGACCTTGATATTGCGTATCTTTTACGGGGTTATGAGGGAGTTAAACCCGCATGGACCCAGAATTAGCTTCCCATATTATATGTCAAGAGAAGAATTTGAGTTTGTATTGGATGCAGTAAAATTCGTGGCAAAATATGGACATCAATTTCTTACACTATATCACTTCAATTGGAAAAATGGGGATTGGACCTTCAAAAAGGAGGCATACGAGAAAGTCTTTAATAATGCAAGACACACTATTGAAGATGAGTCGAAATTAGCTAGTTTCATGCAACGCATAAAGCTAAGGTCTAAGGGACCTTATAACAATAAGCAACATAAAGATCATGATAAAACTAACATTAATGATACAGGTTTGACAGAAAAGTATGGTTCATATATGGAATCTGCCATCTTCATAGCTTCTATGTTACCAGTTTTCCCTGAGCAAGGTTCGGTTCCAGAAGATTTGGCCATTGAGTTGCCCTTCAAAATTTAAACACTTTGTTTTTCGTTTTGATTATGTTTGTATTGAGCAGATTAATCTTTTTATTACGTGATATATGTGTAAACACAAATTTTAACAATGGTCTGCGCAAACGAGTCAAAATAAATGTAACAAAATAGTCAATTTTATTGATGTGAATTTATGAGTACAATCTCTAATATTTTTTTCCTCGATTCAATCTCCACTTAAATTTAATTAATTCATGAACTAATTTGGTGAGTTCACGAACTATCGACTTGACTTTCTTGAATGAGGGACATTGAGACTTGATCTCGTCCAAGGTAGAACTTCTAGAGTAGAACGACACGTTGAATGCTTGTTGTTCTTCTTCTACGTAAATGATTTGATGTTGATTTGTAGTTGCTCACAAACAAATATGATCTTCTTGAATAAGGGCCTCCGGGCTTGATCTTCTTCAAGTTTCGTCGTCTAGAATTGAACGGCTTTGATGCTTGTTGTTCTTCTTCTAGTTTGAGGATTTGATTTGGATGTGCGGACTTAGAGAGTCTCGGAGCGGCTTTCTCTCTCTCTCTCTGTAGTCTTACGTATATCTCCCTCCCGGCTCGGGAGTCCGGTTCTTTTCCCCCTTTCTAAATGAAGAGTGGGCAACTCTATTTATAGAGCTTTCTAGGGTTTAGGGGTTCTGAATAGTTTCCCTCTCTTGGCCGTCATCATTTAAATGGCCCATTTCTTATTATTGGACTTTGACCCATGCATTATAAATGATAATCAATTAAAATAGACCAAATATACTCATAGGCCCAAATTAATTAATTTTACTTATCATTTATATTTTTTTATAAAAGTCCATAATATTGACTTTAATGAGTCGAAATGATGATGTGGCATTTAATAAAATTTTCGTGCCTACAAATTGCCCCTCGAGACGTATCACGTACACAATTTGAGTGTTTAAGCGTGATCGAGTCTTGATATATTTTTTTTACCATCAAAAACAAATTTGTGTTGGCTTCATTTTGTTTGAAACAAATGACCTTGTGATAATGGATCAAAAGCATGCACCTTGTTCTAGCAACAACTCACGACAATAAGATGAGTTATATAAGTTAGGCTTCTTTTTTTTTTTTCTTTTAAATTCATGCTTGTCAATCAATTATTGAACTTCACGAATATGTAATACGTTGGCTGGCTAGATTTTCCTTCTCTATCTTCTTATTAGATAAAGATGAGAAATAACAATACCCACGAAATGCTCAACAAATTGTGAAGATAAGATTGTTGGTGTTATCCGGGCGCGTGAATATATGCCTATCTCATGCTTATAAATACCGCCGAATATGTTAGGAATTTTATTCATCCAAGTAGTATAGACATTACGAGGAGTCATTGCCGGACCTTTGAAGTTTCGATGCCAGGAGGACCAAAGAGCCATTGACGCTCCGACGGAGAAAATACACTGTATCTTGTCATCTTTGGAGCCACCTCAATTAATCAAGCAGCTTGAAGCCGTGATGTCAACATCCCTCGAGCCAAGAAGACTGAGGCATACATGAACCTGATCAATGCTACATTAAAGCCATGAATGAGCCGCCAACGTGGTAACGCCATGAAGCTCGCCGTTGTTGTGACACATGCCGACGTGAAGACTCCCATGCCATGGCGAACCAAAACTAGTAAGTTGTGACTGTCAAAGTGTCAACCTTAAATCAAGGAGAAAGAAGACACAAAACCGACGCCATACACAAGCCATAGAGAGAGCACAGCCACACCACTGACGTTTCGACTCGCGAAGGACGTCGCCATCTGCCTTGATATTTTGACGCCATAGAGGAGGAAGGAGGGTGAAGCCAATCTTCACGCCATACCCAAGCAATTCCCGGAGCCTTCTTGACGACCCGATATTTGGTGCTTGACGAGACCACCGCGACGAGGCTTGGTGTACCTCCACCGTGACGTTTGTTGTCCAAGCAAGAAGAATATTTGACTTCTCTGCTATTAGAGAACTGACTTTGGTGGTGTTTTTTGTGGCTTTTTGCCGCTGGTTTGATGAGTTTTTTTTTTTGTTTTTTTTTACATTTTCGTGTTTTCATTTTTTTTTTGCAGATATATGATGAAAACTTTCTCCAAAGGTCTAAATCATGTTTATTTTGAAGTTGATGGTGCTTACAAGCTTTCTACGTTGCTCAATATTCAAAATATTTCATGCTTTTGAGCTTTCTCAGAGTCAATCTTGAAGTGCTTTTGGCCGAGTGTTGGTGCTTGGAAGCTTTCTCCAACAATCTTTGATAGGTGATGGTGCTTGGAAACTTTCTCCGTCGAACTTTGATAGGTGATGGTGCTTGGAAGCTTTCTCCATCAATATATTTTTACAATAGATCTTTCAATGCTTGGAAGTGCTTTCTTTAGATTGGTCTCAAAGACTTTTGATAGAAGTTTGGTGCTTGTAAACTTTCTCCAATCTCCATGTGAAGCAAATTTGCGAACCTCTAGTGCTTAATAGCGTTCTCTAGACCTTCGAGCAATTTGACGAAGTATTGGTGTTTTAAAGCTTTCTCCAATCTCCTTACTTAATCTTTTTGTCGAATCTCTGGTGCTTGGAAGCTTTCTCCAGAACGTCGAGGAAATTTGACGAAGTATTGGTGCTTGAGAGCTTTCTCCAATCTTCAAGTATGTGATGTCAAAGTTTCATGCCCATCATTCAGCAAAGTGGATTAGTGAAGACAAAATGGAACGAGGGAGATGCCCCACAAGCTGGTACTTCAAATTTTTTTTTTTTTACATTATTTATGTAAAAGCATGTTTTGACTTTCCTTAGTAGAGTACAATTTTTCAACTTATACTTTGTAAGTTTTATTATGCGGTTGCTCTTGAATATTTAATTGCCCAAGATGCCTACGTACCAAATAAAGTGATTAATCTACACCTTTTTGGATCAAACCGAACGTAGTTCAATGGTGATTCTTTTTAGGGTTTGATTGCAGTTTCGTCTCTTGCTTAGGAGTATTATTTTTTTTTTGTTTCTGCCGTTTATACTCTTGATTAGGAGTAATTTTCTTGGATATTTGTCTCTTTGTGATTTTTTTTTTCACAAGGTTGCAGCCATGAACGTCCATCGACGTAGATGTCTAATCAGAATTCTCTTCATGGTTGGCAATGATCATCTCCATTTCATGTGCCCGAGTTGCCAGTTCTTGGAATGTGTTTGGCTTTATTCCTTGCAATATGTAAGCTAGGTCCCAGTGCATACCTTGGGTGCACAAATCTACAGCGGATGCTTCAGACAGATGATCTTTGCACTGAAGACACAATGTTCGCCATCGATTGATGTAATCAACGACAGGTTCGTCCTCCAACTGGGTGGTTTGTGTCAACTCTGTCATGCTGACAATACGGCGAGTGCTGAAGAAACGATCCAGAAACACTTCTTCCATTTGTTCCAGTTGTCAATTGATCTAGCGGCTAAGTCGGTGTACCAATCGAATGCCACTCCTTTCAATGATCGAACGAACTGCTTCACAAGTAGGTCTCCTTCAGTACCTGCATTATTACAAGTTTCAATAAAGTGTGCTATATGTTGCTTGGGATTGCCAATGCCATCGAATTGCATGAATTTGGGAGGTTGATAGCCCATAGGCATTTCTAGGGCATCAATTCTCTTTGAATAAGGCTTGGTGTAGTGGTTGTTCCCGTTAAAATCTCCATCAAGTTGGCGTTTGACAGCGGTGGCTATCATATCTTGAATTTGTTGGAAATTGAATAGCCATGGAGCGCTCCATCCTCTGCACTAGGCTTTGACTTCCTGCTAGATACGGATCCACCACTATCGCCTTCGCTTTCATCAGTTGGACGTTTCTCAAGTTTCTTTGTCAGAGCAGCAAGTTGTTTGCTTTGGAGTTTGATTTGTGCTTCTTTTTCCTCATTCTCTTTGGCGAGTTTGTGAATGAGCATCTTCATGTTTGCTAATTCTTCCTCCATGGTATGTGCTTCAATGGTCATGACACTTGCATTAACAACGTCCGTCGCTCCATTGATTGACTCCGTCGAAGGATCCACGCTTGGAGGAAAGGATTTGTTGCTGTCATGAACATATCTTCTTTTGGTCACCATGGTTAAATGAATTTGCTTCATTGCTTGAACGGAGAAAGAGATGAGAGGTAGAGATTGTCCCACCGAGCGTGCCAAAAATTTGTAAACACAAATTTTAACAATGGTCTGCAAAACAGAGTCAAAATAAATGTAACAAAATAGTCAATTTTATTGATGTGAATTTATGAGTACAATCTCTAATATTTTTTCCTCTGATTCAATCTCCACTTAAATTTAATTAATTCATGAACTAATTTGGTGAGTTCACGAACTATCGACTTGACTTTCTTGAATGAGGGACATTGAGACTTGATCTCGTCCAAGGTAGAACTTCTAGAGTAGAACGGCACGTTGAATGCTTGTTGTTCTTCTTCTACGTAAATGATTTGATGTTGATTTGTAGTTGCTCACAAACAAATATGATCTTCTTGAATAAGGGCCTCCGGGCTTGATCTTCTTCAAGTTTCGTCGTCTAGAATTGAACGACTTTGATGCTTGTTGTTCTTCTTCTAGTTTGAGGATTTGATTTGGATGTGCAGACTTAGAGAGTCTCTGGAGTAGCTTTCTCTCTCTCTCTGTAGTCTTCTGTATTTCTCCCTCATGGCTCTGGAGTCTGGTTCTTTTCCCCCATTCTAAATGAAGAGTGGGCAACTCTATTTATAGAGCTTTCTAGGATTTAGGGTTTCTGAATAGTTCCCCTCTCTTGGCCGTCATCATTTAAATGACCCATTTCTTATTATTGGACTTTGACCCATGCATTATAAATGATAATCAATTAAAATAGACCAAATATACTCATAGGCCCAAATTAATTAATTTTACTTATCATTTATATTTTTTTATAAAAGTCCATAATATTGACTTTAATGAGTCGAAATGATGATGTGGCATTTAATAAAATTTTCGTGCCTACAATATGTACAAATGTAAATTCTCTAATAATTTAATTTCAATATGTAAAGGTAAATTTGAGCTATGTCTAAAAAAAATGTAAAGGTAAAGAAAGGATGAAAGACAGATTGATTGTGTACCAAGAGTTGATCAACTATATTTAATTTGGTGTTTTTGTAATTCTACCATAATATTTTGGTGCACTGTTCATATGTTCTGTTTTGACTATCTTGTAGTATTATTTAAACTGAAGGAACACCAAAATCAAATGTGATATCGTAGGATTCGTTTCAATATAAAATTTTCAATATATTAACTTTTTTATAATTTTTAAGAATATACGTTATGTACTCCTAAGCCTTGTTCTTTTGGAATGGTTGAACAAAAAAAAAAACATGCCTGCAAATAAAGTTCCATTACCAATTTAACATAGGCCCCATTTTTAACAAATTACACCCAGCTCTATTTTCATTACCACCATTTATTACCAGCACGGACCTCTCAAGTCTCGGCATTTCTAATAAGAAACAAAAAAAAGCCTCTTTTCTACCACTTGTAGTTCCACTACACCAAACGTAAAAACATGTTTGAAGATAAACAATAAGGCTAAGTGAAGAATCGTACTCCAAATAGCAAGACTCATGCAGAAATATGTGAAATTGACTAAATCGATTGCATCTGTTACACACTGATTCATAAATGTAGTAGTCTTGAAGGACGTCAGCAACAAGCCTTGCTCCATAGCAAATATATGGTGTTCACAGTTTACAATGATAATTATGAATATACATCATAAAGTATGGCCTTTTCAGTACACAAGTCAACATAATTAGCAATAGTATCACGCTCCCATTGTGATGAACACTATAAAAACCAGAGAGCACACCAAGTAACACATACTAAAAGGCAACGCCATAACCTATAACTCAATTCCAGGCATTGGTAAGATTTACAACTGGCTATTCCCATGTTCATCGGTAGTATTCTATTACTCTATACCGGTGAAACACACCCCCAAATTTCAAGCTCTCAGCTAATCTGTGTTTAATACATGACACACGTAGAAAACACTTGGACATGAAAGAGTTCTCAGATGCACAATGAGCTCAGAACTGAACAGGTGATTAATTTCAATATGTTAGTTAAGCTAGCAAAAACAAATGATGAAAAGACATAATCATAAAGGAAAGATCAAACAAAAATCTCTGTTAGTGAAATTATGTGCTTCATGACCAAAAAAAAAGTTCTGCAGATAGATTTCAAAATAACAAAAAGCCCAGCTGATAGATTGAAAAGAGCAAAAATCCGCCAGAAGCACAACAGATACTGACATCAAATGACATCACATACTGACAGATTTGATTCAGTACTGAATAATCTGCCTTCGTTCTTTTTTACTTTTACTACTTCGATTTTTGCACTATTGACTATTCACAAACACTACATTGACCATTGTTATTGGATTTGTCTCATCTTTTACAAATCGACTGTTATGAATAATTGCTCAAAGTTGTGCATTAGCAAACGTGAAAGTCAAAGAGGTAGAAGTCATGAGCGAGAATGAAAATTAATTGTAAGAAGATGCACAATTTCATGTAACCCTGCTCCTGATTTCTATGTATTGTTTGCCCTCAAGGTGTCAAATTACTGAACTATCAAGGTTCGCTTGAAAATGACTTGAACATTATACACAAACTAGAGAACCATATTTCATGGATAAATAATACTTACCCAAATGGTTAACATTTTGTGCAAACAATCATTTGAGACCATATATTAAAACACTTGTGGCGGTAAGACAAGCAAATGTAACAAGCACCCAGAAGATCTAAACAAAAAATGCCCAAGTGAAAACATGAATAAACAAATTTACCACGGGCAATGAAAGAGTTCGAAGGTGTTAGCGAATCCAGCAATGTAAAACTGAGCCTGCTCTCTTGTATTCTTCACAATCTTCAATTTGACAGGAAGAAATCAGATCTCCAATTTTCACTATGATCTGATGCTGGGGCACCCTGTCATGTCTCTACACCTTCTTCAACACTTGGAAGTCCACTTTCTCTAATAAAGGCTGGATTAAGAAACTTTGAAGCAAAAGCCCACAACTTGTACACATCATCAAAGTTGGACAGAAAACTAAGTGATGCCGTGAGAACCTCCACTCTATTGGGATTCCCTGGACCATCCATGATTCTTATATGGCTGAGGATGCCAACACCAAGACAGATGCCATGGGCTTCTGCAAGCTTTTGGACAACCTCTGGATTTATTAGCCCTCTGTCTTTGTTTCTCACATTGAAAGCCACGGCAGCTCCTCTTTCGTACTTAATTTTAGGGCCATATATTTGGATAAGAGGCACAGTATCTTTTTCATCTGGACCAGGGAATCTCAGTTGCAGAAGTGACGTTACAAGCCAGTTAATCAAATAATTTGACTAGTTAGGGTTAAAGGATATGTTCATCTGAGCCTCCTTGAATCCTGAATCAGTGGGACCAATTTGTGGTTTTAATTGTTGCACTCAAATGTCCTGATTTTGTGTAAAGTTGGCCATCAAAGCATGAATATATAGCTCTTCATGAGAGGAGCTTTCTTCTAGCATATTGGGGTTGAAATAATTCTTATATGGACAGATTTTGTCCTCGTATCTGTCGTTTCTGTCACTTTGTTCACATCAGATCTCTGTTTAGTAGCTAATAGAGATAAGAGCTTGTCGTTGTCAGTTTTGCATATTTTTGCTGACAAATTCAAAATTAAACAAATAGTTTTGCTCTATGTAAACCATACCTCTAAGGACTTGCTGGTGATATGATCATACAAGCCTCAACATGTAGATTGTTGAGCATTGCTTTGCTTGGGGCCTTTACAGATTAATACTCGCAAAACTTGATTCTTATTGCGTTGAGTAGGTGTAAAGCCTTCTTCTGAAGGTAACTCGATGATTGCAAGCTCTATGATCATTATTTGTTATCCTGTAATAGATTGATGTATTAGCTTCCTAGTGTGAAGAATGCTAGCAGCTTAGAGGGTAGAAACTACGCTGGTGAAGCAACTTCACATATAGTCTATATTTCGGGTGTGTTATTGTACAGTTATAATGGGTTTTGGTACATGAGTGATTGTTAATTAAGACCTGCAGTTTTTGTGGAGTTTATGCTGTGTATACCTATAGTGGTGTGAAATTGTGAATATAGATTTTGCTATTCAGTAGAAAGGTCTCTTAATTGTTTGTAATAGATTTGCCCTCGCATATATCCACTGCACCTGTTGAATTCTCCCAACGCATAGACTAAAATCCTACGAGTAAATCTTCTATAGAAAAAAGATTCTATTACTATTGATTATAGTATTGGTGGGCACCTGCGAATTAAAAGATTTACGCTTTCTTCTTTATTTAAGCCCATGTGTATGGGTTCGCTTAATTCTAACTTTCAATCACTTATTTGTGCATGTGTAAATGCGGTCTTTTTTGTGTCCCAATATCCAGAATACCTTTTGTAGTGTTGTTGCGGCCACTAATGATGTACCAAAGTAACCAAACATTTCTCTGTCTCTCTCCCTCCTTTTTTTCCCCTAATGAAGGCATTCCTCAATCGGCTGATATTATTTATTACCCAACTGCCAACTGATGCATGCTCAATCTTGGCCCAGATGAGCATTTGCGTTCTGTGTTCGCTTGCTCACCGAGGATCATGTTTTACTCCCTGAAGTAGTATTTTGTTCTGGGTTATCTGTTTGAAAGAAAAAGAAAGACGGAAGACGGTAAAAAATCTTATAGTTCAAATTGCTTGATCTTCCTTGTTGGTGTGA
Source organism: Beta lomatogona (assembly GCA_947646795.1). Classification (NCBI taxonomy): domain Eukaryota; kingdom Viridiplantae; phylum Streptophyta; class Magnoliopsida; order Caryophyllales; family Amaranthaceae; genus Beta; species Beta lomatogona. The sequence continues at coordinate 89,217 of CANSNZ010001499.1, forward strand.
TTGTAGTGAAGAATTAATAGTGTAATGGATATGATGAGGGAGTGTTCACGAGTTGGTGCTTCACAAAGGCGTAAGCAATTTTATGTGTTTATAATGCTGTTTCAAAGGAGAAAAAAAGTCTTGGTAATTTACTTTAGGCAGTTTGAGCTTTTGAAGCTTAGATTCTACATGCATACATCAAGAGGGGGGGGGAGAGAGTGTGAGAGGCTGAAAGGCATGTGGGTATGCATCAATAATTGAAAGGCATGCGGATACTCGATATCTTTCAATCCTTTTGATTGTATTACCCCAAGATATCATTCAATACTTTATATGTAAGCATTAAATTTTCTTTTTCTATAATTAAATTTATATGTAATCTTATTCTGGAATAATTGTAACCCACTTGTCTCCCAAAAAATCAATTACCGCAAGGAGATACTTGAAGTTGGTTTTGTTTGGCTTCCCTCCATTCCTTTATTACCCATCTTCTCTGCTCAAGGGGCTGGTGAATATCCCATGATGAACCATACCAGTTGAACTTGCTACTCTGTTTGATCAATTGTGTGCAGGTGCTTCTAACCAAAACAAAAAAAAGGATTGTGTTGGTGCTGGCTATGATCTGTGTATACTTCTTTTTTCGACTAACTTTGCTGGTTAATCACATTCGTCTGGCTAATAATTTGCAGGTGCTGCCCAAGAGAACAAATGTGCCGGGAATGAAACAATTCCGCGCAAGGCGTTTTAATCCTTATACGCCCTTTCGTTCCCGTAGACCATTCCCTCCACCTTTCTTCTATAACCCATACGGTTATGGGTACGTAAACTTCTAGTTTTTATTTTTATTATTTAGGTAGTACATGTACAATTTTGTTAATATGCTTGTAGTTATTTGGGGTTTCTGCTATGACTTTATAACCTCTAGTGTTTACCTGTTTCAAATTGTGTCTGAATCTCCCACCTCTTCAATAGATTTTGTGCTCATAATAATTGAGCTTGGAGATCTATAAAAGGGTCCAACTTCATGCAAATAAATATATAAAGATAATGTGTATGAGATGAATGATTTATCACTTTCTAAAATGCTTGCTTTGTCTTCCATAAACCTTGTATTTTATCTTGATTGGTTGGGGGCGAGGTTATATACAACCGTAAGTTGACCCCTAAATTCCATAAAAGGCAATGTGGCAACTGAAATCGTGTTTTCGTGGTGTATTATCGACTCATATGTAATGTGGCTGACTATCTTCTCGCCATTATATATGCTGCAGGAAAACTCCTAGATTCCGAAGGCCGACCCGTTACATGCCCTAATACTAGAAGAAGGAACTGTATTCCCATGATAGGATTCGTTGTGTGTACTAACAGATATGTTGGAGCTGTCATCTTCTGCTTGATAAACGTTTAGTTACTGTTGCTTTGATGCACTTTCAGATGTATGACATATGTTTTCGTAATTTATACTTGTGATATTTTCTTCTTTCCTTTTATTTAGCAGTAGTTCCCACTTCCCTCTGTACTTCTGTCCTCTTAAGGGATGCATGATCTCTTATTATCTTTGATTGATCAGCCTGTTTTCCGGAATTTCAGAATCGGAAGCTACTTGAACAAGGTTTTAAAAATTGTATCAGCTTTTGAAAATACAATTTCTATTTTCTATGAAACATCCGTGTACACTTTACAACAATACATGCTCACTAAAACGTTTGTTCTTGTTGAAAGACAAAACAAATGAGCTCTCTGCTGACAGGCTTCATCCACCCAACATGAAGGGCCTCTTTATAAAAAAATTAGTAACATAAAAGTAAGTGAACCATATGCTATAAAGTACTTGAGATAACTGGTGCATTGTTGCAGAGCTACGTAAGATAGAGGCTCTCTTACTTAAATAGACGATTGAGTATAAATTAGAGGTTTGGACTCATTTAAGAGAACTCAGTCAAATCTTTTATGTTGGTGTTTGGTAAACAAAGACTAAAAGAACAATTTTGACTTAAAACCTAATTTTGAAAAAGTTGATGCAGGGAGGATTTGGTGACAGATAATTACCATTAAAGATAATAAAATAGATATGTCAATGCTCAATTGGTCATTGTACACAATTAAGTATCAACTTTATACCAAAAACTTTAATACAAACATCTAATACAATACAATAGTCAAAACCAACTAATACAATTGGCTAATCAGCTGTTCATTACTAGCCAAACTTGGCTAAAAACAACAATAAATCAATCTCGAATGATGCTAACAATATGATAGATGGTGCATTCTTGTCTTACCGGAGAGCAAATTTCAATATAATGGTTTTGTAGCTTATAGAGTAAGAGGTAACTTTGGATAATTTACACTTTGTAATTATATAATTGAGTACGTCGTCCACCACAAAGCCTGGAGTAAAGGAGTCAAGTAACAACTTCTAAATTTAATTGGAATGATGCACTGTATCTGACTTAAGAGATCTAATCATTGGCTTTATCTTTTCAGTAAGCTTAATAATTCCCAAGAACATGAGCCTATAAACTACCACCATACCAATCAAGATTGCAAGGTCTACCCATTTAGAGTATCCCATTTCAACTTGCCAAAAGTTCTTCAACACTTCCTCCCCACTAATAATTGCTCTTCCTCCCACTAGATCATTAGGAAATCTCAAGCCTTCAAATTCATTCTTGTAAAACCCTTGATTCGCGTACTTATGGAAAGCAATGTAGTACATGGGGTACCTCCAAAATGGCTTAGGAAGATTGTTGGGCAATCGAAAAAATCCGCCATTTAACATCATTACGCCTTGAATTCCAGCCCGGTTATGATACCCATGAGAAAGTCGGGACTAGGCTTGCTACAATCATCATTAGGCTCTCGACTAGCATCATGCACACAAATAGCACCGATTGCAAAGTACACAAAGTGACCGAATTCTGTTTGAAGGTGTACAAGATAATAAGCTATTGCTCCGGGTATTAGAGAGATGATGAGCAAGTAAGGAATTGAAGATAGTGTGTTCCCAATTGTGTAGGCACCAACACTCGTAGTGTCCGTTAAGCCTTTCTCGTTCAAAGATTTAACAACAAACACAAATGAACGCATAAGTTAACTGATTGCATGAGTTGTCAATCAAAACCTAAAATTTAAGGTAGATGCATGGTCCGAGTTACCAAGCATACCCTTAAATTTAGTTTCAATCACGTTTCAACAATGGTGATAAGTTTTATGTTGGATAAATTACAATACAATAATGTTCTAACCTTCATGTCCTCGACAAACGAAGGAAACCCTCCAATTGCCATAAAAGTTAAGAAAGCCGCAACGAACATGAGCATCGATCCTCTAGCCTCGCAAATTTCATAACATATTGTGTTATAATACATATGATATCTTTTATCTAGATGATAAATTGATAACATATGTAAACGATCTAATCACCTGAATGGAACCGTAAGAGTGGCCAATATCATAGAATATAGTTCCTACGCACAAGCAAAGTGCAATGTAGACCTGCAAGGCGAAGCCAATAATATCCCAAGTCACGGTACATGTTCACGAAAGATCTTTTTGTAAGAACAAATGACCGAGTAATGAACCCAAGCATTTTTACTTTTGGAATCGTCGAACTTCTCCCCTGCAATAATTTACAATTTCAATAATATTACACTTATTCCGTTATCTTATCATATTTTTTTTTTTTTTTTTTTTTACACATAATTGTTGATGCGTCTAATATACATCAGGGTGTACAATGTACCAACTCACGAGATAAAGTCAATTACCAGTTGACATATCGTTGATATGTGATGTTGAACTTCTATATAGGTTTGTGATGATTTGTATGAATTTACAAGAGTGCTTATTGCTTCTTCAGTGCTCTTCATTCCATTCAATCCTTGTTCAATATCCTAAAATAAGAACATTATGTTATAGATATGACCCTTAATTGATAAGAATATAGTAGTATATTTCAAATTTCATTAGATCAATGAAATATAAGATTACACATTTCTAAGAGTACTTACAGTTTCAAAGTCTTTGTTGATGGTTCTTAGGAAGTGATCCGAAGGATTCCTCATGGTTGGGCAAGGGAAGCCACTCATAGAGAAGAACTGCATATAGAAACATATACAGTAAATCACAAATCAGAAGTATGGCAAACCAAAGTCTTTTGGCTCGGGCCAACTTTTTGGTCCGAGCCTAGCCTAGCTCATGATCAGCTCTAAGTGGCAAATTTTTATGATACACTAAAGTTGGTTAAGAGTCGTTCAAACTTACCTCATTAGCAGTTGAAGCTGGACCAAAGTACACGAGCTTTCCTAAAGAGAGGAGACAGAGATTGTGGAAGAGCTCAAAGACTTCACTGCTAGGCTGATGAATTGAAGCAACAATCGTCCTGTGATCTTGTTTTGCGAGCTTGATGATTCGGCTCATGACATGGTAAGAAGCCGCGCTATCAAGGCCGCTAGTAGGCTCATCTAAGAACAGAAGCCTTGGCCTTGTCAAGATTTCTAAGCAGATGCTGACCCTTCTTTTTTGTCCTCCACTAAGGCCTTTTACTCTCCAACCCCCTATTCTTGTGTTGACACAACCTTGTAAACCCATGTCTTTAATCGCATCATTAGCTCGCTCTAATTTCTCAGATTTAGTCATTGAATCTGGTAGTTGCAACTGAGCTGAGTAGTATATGGCTTCTTTTACAGTTAGCGTTGTCATTAATGTATCATCTTGGGTCACGTATGCCTAACATATGCACAAACAATATTTTAGACAAAATCTATAACTTGAGTATTCAAGATGGTACTTGGGTGGTGGACGCTGGACAGTGCCAACATGTTAGCCACCTTAAGCAAGTGGAACCGACACGATCAAACGTGATCGGTTCGCAAGCTATGTTTGTGGGCCTAGGCTCTAGGATGGCCAGCACGATGAGACGCGTCTAGGAGTGTTATTAACGAGCCGAACCGAGACCGAGTCTGGGGTTGCTCAGCTCGGCTCGGCTCGGCTCGTAACACTTTTACTCGAACTCGAGCTAGTCTCGAGCTTAAAATTTCTAGTTTGATTTACCTTAAAACTTAATTTGAGTTAAAAAAATAATTTCATATATTCTATAAATAGGTTTAGACTATTTACTTTGAGTTTTTCACAATTATCGTGCATAATTTAAGTATAACTTTTCATTTAATTTCTATAATATATAAAATAATATAGCTAAAATATATTTCGAGCCTGCTCACGAATTTTACTATGCTAGGCTCTAGAAAATTTCGAGCCGAGCTCGAATAGTTTGCAAGCCAACTAGGCCCCTTAACCCCCCAGACACATCCATTGCCACCTTTACCGAGTATACTCTTAGCTACAGTGTAAGATATTTTACCGAAGTCCCAAAAGCAAGAGTTTGTTTACGACCGTTAATAAGAATTTCCCCTGTTTGCCTGGTTTTTGAACCTAACCTTCCTGTGCAAAAAAATATACGTAGTAATTAGCAAGAGTTTACAGTAACTAGTAAGTAAAATTAGCTAGTTCCTCAAACTGGACCATACGAGTATAGGCTACAAGTGACTGTTACCAACAATGTTGTTTGTAATTTACAATTTGGAGTGTCGTTTAATTCAATTGGAGTGGGAGCACACTATCTGTTTTGCTAATAATAGCTCCCTTATGTGACAATAATAGTAGTGACGGTAGCAGTGCCAATTTGTTCGTTTGGTATTGATTTTTTATTCCTTTCAATCTGATTCCTTTCAAGATACTAAAGAATCGTGAAGTGTAGTTCATAAATCTATACTAATATTAAAAGGCGTGCGTGACAACGTATAGATGTCACGTGACACCTCTGTTACTCTACTAGAATTGCCCAATGTGTACGTATGTCATGTCAATTAACAAAAGTAAAATTGGCTTGCAACAAGATTTGAACACGTGACCTCTTGCTATTATACATAGCACAATTACCATCTCAATCAACTTTTAATCATGCTTTAAATGTCCATAGTATTATATTTGTACCTTTTAAATGTTGAGTTTTCTTTAATATATTTTAATGCGAATGGAAAAAAATGCATATCAAGTTTGGAAAAAATACCATCCGGGGAAACGCCCGAGCCCAAATACTAGTGTAATATTATATCATGCTCCTAGTTGCATAAAATAGTGATGGTAGAAATTCATGAAAATATATGTTATAGTTCAATGCATCATGGTTATTGACTTTAATAATTAATATCATTTACTCGCCCATTTGTGAATTAATTAGATGACTTGCTTGACCAAATTCTTATTTTAATAATTACCTATATAATCAAATTGCTTAAACATATCTCAAACAACATCTCACCAATTGTAAATAAAACAATACACTCAAATCTCATGCATAGTGGTGATTTTCTAGGATTAGAACCTTTTAGTGAACACGTCTTTCTGTAGCAATTCTTAAAATATTAACACAATTCACAAAAGACAAACTAACTTGATCATACTAAATTGCAATAATATGTAATAGAGTAAGCCACACTTGATTGATCTGCTGGTTTGAACCAATAAAAAAATGAATATATAAATGCAATACAGTAATTAGTTAACGTAGTACTTCTCTTGTTTTACTTTTATGATTTGCAATATTTACCTCGTTTTTTTTTTGTTAAATTTCATAAATTTTCAAACGTAATTTTTTGAAGATACATCTTTAAAATATCAACTTTTTTTCTAACATAAAATATACAAAATCATAACTAAAGTTATCCACGGTTAAAATTGTTCGTTAAAAAAAAGTCACAACCAATTGACAATATATGAAGTATTTATTACCAGCCAGTGCATCCAAAAGCGTGGACTTGCCACAGCCAGAAGGACCCATAACAGCCAAGACCTGTCCGGGCTCAGCAAAACCAGCAACACCTTCTAAAATGGGACGTCGCCCTCCACCACCGTCGCCGCCTTTACCACCATTAACCGTAACCCACAAATCTTTCCATGTCAACGACACATGACCTTTACTACCACTTCTATGCTCATCATTATCATCATCATCATTAAACTCCATTTTCTTAGCAGATACAGTATTATTACTAATACCTCCTGTTAAGCTAAATGGAAAAAAACCTCCTTAAGCTGCTAGAATTCCTCCTTAAACTCTCATTTTCACTTTCTTTTTTCTTCTCTTCCTTAGCAGCTTTAGCTAACGGCCTTGTTGGGCTTGGGCTTGGTGTCCATCTTGGTACATTATTTGAGTTTATTTCTTCCATTACTACTACAAAATGGGAAAACTAAAAAAAAAAAAAAAAAAAGAGAAGTAAGCTTAGTTTTTGTTATTTTCTCTATTTTTTGGGTTTGAGAGTTGAGTTTCAACGTCCTACCTTAGAACTAGTTTTTATACACACTCTCTTAGTTTGAAATTTATTATATTGATACAATTAAATATGGTGCGTGCTCAAAATTGTGTATTTTAACTAATATAAGTCATAAGTCGTAAGTGGTCCGTGGTCGGGTCTATTGGCCTATTGGGTGGCTGGTATGGCAGCTTCTGTGTATACCTGGCACAAACATGCGTGTGTATTATGAAGTCAAGCAAATGGTTTTTTTTTGGCAATGGAGCAAATGGTTACAACGCGTATTAGTTCAAAATTTGGAAAATCTTCATGTGCTAATTAATAGCTCGTCCAATTTTTTTTTTTTTTGGAATAGCTACCCACCTCTTGTAGATGGGCTAATAGCTCGTCCAATTTGGTAGACTATATTCCTTTTGCCTTAGTTTTATATTATACTCTTAATATTGACCACTTTTATAGCATGCTCTTCCAATAAATTTTTCTATGAATATGTTGCTTTCTACGCAAATTTTTAACTAATACAGTATTGCATGGCAGCCACCATTTCATACCGTAACTCTTCCTGCTTTCCTCCTCGTATGGTCAATTAATTGAGAGCTCATGGTTACAACGCGTATTAGTTCAAAATATGGAGATTTTTCATGTGCTAATTAATGGCACAAACATGCGTGTGTATTTTGAAGTCGAGCAAATGGTTTTTTTTGGCAATGGAGCAAATGGTTACAATGCGTATTAGTTCAAAATTTGGAATTCTTCATGTACTAAATAATGCCACAAACATGCGTGTGTATTTTGAAGTTGAGCAAATGGTTTTTTTTTTTTTTTTGGCAATGGAGCAAATGGTTACAACGCGTATTAGTTCAAAATTTGGAATTCTTCATGCGCTAATTAATGGCACAAACATGCGTGTGTATTTTGAAGTCGAGCAAATGGTTTTTTTTTTGGCAATGGAGCAAATGGTTACAACGCGTATTAGTTCAAAATTTGGAGATTCTTCATGTGCTAATTAATGGCACAAACATGCGTGTGTATTTTGAAGTCGAGCAAATGGTTTTTTTTTTTGCAATGGAGCAAATGGTTACAACGCGTATTAGTTCAAAATTTGGAAATTCTTCATGTGCTAATTAATAGCTCGTCCAATTTGGTAGACTATATTCCTTTTGCCTTAGTTTTATACTTCCTCCGTTCTGTTTTAAATGAAACATTGGGTAAAATGACACTATTTATTGATCAATTTTGACTCTAATTTATCGCCATTATATAAAGAAAAACATAGTCAAGTGGGATCTTGTTAGATTCGTCTCGATGCATACTATCAAATTATAACTTTTTTATATTTTTTACTTGTGCACAATTAAAAATATTAACGATTAAAGAAGCGCGTTAGGTTGTGTTAAAAAGCAAATGTTTCATTTAAAACATAACGGAGGAAGTATTATACTCTTAATATTGACCAGTGTTTTATAGCATGCTCTTCCAATAAATTTATCTATGAATATGTTGCTTTCTACGCAAATTTTCAACTACAGTAATACAGTATTGTATGGCAGCCACCATTTCATACCGTAACTCTTCATGCTTTCCTCCTCGTATGGTCAATTAATTGAGAGCTCATTTGAGCGATGGATAAATTAATGGAAGTTTTCATAAAAAAAGTCAAGTGTAAAATTCGCCTCAACCCACAAATTAAAAGTACTATCTCTATTTTCTTTTCTTTTCACTTTTATTTTTCTCTTGACAACAACTACATCGCGTGACTTTAGTAGTCTACTATTAATCGGTATTCCTTAATTTCTTTTCAAAAAGTAATCAAAAAGATTGGAAAAATTATGCGGGGATAGTATCATGTACTAATGTGTTTAAAAAGTTGGTCCACTGAATAGAATTGGCAAAAACAACCAAGGTACTCTATGATATTTTCTCTAATTTTTCTAATGTCGAAAGTAACTTTTAGGATTTGGAGATGAGAAAATGAGAGGAAATACTATGATGCAAATGCAATATATATATATTCCATGTAATATGTTCCTCAATAATCGAATCTTAAACTGTTGACTTATTAATAGAAGTGGTTACAAATTACCGAAAATTTGTATAATTATAAGTTGATATCAATAAAAACAGCAGTACAACAAATCTAATTAAGGAAATTTCGGCGATTGATTTTATATATATATATATATATATATGTATTTATATATATATATATATGTATTTATATATATATATATGTGTGTGTATATATATATATACATATATATATATATATATATATATATATATATATATATATATACACACACATATATATATATATACACACATATATACACATATATGTGTATATATATACACACATATATATATATACATACATATATACATACATACATACATACATACATACATACATACATACATACATACATAATCAATCACCGAAATATTTCACTTTGGCTATAAACACTAAATATTTCAATGTTTCATTTTCATCTATTAAGAAACAAGGAGAGCATTATCTTATTCGAAATCAATTGTTTTTCTCCCAAAAAGAAAAAACATCAAATGTTTCTGCTTTTTTTTTTTTATATAATCTCTCCAGAGAGGAGTATAATTTATTAAATAAATTACTATTAATATTTGTTTAACGTAGTTTTGTGTTTAAAACGTCTCTCTTTCTAAATAAAAGGATCCCGTCAAAATAAAAATAAAAAAGAAATAAATAAAAGGATAAAACAAAAGGTAGGTAACATAGAACATTGCTCACTAAATTTCATCACAAATTTCCATATGTATCATTATTTAGGTACGCTATTTTTTTCTTCTTTAAGAAAATAAGTTTTAGGATTGATCAGGTCCAATTAAAACTAATAGGATTCAATCAGGTGTAAATATAAGGTAAAGTTAGAGTCGATGAGTTCTAATTATAATGTCTAGCTAGCAAATTCACTCAGTTGGACTTAGGTGAATGGAACGCACCCTTCACCCTTTTAGAAAAGCCTACTACAAATATAATATATCCATAACAGTAAAGATAATGCATGGAGAGCAAAGACGTTTATAGAGTCTACAAACACATGGGCAAAATTGTGAATTGCTGGAGGAAGTGAAAAAGATGTCCCCTTATTGGTAATAAGATTTGCTAAGTCCCCTAAAAAAAAGATTTGCTAATTTATTTATATTTATAAATGTATATACCTGAATGTGTAATAAATTGCATTTGAAACAAGTGGTAAACACATTGTAGCATTGAAGTATAATGCCAAAAAAATTGAAGTGTAATGCCTTAAAAGTGATTGAGTGATCCAAAGGCTTGTCAACGAATAAAACTTGGTTGATTGATTGGGTAGGTTACCCAATACTAATAGATTTTGATGTAATGTGAATATAAATCAGCATTATAATTATTTTTTAATGATGTATTAGGAGTAATCTATCCAGTGGGTAGATGTAGTTATATCCTTGTCAACCCTTTAATTATTGAAGTTTCATTAGTCAAGAATACATTTAAACATTAAGTTTATGACAATTCTCTCTCCAATTTATAACATACTCCCCAAGAAAAGGAAGATGACCCAAGATTATATCTGCATGCTGTACAAGTGTACAACGGTTAGTAGTGGAAGAAGTAATGAATTTCACCGGATTCATGACTTTATCAGCTTTGCCAACAAATTGTTGTCATGTAAAGATAAGCATTTAATGAGGTCTTATTGGATTTGATAGATACTACTAATTTGACATATACTTCTTTGTTTTACTCCAAATTTTTACAAGGTGATTCTTGGATGGTCTGATTTATTTTCAGACCATGGGGACAAAACAATGTGAGCCACACATTTGTATTTGTAGGACCCCCATTGCTTTTCTTTTAATTGTCAAAATTTCTTTCTTTTGATTTTGTTTATTTACCAAAATTTATGAAATTAATTTCTGAAAATCGAAAAAATAATTTAAATTTTTTTTTTGAAAAAATTCGAAATTTTTTTCAGCTTCCAAACAGTAATTCATGTTTGGAAAAAAAATTTTGAGCAAATTTTTTTTTACCCATTTTCTCTCTCCTCCTTGTTCTTGGTGTTCTTCACCAAAAATTCAAGAACACTTCCTCTTCCACCATTCTCAACCGAATTCCTCCCAAATTCGACCCATTCTTCCACCTTCTTCCTCAATTTCGACCCTATCTTCCATCTTCTTCCTCCATTTCGACCCATTCTTCACCCCCATTTCGCCCCAAACCCTCACCTCCATTGTTAAACTTCACCTGCATTGATTTCGATCTAAACTCTTCACCCGTAGATGAAATGGATGTAAGTTGACTTGAATATTTCGCATATAGTAACGGATTAATGATTTTCTATCTTCATTTGTGTGTTTGAGTAAGATTAAACTTGCAATTTATGAAAATTTTCGCCAAAAAAAATCTAGGGTTTTAGGGAAAATAAAATGCCGGTATTGGTGATTAAATTGCTCTAAAACAATGCACATCACACTTTTATGCGACAATTTGTGGTTACATTTGAGTAGTTCATACTTTAGTTTAGCTATGATGCAAAAAAACAAAACAATCAGATTTTTCGCGACCTCCATGGGAGATTGAGCTAGTTTTCTGTCTAAGTTATTGCAGTAATTTGGTAATTACTAAAGATATTTTGGACATGACCAAACATAAAGAAATATTTGTAATTACTTCCTCCGTCCCAGTATAGTCTGAACACTTTACTTTTATGTTTGTCCCAAATTAGTTTGAACACTTCCATTCTTGACATGGTCCCACCATTAATATATTATTTCTTTTATACATCTTTGGCCCACACTCTATCTTTTATCAATAAAAAGTTAACCAACTTTCTCTCTCCTCTAATAAAAAATACCCCACCAACTCCTATCACATCTACTTTTTAAATAAAATAACATTTGATAACCACATCACAACTTATCACCTTAAACTACGTGTCCCAACAAGTGTTCAGATCTTTCTGGGACGGAGGAAGTAGGATATTACCAAACATGTTAGGTCATTACCTAACAAATTTTAGGGCATTACCTAAAATAATAATTGTCTTAGGCAATGACCTCAAATCATGTGACTATAACATATATATGATGAGGGAATTGTATGGTTAAGATGTGGGTTATTGATAACCTAATCTATGAGATTTTAAATGGTTTATATGAAAAGATTGCATCGGGCTAAAACGTTACATTTTTTTTCCTTTTTCTTTTGCTTTCAATGATAGAATCGAATGACTTTGGTGATATAAAAGGTTTATCGATAGAATGTTTATGTGAACACCGGATTGAAATGGTGGAACAATCTAAAAAAAGAATCCTCTCCATTGTAGTGGAATGTCACTTGTTTTTTGTGCAAGTGAATGCAGAGTTTAGGTAATCACTATAGATATTTTGGTCAAGACCTAATACAACCACTACAAATGTTAGGTAATCACCTAATTATATTAGGATATTACCAAACCTTTTACGTCATTACGTAAACCATTTTAGGATATTACATAAAATAATAATTGTCTTGGACAATGGCCTCAAAGCATGTGACTATAACATATATGATGGGGGAATTATATGGTTAAGATGTGGATTATTGATAACATAATCCATGAGGTTTTAAGTGGTTTATATGATAAGATTGGACCGGGCTAAAACGTTGCATTTTTTTCCTTTTTCTTTTGCTTTAAAATGATTAAATTGAATGACTTTGGTGATATGAAAGGTTCATCGATAGAATGTTTATGTGAAACAGGATTGAAATGGTCGAACAATATCTAAAAAGAATCATCTCCCTTATAGTGGAATGTCAATTTTTTTTATGCAAGTTACTGCAGGATTTATGTAATTACTCAAAATATTTTGGTCATGACCTAACATATCCACTATATTTGTTAGGTAATTTAGAATCTTACCAAAACGTTTAAGTCATTAATAATTGTCTTGAGCAATTGCCTCAAATCATTTGACTATAACATATATGATGAGAGAATTTTATGGTTAAGATGTGGGTTATTGATAACCTAATTAATGAGATTTTTGTGGTTTAAATGATAAGATTGCATTGGGGCTAAATCGTTGCATTTTTTCTTTTTTTATTTTGCTTTCAAATGATTGAATTGAATGACTTTCGTGATATGAAAGGTTCATCGATCGAATGTTTATGTGAACAGCGTACTGAAATGGTCGAACAATCTCTCAAAAGAATCATCTCCATTGTAGTGGAATGTCAATTGTTTTTTGTGGAAGTTAATGCAGGGTTTACGTTATTACCAAATATATTTTGGCCATGAAGTAACATAAGCACTATATATGTTACGTAATCACCTAATTAGATTAGGATATTACCAAACCTTTTAGGTCATTACCTAAACCATTTTAGGGCATTACCTAAAATAATAATTATTTTCTTGTGTAATGGCCTCAAATCATGTGACTATAACATATATGATGAGGGAATTATATGGTTAAGATGTGGGTTATTGAATTGATAACTTAATCCATGAGGTTTTAAGTGGTTTATATGACAAGATTGGATCAGGCTCAAAAGTTCCATTTTTTCTTTCTTCTTTTGCTTTCAAATGATAGAATTGAAAGACTTTGGTGATATAAAAGGTTCATCGATAGAATGTTTATGTGAACAGCGGATTGAAATGGTCGAACAATCTCTCAAAAGAATCATCTCCATTATAGTGGAATGTCACATGTTTTTTCTGCAAGTGAATGCAGAGTTTAGGTAATCACTATAGATATTTTGATCATGACCTAATATGACCACTTTGCATATGTTAGGTAATCACCTAATTAGATTAGGATATTACCAAAACGGTTAGCTCATTACTTAAACCATTTTAGGGCATTACCTAAAATAATAATTGTCTTGGGCAATGGCCTCAAATCATGTGCCTATAATATATATGATGGGGGAATTATATAGTTAAGATGTGGGTTATTGATAATTTAATCCATGAGGTTTTAAGTGGTTTATATGATAAGATTGGATCGGGGTAAAACGTTACCTTTTTTCCATTTTCTTTTGCTTTAAAATGATTGAATTGAATGACTTTGGTGATATGAAAGGTTCATTGATAGAATGTTTATATGAACAACGGATTGAAATGGTCGAATAATCTTTAAAAAGAATCCTGGCCACTATACTGGAATGTCACATGTTTTTTATGCAAGTTAATGCATAGTTTAGGTAATTACTAAAAATATTTTGGTCATGACCTAATACAACCACTACATATGTTAGGTTATCACCTAATTAGATTAGAAGATTACCAAAACTTTTAGGTCATTACCTTAACCATTTTATGGCATTACCTAAAATAATAAATGTCTTGGACAATGTGCTCAAATCATGTGATTATAACATATATGATGGGGGAATTATATGGTTAAGATGTGGGTTATTGATAACTTAATCCATGAGGTTTTAAGTTGATTATATGATAAGATTGCATCGGTGTAAAATATTGTATTTTTTTTCCTTTTTCTTTGGCTTTCAAATGATTGAATTGAATGACTTTCGTGATATGAAAGGTTCATCAATCGAATATTTATGTGAACAACGGATTGAAATGGTCGAACAATCTCTCAAAAGAATCTTCTTTATTGTAGTGGAATGTCAATTGTTTTTTGTGCAAGTTAATGCATGGTTTAGGTAATCGCTATAGATATTTTGATCATGACCTAACATGACCACTTTGCATATGTTAGGTAATCACCTAATTAGATTAGGAGATTACCAAAACGTTTAGCTCATTACCTAAACCATTTTAAGGCATTACCTAAAATAATAATTGTCTTGGGCAATGGCCTCAAATCATGTGACTATAATATATATGATGGGGGAATTATATGGTTAAGATGTGGGTTATTGATAACTCAATCCATGAGGTTTTAAGTGGTTTATATGATAAGATTGGATAGGGGTAAAACGTACAACGTTGCATTTTTTCCATTTTCTTTTGCTTTAAATTGATTGAATTGAATGACTTTGGTGATATGAAAGTTCATCGATAGAATGTTTATATGAACAACGGATTGAAATGGTCGAACAATCTTTAAAAAGAATCCTGGCCACTATACTGGAATGTTACTTGTTTTTTATACAATTTAATGCATAGTTTACGTAATTACTAAAGATATTTTGGTCATGACGTAATACAACCACTACATATGTTAGGTAATCACCTAATTAGATTAGGACATTACCAAAACTTTTAGGTCATTACCTAAACCATATTATGACATTACCTAAAATAATAATTGTCTTGGACAATGTGCTCAAATCATGTGATTATAACATATATGATGGGGGAATTATATGGTTAAGATGTGGGTTATTGATAACTTAATCCATGAGGTTTTAAGTTGTTTATATGATATGATTGCATCGGTGTAAAACGTTGTATTTTTTTCCTTTTTCTTTTGCTTTCAAATGATTGAATTGAATGACTTTCGTGATATGAAATGTTCATCGATCGAATGTTTATGTGAACAGCGGATTGAAATGGTCGAACAATCTCTCAAAAGAATCTTCTTTATTATAGTGGAATGTCAATTGTTTTTTGTGCAAGATAATGCATGGTTTAGGTAATCACTATAGATATTTTGATCATGACCTAACATGACCACTTTGCATATGTTAGGTAATCACCTAATTAGATTAGGAGATTACCAAAACGTTTAGCTCATTACCTAAACCATTTTCGGGCATTACCTAAAATAATAATTGTCTTGGGTAATGACCTCAAATCATGTGACTACAATATATATGATGGGGGAATTATATGGTTAAGATGTGGGTTATTGATAACTTAATCCATGAGGTTTTATGTGGTTTATATGATAAGATTGGATCGGGGTAAAACATTGCATTTTTTCCATTTTCTTTTACTTTAAAATGATTGAATTGAATGACTTTGGTGATATGAAAGGTTCATCGATAGAATGTTTATATGAACAACGGATTGAAATGGTCGAACAATCTTTAAAAAGAATCCTGGCCACTATACTGGAATGTCACTTGTTTTTTATGCAATTTAATGCATAGTTTAGGTAATTACTAAAGATATTTTGGTCATGACCTAATACAACCACTACATATGTTAAGTAATCACTTAATTAGATTAGGAGATTACCAAAACTTTTAGGTCATAACCTAAACCATTTTGTGGCATTACCTAAAATAATAAATGTCTTGGACAATGTGCTCAAATCATGTGATTATAACATATATGATGGGGAATTATATGGTTAAGATGTGGGTTATTGATAACTTAATCTATGAGGTTTTAAGTTGTTTATATGATAAGATTGCATCGGTGTAAAACGTTGTATTTTTTTTCCTTTTTTTTTTGCTTTCAAATGATTGAATTGAATGACTTTCGGGATATGAAAGGTCATGGATCGAATGTTTATGTGAACAGCGGATTGAAATGGTCGAACAATCTCTCAAAATAATCTTCTTCATTGTAGTGGAATTTCAATTGTTTTTTGTGCAAGTTAATGCATGGTTTAGGTAATTAATAAATATATTTTGGTCATGTCCTAATACAACCACTACATATGTTAGGTAATCACCTAATTAGATTAGGATATTCCCAAAACGTTTAGGTCATTACGTAAACCATATTAGGTCATTACCTAAAATAATAATTGTCTTAGACAATGGCCTCAATTCTTGTGACTATAACATATATGATGGGGGAATTATATGGTTAAGATGTGAATATTGATAAATTAATCCATGAGGTTTTAAGTGGTTTACATGATAAGATTGAATCAAGGTAAAACGTATCATTTTTTTTTTTTCTTTTGCTTTTAAATGATTAAATTGAATGACTTTGGTGATATGAAATGTTCATCGATAGAATGTTTATATGAACAACGGATTGAAATGGTCGAACAATCTCTAAAAAGAATCCTCGCCACTGTAGTGCAATGTCTCTTGTTTTATATGCAAGTTACTGCATAGTTTAGGTAAATACTAAAGATATTTTGGTCATTATCTAATACAACATCTACAAATGTTTGGTAATCACGTAATTAGATTAAGAGATTACCAAAACTTTTAGTTCATTACCTAAACCATTTTAGGGCAGTACCTAAAACAATGATTGTCTTGGACAATGGCCTCAAAGCATGTGACTATAACATATATGATGGGGGAATTATATGGTTAAGATGTGGGTTATTGATTAATTAATCCATGAGGTTTTAAGTGGTTTACATGATAAGATTGCATCAGGGTAAAACGTATCATTTTTTCCTTTTTCTTTTGCTTTTAAATGATTGAATTGAATGATTTTGGTGATATGAAATGTTCCTCGATAGAATGTTTATATGAACAACAGATTGAAATGGTCGAACAATCTATAAAAAGAATCCTCGCCACTGTAGTGGAATGTCACTTGTTTTTTTATGCAAGTTACTACATAGTTTAGGTAATATCTAAAGATATTTTGGTCATGAGCTAATACAACCACTACATATGTTAGGTAATCACCTAATTAGATTAGGAGATTACCAAAAACTTTATGTAATAACCTAAACTATTTTAGGGCATTACCTAAAATAATAATTGTCTTGGGCAATGACCTCAAATCATGTGACTATAACATATATATGATGAGGGAATTGAATGGTTAAGATGTGCGTTATTGATAACTTAATCGATGAGGTTTTACGTGGTTTAAATGATAAGATTGCATCAAGGTAAAACGTATCTTTTTTTCCTTTTTCTTTTGCTTTTAAATGATTGAATTGAATGACTTTGGTGTTATGAAATGTTCATCGATAGAATGTTTATGTGAACAGCGGATTAAATAGTCGAACAATCTCTCAAAAGAATCTTCTCCATTGTAGTGGAATGTCAATTGTTTTTTGTGCAAGGGTTTAGGTAATTACTAAAGATATTTTGGTCATGACCTAACATAACCACTATATATGTTAGGTAATCACCTAATTAGATTTGGATATTATCAAAACCTTTTAGGTCATTACCTAAACTATTTTAGGGCATTACCTAAAATAATAATTATCTTGGGCAATGACCTTAATCATGTGACTATAACATATATGATGAGGGAATTATACGGTTAAGATGTGGGTTTTTGATAACTTAATCCATGAGGTTTTAAGTGGTTTATATGATAAGATTGGATCGGGATAAAACGTTGTATTTTTTTTCCTTTTTCTTTTGTTTTCAAATGATTGAATTGAATGACTTTGATGACATGAAAGGTTCATTAATAAAAATGTTTATGTTAACAGCGGATTGGAATTGTAGTGGAATGTCACTGGTTTTTTGTGCGTGTTACTTCGGGGTTTAGGTAATTACTAAAGATATTTTGGTCATGACCTAACATGACCACTTTACATGTTGGGTAATCACCTAATTAGCTTAGGGTGTTACCAAACATTTTAGGTCATCACCTAACCATTTTGGGCATTACCTATAATAATAATTGACTTGGGGAATGGCCTTATATTATATGACTATAATATATACGAAGTGTTAATGTATATATTTGAATTTGTTGCATGATGGTATTGTATTAACTTGTGTAGCTTTTTGTGCAGATGGAAGCAATGTGTGTTGAACGTTTACACGCTTTTGCCAACATTTTTTTAAGCAAACATAACCAAACCAATATAGCTCGATATTGTCGCGCTAAGTTTGTTTGCATTGCGCTTAAATAGATCAATGCCTTGGTATTGTTCTGTCGTTCGACTTGGTGTACGTATTTTTGTAGACATATGACAATCTAACTTAGTAGATCAAAGAATTCACTTCTAATGTAAAAGTTTAGGTAATTACCTCACTTAAATATGGTCCTTACCTAAACTTTTGATGGTCCACTTTGTCCATTTTTTGTGTAAATAGATCAATGTCCTTTAGTAGATCAAATTAAATAGTTTAAATGTAAAAGTTTTTGGTAATTACCAACTTTGACTATAGTCATTACCTAAACATTCTATGCTACAGTTTGTCCCTTTTTGTTTAATTACAATTATGTGGCTTTTAGTAATTACAAAACATGCTTTGGGCATTACCAAACATATCCAGTCACAATCCATTCTCATTACTCATCAAAGCAATCCTATGGAGATTGAACAATCATGCCACTGGGTCCATTAGGCCCAATACCTCACCAAACCCCATTGACGTGAGTTTTGGCCCCCATTGTCCAGCCTTGTACTAAAAAGCCCAAATTAACCCCATATCATATAATTTTAGGTAATTACCAAACAAGGTTTGGGCATTACCAAATGTATCCAATCACAATCTATTTCCATTGCTCATCAAAGCCATCCTATGGGAATTTTACAATCATGCCCCTGGGTCCATTAGGCCCAATACCTCACCAAATCCCATGGACTTGAGTTTTGGGCCCCCATTGTCCCTCCTTGTACAAAAAAAACCCAAATTAACCACAATCATATGCTTGTAGGTAATTACCAAATATGGTTTGGGCATTATCAAATGTATCCAATACCAATCCATTTCCATTGCTCATCAAATCCAACGCAAGGCAATTGGACAATCATGCCCCTGGGTCCATTAGGCCCAATACCTCACCAAAGCCCATGTACATGACTTTTGGGCCCCCATTGTCCCTCCTTGTACTAAAAAGCCCAAATCAAGCCCAATCATATGCTTTAAGGTAACTACCAAACATGTTCATGGGATTACCAAACCCACTAAGTGGAGGATGTTCTCCCAATCTCAATCCTTTATCATTACTCATCAAAGCTATCCTATGGGGATTGGACAAGCATGCCACGTGGTTTGGTTATTACCAAAATTATTTTGGCTATTACCAAACCTATTAAGACATTGTTATCTCTTTAATTGTTGTGACTTTATATTTCAATTTGGCTTTTTTGGATTAACACATTTATATAATATTAATTAATTTGTACTTAGTATTATTTAGTTCAATTGTTTATTTTTCAATACACTTTGGAATTGGTGGTTTTGAGACTTCTCTTAGTTTCTATCACGTTTTTGGTAATTACCAGAACTCTATTTAGTAATTACCTAAAGTGTCTGTTCAGTCATCTTCTCCCAACTTCATCTTCAACCTTTTGATTTTTCCTCTCTCCTCTGAAATTCTTCATCTAGTTTGACAATGGTAATCAATACTCAAAAAACGCACAAATCGGTCCTAAATCGGCGGTTTCCCAACATCTTACAACAATCCAAACCATGTTTTTGTTAAATTCATAATGACCTAGAATTTTGATTTTGAGTTTCTTCATTTTGAAACTCAAACCTTAATTTCCATGGATATTCGGGCGTTTATGGTGTATATACGATCATCAACTTTATGTTTCTTCATCTATTTAATGGATTTGCAAATATGAAAGAGAGGAAAGTGAAAAAATTCCTCAAATTTTCCCCCGAAAATCGGAAATTAAAACTTCGATTTCACAACTTCTCCATCACAAATTCATGATTTTTTCATGAATTCTTATCATTTCATGGAAAGAGAAGGTCAAGTAACAAATCTACTGCAAATTCGAGAAGAATCGAAGATCCATGGAAGATTTGAGGGAGGAAGGGGTAGAGGAGAGGAGAGAGAAAATCTGGGTAAAAAACCAAATTTCCCAAATTTTTTTTTTGGCCGAAAATAATCTGGGTAAATAGGATCTAATCAGGTGCAAAAATAAGATAAAATTAGATTGATAAGGTCTAATTATGGTTAACAAATTCATTTTAGTTGGAGTTAGATAAATAGAAAGCACCGCTACTCTCAGTAGCGGTTTCCCTTCGTGAAATGAGGATGGGTGCCCTAGGTTAGTTCTGGGGCGCATTATAAACCGCTACTGTTAACGGTTTTGTTTAATGAGCCGCTACTCCTAGTAGCGGTTTCTTTTTTCTACAACCACTACTGAAGATAGCGGCGCATCGTCATTAACCGCTATCCTGAGTAGAGTTTATGCTTAAGTAAAATAAAAAAAAAAACAAATTTCTGGCATACAATTCTACGTGGACTGTATGCAGAGAAATAAGTTTAACTTTGACACAAAGTGGGAATTAAAACTCCCTTTGACAATATCTAGGGAAAAAAAGTTCGTACAAAAATTAACTGATCTTGGTCCTTTAAAGTATTTTCTTGACATTGAAGTTGCTTGTAGTTCATCTGGATTGGTTTTATGTCAACGAAAGTATACCCTGGATATTATTTATGAGGCAGGTTTATTGGGAGCCAAGCCAAGTGCCTTCCCCATTGAGCAGAATCATCGCTTGGCGCACGCCTCTGGCCCCATTTTGGAGGAAGCATACAGGAGACTTGTTGGTCGATTGATTTACTTGGTTTTTACTCGTCCTAACTTGGCATATGCCGTTCATGTGTTATCAGTTCATGCAGGAACCTCGTCAGGATAGGAGGCTGGGTTTCGCGTGGTTCGTTATTTGAAAGGTACTCCTGGCCAAGGTATTACTTCGTGCAGATAGTGAGCTGTCCCTTCTTGGATGGTGTAATTCAGATTAGGTTGCTTGTCCTATCACTCGTCTTTCTCTGACTGGTTAGATTATTTTCTTGGGTCATTCTCCTATCTCCTAGAAGACCGAGAAACAATATACAGTTTCTCGTTCATCTGCCGAGGTAGAATATCGCTCTATGGTAGCTATTACATGTGAGTTGAAGTGGTTAAAGGGTCTTCTCTTGAGTTTGGATGTTCATCGTCCCCAATCAATTCCTTGTTTTGTGATAGTCAGTATGCTCTTTATTTGGCTCACAATCCTGTTTTTCATGAATGCAGTAAACATACAGAGGTTGACTGTCATTTTGAGTGTGCTGCCATCACTGAAGGTCTTATTTCTCTATCTTATATGTCTACAAAAGCACAATTGGCGGATATTTTCACTAAGACTCGAGGCAAGTCTCAGTTCGAGTTTCTTTTGTCGAAGTTGGGCATTGTGGAACCTTCCCATGTTCCAACTTGAGGGAGGGTGTTGAGATGATTAAGGATGTAGTACAAACATAGAATTGTAATTATCTTAGGTTTCCAATTTCTTGTAGGTTTCCTAAAACTCTTGTATTATATATTGTGATGGCATAATGAGAGAATGCAAACTTTGAAACCCTAATCATATTTTACATATATATAATTAAAGATTTTAAGGTCAAAGAAGTGCAATAGCAAACCTGCACAATCAAAGTAGGAAGAAAAAAAAATACTAAGGGAGTGCCAAAAAATCTATTATAAGTTCTTCTAGTTTTTATGTGGTCAAAATTAGATGACTTTGACTTTTATTATGAACTTATATAATTGAAAATATTGTTATGTGAGATTTTATGAAATTCATCTCATTTTATATTCCTTAATAAAAACAAATAATTTTATTACTTCTCGCTTAATATATTAGATATTAATTAAAAGTTAAAATTATATATTGGATACAATAAAAATGCAACGCACTAGATTATTATGAAAGGGAGAGTGTAGAGCTGAACAGACAGTGCCCGGCCCGAAAAATCAGCGGGCTTGGGCACCAAAATGTGGCCTGAAGCTGGGCTTTGGGTCTGAGCTACGTGGCCCGACTTATTTTGGGTCGGGTTCTGGACAGACATGTAGGCCCGCCTTTTGGTCCGGCCCGTCCCGTGAATATAAGTCAGCAAAGGGGTTTTGTTTTGGGCTTGAGTGGGTATTGTGCTGCTGCTGGTCTATTTGCTAAAGTAAAGCCTTAAGGCTTAAAGGGATTTTTTTTTTAAAAAAAATCTGAAATAGGAACAGCCAAAGGGGCGTGCTGCCCACGAGTTAGTGAGGAGAGAGAAATTACCAAAATTTAAAGAAAAAAATTGATAGGAAGAGTCCCAACTATGGGCGTTCCGCCATTTTAAGTCCCAACTAAGGATTATTTTCGAAAGCAGTCCCAACTATGCATCATTTTTTTGCCGAAATTGGTCCCAGGTGATTGATTACCTGTTTAACAGGTTAAATTTTTTTTTTTTAATTTCTTAAGTCAGTTTCTTCTTCCTTTTTCTCTCTCCTATCTCCTTCCTCCCATGCCATCCTTCCCCCACCACCCCGCGAAATCCATCCCCTGCCACCCCTCTCCTCCAACCCACCTCCCCAGCCTAACCCCCAAAATCCCATCCCCCTCCCCGCCATCCTCCCCCTCCCACCCACCCTCCCAATTAAGCTAACGCTCGAAATTGTTGGTATAAGTGGGGAATCAAAACCAATTTCCTTTATATATTGTTGGTATTTTTAAGTAAAAATGAGAATGAATATGAGTGCCTCCATTCACCTGAAATTAAATAATAAAAATAAAAATGAAACGTTCTTTATCTTAATCTTCAATAAATCTGCATCATCTTCTCCATTGCATATACTATTTGATTCTATCAGCTCCAGCCACCGACAATTCTCGTATCTTGAAGTTTTTTTTTTCTTCTCTTTCTCCCACCAGTCCTAAACACCAGATATAATTGTGAAATAGAGGTTTTTTTTTCTATCTTATTAGATTTGGAATTTTCTTTCTTCTAGCTTGCTTTCTCGTGGATGGTTGTGTGGATTTTGGCAGTTTGAGAAGGGCGGGGACTGGCTGGGTAAGAAAGGTGTTGCTCATCACTTGTGGAGGGTTTTGTTTTGCTGGTGGTTAGTGGGTTAGTGGAGAAATGGGGTCAGATTGTTGGCAGGGCTAGAAGATGAGTGATGGTGGGATTGGGGGTCTAGTGGTGCTGTGGTGGCGACAGTGGAGGGGTGCACCTTCGGTGTTGGTGGTGGAGGGGTGGTGTTGTGGCTGGGAGTTTTGAAGGCGGGGATGAGAGGGGTGGATGCCCACTAGATGAGAGAAAAAATGAAAGTTGGGGCAAAAAAATAAAAGGAAATTTGTTTTACCTGTTACAGCAGGTCATTAACCTGCTGGGACCAATATTGGCAAAAATGATGCATAGTTGGGACCGCTCAGAAATAATCTTTAATTGGGACTGAAAATGGTGGAACGCCCATAGTTAGGACTGTTCCTATCAATTTTTCCAAATTCAAAAAAGAGCTGGAGTCTGCAACTCTGCATTGCTTACTCCCAATAGTACATTGGGTGATATACATATACCATTGTTAAAGGTTGGTGCCTTGCTTTTTAATTCCCTTACAAGTTTGCAATTTTTATAGTTGGTTTTTCGTTATTGATTGCGAGCTTTATCTCATTTGATAGTAATTTGTCAATGTTCACTAATCAAATGAGGCATTTGTTCTAGCTGGGCATTGATCATGTATATGGTACTTTGAGGGCAATTGAGTGTCTTCCAGTAAGAGAATGACAGTTAAGCCATTGTGTTAATGGGGGTTGATTTTGTATTGAATGTTTTTTATATCTGTATTGAATTTTTAGCAAAATACTGGACAATATTAAGTAAAAATGGAACAAAAAAAGGCCCGTTGGCCCGAAAATGGCCCGCTTGACCCGAATGGAACGGGTTTTGGACAGACCAAACTGGCCCGGCTTGACTCAACCCGCTGTAATGGGCAGAATTTTGATGAATGGGCCCGCCCCGAACCCGGCCCGGGGTTTGATCCGGTCTAGGAGAGAGTTAGGAGTATAAAAATAAAGTGGTGTCGCCATTTATCTAATTATAAATACGGCAACTCTGCTATATTGGCTGGTCAGATAATATGTGATGCAATGCGAGTGGAATAAATAGTTTGACTTTGAAAACTTAAAAGACAACTCGCTTTTCCCACGCAAATTTTTTTCTTTTAATACTAACCGCAAGTCCGCAAGACCGCAACACTATATATATATATATACACAATAATTTGTAGTTAGCTAATTATTAGCAAGCTAAGATAAAGGGAGAAACCAAAAGAAGATAAAAATGGAGGTGGGTAAAATGATGGAAGATTGGCCAGCAGAAAAGAAGGTGAGTTGGGTGAGATCACAGATAATTGGAGGGAGTAGTGCACAATTTGAGTCTCCTTTTGGCAAACGCCAAATAACTTACGCCGATACTACTGCTACCGGCCGTTCTCTTCACTTCATTGAAGATTATATCACCACCAATGTTCTTCCTTTCTATGGTAATAATTTCCATATTTGATCTATCTATCTGTTAGATTGCTACTTTATTTGCTCATAAGTTTGTTGTAAAATCTATAACTTTTTTCAGAATTATGGAGAAGATTAGTGGCTAAAAGTATCATTGTTTAAGTAGTTGAAAGATTATGTACTTCCTCCGTTTCGAACTTTTTTTTTTTTTTTTTTTTTTGCTTGTGAAACACTTCTCTCTTTTATGTGAGAGTTTTTTTAGAGAAGCGTCTCATTTATTTCAGAAGGGAGAAAGTATATATCTTGGTAATGAAGTTGGACCTAAGAGTGAGGCCGTGGGGAAGGGGAAGAGAATTCCATCTCCACAGTGCCTCGAGTGGGTCGAAACAATAACTTCAAATTCATTAGGTGTAATGCAGGTTAAACCTCTAAATTAACCCATCTACAATAGGTGGGTAGCTATTCAAAAGCAAAATTGAATCAGGCTGAACCTCTGAATTAACCAAGCTTTGCATTTTTTTTCCTTTTTGGTAATGAAAATGGGTCTAGGCCAGGGTCTTACTTCCAGGATACTCTCAAGTCCCAACCCAATGATCAAGCCCTCGGCACCTCGAGGTTGGGGCCTTGGGGGGGGGGTAGAGCTAAATACGAGTTGTGTTGAATTGAGTCGAGTTATTGAATATTCGAGCTAAGCTTGATAAGGATTGTAAGTCTCCGAGCTGAGCTAGATCGATACTTTAGAATCATGTTTGAGCTTGGCTCGTTAATAATTTTGCTTGTTCGAGCTAAACTGATCAAGCTTGCTCGTTTGTAGTTCGTGCTCGAACACCAATGAAGCTTCATCTAATAAACGAGTTTTGTAATTATCACGCTTTTTGTAGATAAAAGCAAACAATTATCTACTCATATTTTTCTTTATCATTAACTAATAAAATGATAACTAGCCAAACTAACATATATTAAGAGTTCAAAAGGAGAGAAACCACAATTCCAGCAACCAGTACATGATAATAATAAATTGATAGGTTGCATAATCATTTTATTGATTAATCTTGATAGAAAAAAAAAATCCTAACAAGCTTGTAAACGAGTTTGAACAAATTAAAACAATTTCATAAACGAATTATAAGTTATAAAGGATCCATTCATGAACATTCACGAATCCAACACAAAGATGTTCGAGTTTGGCTCGCTTGTTAACGAGCTTATAATTATTGTTTGGGATTGTTAATTTACTTTATAGACGCTTTAACCGAGGTTTTTCGTGACTAGTTTGCAAATGTATAGGCCCATTTGCAACAGTAGGGGGAGGGTAAGGGAATCTACTGTAGGAATATATAGATGCACATATAGCGGGATTTCAAGAAACAAATTTCCTAACATCTATCATAGGATTGTATACATAATATAAATATGAATCATATTATAAGGAAAAGAATGTACAACCTCAAATTGCAAGCGTTAGAGATCAAAGGACAGCAATCATTGTCCCTCTATTTAGTCCACGACACCAATTGAATTCCCACGTCTGTTAGAACGGAAGGGGATGAACATATTTCGCTCTCTTGCTTTTTAGGGTGGTGGCTGGATTTTCCAAGGGAGAAGAATAAGGTTTCTCTGTTTTTCAGTTTGAAAGTGTTAACGACAAATTGAACGCTCTATTACACCATCTTATTATAACTTTTTATAGTAGTAGGAAAATAGGTTTAGTGAGAGACCTAGTACAACCCTAATTTCCCCTATTAGCTGGTCTTCTTTCTTCAACTAATCACTACAAAGTGTAACCTCATAGGATTAGGTTAGCTTAGTTGTAGGTTCAATCAATATTGTCCCACTAACCATTATATATTCTCTAGCAAGTAAATGTGATTACTAAACTAGCTAATGTAATTAATTATCTCTATAATAATTCCTGTTATATTTAGTAATTGATTGCCGGGAATGTCTAAGAACATATTTCTTGATCTACCCCCCAAAGTGACCATGCCAACCTTCAAACCCCTAGCCTGGGAAAAGTGAGATGAGTGGTACTACTAACTCATCTGCACTTTGTTGGCACCATCCCTTGCTGGATATGAAAGAAAACATAAAGAGTACATGTTATGCATTATGCATACCTTAAATATAATAGTAAGGATAAGTTAGAAATATATTTTTGAATGGCTTAAGGGTATATTAAAATAATCAAAAACTGCTAATTATAAATTAATGTAAGAAAACTAGAAAAGTGTAACGAATATTGTGGAATGGGGGGAGGGGGAGTAAAAATCTCGAAAGAGAAACATCGTTAAATTTTGCATTGTAATTCAATACTTATTAAGCTTATATGCATCAATGAGGTGAGTGTTATGCTAATTTGTAGCGGCATTAATGTACTATATTAATAGGGAACACACACACAAGCGATAGCTACGTGGGGCAACAAACTACAAAGACAGTGGAAGAAGCAGCAAGATATATCAAACGATGTTTAGGTGGTACAAAAGAGGATGCAATTTTATTCACTGGCTCAGGCACCACTGCTGCAATTAAAAAGCTCCAAGAAGTAATGGGTATCACTGTTCCATCAACTCTAAGAAGCAGAATTTTATCATCAGAAATGTTCCTAAAGAATGAAGAAAGATGGGTGGTTTTCGTAGGGCCTTACGAGCATCACTCGAACCTCCTCTCATGGCGAAATAGCCTTGCAGAAGTTGCTGAAATCGCGTTAACGAAAGATGGCAGCTCCGTAGACATGGAAGCACTAAGAGCCCAGCTGGAGTATTACAAGCTTACTAACCGCCCTATGATGGGTTCTTTCTCGGCTTGTAGCAATGTCAATGGCATTGTGTCTGATACTCGAGCCATTGCTACGTTGCTTCATCAATATGGTGCTTTTGCTTGCTTTGATTATGCTGCAAGGTATGTCTAACTTTGAGATAGAAGTATATAGGAGTAGCATTTTTGTAGCTACTAAATTGCTGCAAGCATTTTACCTGGATTTCGTTGATAGAAGCTAGCCTATGTTCTGTTCTCATTAGTCATTAAGTTAATTATGTATGTGTCACTTGTCATATCATTGTTATGTGCATTACGGGGTGTAGTTTGACTATTTACAGAACATGTTTCATGCCTCGAGAACCAATAATTGGATAATTTGGTAGTTCACCTTGAAGTAGAGACAATCAAGCCACTCCATAAGTTTGTCTTAATTTTTTGTGGCTTGTGCTAGTGTTGATGATTGGGCCTACAAAAAGTAAAAAAAATCTTCCCTCCGTCCCATAATATAGTTCACATTTCTTTTTGCACAGTCTTCCAAGACGTACGCTTTCACCTACAATATCTTCTATTTTGTATTAGTAAAAAATATAAAAAGTTGATAATATAAATATAGACATTGAGACGAATCTAACAAAGACCCCACATGAGTATGTTTTTTGTATACATTAATGAGAATATTTGGTCAAAGATTTTAAATTTTTGACTCCCAAAATGGAAATGGGTACTATATTTATGGGACGGAGGGAGTATAATAATATTGAAAATCTAATCCCTTCCACTTTTGGAGATATGTGCTATGTAGATCACTTTAACATTCATTAGACGACCTTGCAACCCTCCTCTCACTTGTTTTTCACATAATATGGTCCGTTTTTAACAATATAATATTCAAACAATAAAGTTATAAGATACACCTTTAAACATCTATTAAACGATCTTGTTACCCTGACTTGTTTGTCACGTAATATGTTCCATAAATGGCGGTATTATTTTCAAAGAATAAGGTCATAAAATGCGCGATTTCTTATGTTTGACCGAGTTGTCCTCGCACTCACACGTTACTAACAAATTAACAATTGATCATGATATATATTCTACTGTGGTCCTGCACGTACCAATAATGGTGTTATGTCTTGTGTATACAGTGGTCCTTATGTCGAGATCAACATGAGATCGGGAGAAATAGATGGATATGATGCTGGATTTATTAGTCCACACAAGTTTATTGGTGGACCAGGGAGCCCTGGAATCCTCCTCATGAGCAAGAAGCTTTATCAGCTCACTTCTTCTCCACCTTCAACCTGTGGAGGCGGGACTGTCGCCTATGTCAATGGCTTCCAGCAATGAGGTACCACTGCCTACATACATCAATTTTTAGGGTGCTACGCAACTTAATTACTTTGACTTATTTGAACTTATGTTTATATCACATGGAACTAGGTCCCATTGATTTTCTATGATACATGGCTCTTTCAAAGTCGTAGATTTAACCGAAGCTCTATATAAAGTGATAAATGACCTTGGAAGTTGAAATAGAGATATACTTATAAGATTAAGTAGCTCGGGCAAAATCTACGGTTTTAGACTAGTGGTATCATTGTGAGCGGGCCGTCTTAAATATTTTGGGGGCCCCTGAGCCGATTATATATAAAAGGCCCCTACAAGTGAAGAAGTTTATAATTATTAGAAGTCTAAAACACAATGAGAACATTTTTTTATTTTATTTTTAGCATACTAAATTAACATAATAATCTATATACTATAAACTAGTAAGTATCCCCTTAAAAAAAAAAAACTAGTAAGTATTGTTAATCATGAAATACCAAACAATTAATCCCAAATACTCCATCCCCCAGCCGTTTTCAACCCTAAAAAAAACAAGGCCAAAAGGCCCAAAACTCCATAAACGGCAAAAAAGAAAATCAAAATTAAGTAGATTACTCCAAAGTGATATTTGACTAAAAACTCCCCTATGAAAGAAGTTTATAATATCACTGTAGCATTACTTAGCTTCTAACACCGACATATCAATGGCGAGTTGAATAGATATACCCACTAAATATCCAAATACTTCTTCATTTTTCTTGCCAAAATTGACTATTGGAAAGGAAGAGGTGAGAGTTGTGAGAACTGCGGTAATAAAGAAAATTAAATGTCAAATTATTAATCACTACTTGGAAGATGGAAAAGTTTTTTGCCCAGTCTAGAACGGAGATTCGAGAGATCCGAGAAGCATCCAAGTATATTGAGTAGGAGAAATTTTTCTTTCCAGCCAAAAGAATGGGCTAATGTCTAGATTTTGGGGCCCTTACAAAAGTGAGGCCTTGTGCGAGAGGGCTGTTTGCACAGCCTCTTAGCCGGCCATGATTGTGAGCACTCTTTTTACAGTTGGTGTTGTGTTATCCACTCGTTTTAATTGTGATGCTCCCTGCAACAAAGTTGTAGTTGGTATTATATAGGCCCTATTTTACCTAAATTATATCAATTGAAATCGTCGTAATAATTACTTCATTACTCATATTCTATTACATTTACAACCCTTTCGAGTTGTATAAGGAAAACCACGTACGAAATGGCTTATAATTGATAAGAAAATATTCATGAATGACATCGCAGGACACTTTATACTTGGACAATATAGAAGAAAGGGAAAATGCTGGCACTCCTCCTATAATCCAGACGATTAGAGCAGCATTAGCTTTCTGGGTCAAAGAATACATTGGCCCTAAAACCATTGAGCAACAAGAGCATAGCTACATGGCAAGCGCATTGAAGGAACTAGCCAACATCAACAACATTACAATTCTAGGAAACACGAGCACGAAGAGACAGGCTATCTTATCCTTCCTTGTTTATCCAGTTACTGATCAGATTAAGGAAGATGTTCGAGTGCAGGAAGGCGAACGTAAGCCTCTTCATGGACGTTTTGTGGCCAAATTGCTTAATGACTTGTTTGGAATCCAAGCAAGAGGAGGGTGTGCTTGTGCTGGACCTTATGGTCACTACTTGCTCAATGTTGACAAGCCTTACTCTTTGGCATTGAGATCATTAATCCAACAGGTTAAAATCTCTATTTCTGCAAAAAAAAAAAAAAAAAACAAGCAACTACTCGATTTTTTGTTTGTTAAATAACATTTACAATCTATGTATTTACATCAATATTCTATAGTTTTCATGTTTTTTTTAAATATATTTACATACTCAAAATCCTAGATTTGACTTTGATATTGCGTATCTTTTACAGGGTTATGAGGGAGTTAAACCTGCATGGACCAGAATTAGCTTCCCATATTATATGTCAAGAGAAGAATTTGAGTTTGTATTGGATGCAGTAAAATTCGTGGCAAAATATGGACATCAATTTCTTACACTATATCACTTCAATTGGAAAAATGGGGATTGGACCTTCAAAAAGGAGGCATACGAGAAAGTCTTTAATAATGCAAGACACACTATTGAAGATGAGTCGAAATTAGCTAGTTTCATGCAACGCTTAAAGCTAAGGTCTAAGGGACCTTATAACAATAAGCAACATAAAGATCATGATAAAACTAACATTAATGATACAGGTTTGACAGAAAAGTATGGTTCATATATGGAATCTGCCATCTTCATAGCTTCTATGTTACCAGTTTTCCCTGAGCAAGGTTCGGTTCCAGAAGATTTGGACATTGAGTTGCCCTTTAAAATTTAAACACTTTGTTTTTCGTTTTGATTATGTTTGTATTGAGCAGATTAATCTTTTTATTCTGTGATATATGTGTAAACACAAATTTTATCAATGGTCTGCAAAACAGAGTCAAAATAAATGTAACAAAATAGTCTAGAATATTGGAAGCTAGCTAAACTCATCTAGAAAAGTTCAAAAGCAAAGAAATAGACCCTCAAGTATTGCCTTCGAGAAAGAGAAAAGGGGGGAGGGGATCAGGAAACAAAGAACCAAATACCAGGAAGGAAATAAAATAGATTTGAAAAATGTGGCCAAGAAAAGAGAAGTATTCTATAATTATACGAAGGAGCATATGAGCTGCTTTCTGTTGAATTCTCCCAACCCATAGACTTAAATCCTACGAGTAAATCTTTTATAGAAATTAGATTCTATTACTATTGATTATAGTATTGGTGGGCACCTGCGAATTAAAAGATTTACGCTTTCTTCTTTATTTAAGCCCATGTGTATCGGTTCTCGTAATTCTAACTTTCGATCACTTATTTGTGCATGTGTAAATGCGGTCTTTTTGTGTCCCAATATCCGAATACCTTTTGTAGTGTTGTTGCGGCCACTAATGATGTACCAAAGTAACCAAACATTTCTCGTCTCTCTCCCTCCTTTTTTCCCCTAATGAAGGCATTCCTCAATTGGCCGATATTATTTATTACCCAACCGCCAACCGATGCATGCTCAATCTTGGTTTAAGTAGCAAATTCCCGGGATGAGCATTTGCGTTACGTGTTCGCTTGCTCACCGAGGATCATGTTTTACTCCCTGAAGTAGTATTTTGTTCGGGTTATCTGTTTGAAAGAAAAAGAAAGACGGGAGACGGTAAAAAATCTTATAGTTCAAATTGCTTGATCTTCCTTGTTGGTGTGATTGTAGTGAAGAATTAATAGTGTAATGGATATGATGAGGGAGTGTTCACGAGTTGGTGCTTCACAAAGGCGTAAGCAATTTTATGTGTTTATAATGCTGTCTCAAAGGAGAAAAAAAGTCTTGGTAATTTACTTTAGGCAGTTTGAGCTTCTGAAGCTTAGATTCTACATGCATACATCAGAACTATCTATTGTTATGACAGACGTGAGAAAGAACAAATAATTGAATGCAAATTAAAGAGAAATCACACAACAGATTTAACGTGGTTCACCAACGGATTGTTGGCTACGTCCACAGACAGAGAGAGAACTGATTTATTGATCTTAAGGACACCAGATTAGCCCCTTAAGGCCCCAGACTTGCCCCAAAAGGCAACTAACAATATGATAGATGGTGCATTCTTGTCTTACCGGAGAGCAAATTTCAATATAATGGTTTTGTAGCTTATAGAGTAAGAGGTAACTTTGGATAATTTACACTTTGTAATTATATAATTGAGTACGTCGTCCACCACAAAGCCTGGAGTAAAGGAGTCAAGTAACAAATTCTAAATTTAATTGGAATGATGCTATCGTATCCGACTTAAGAGATCTAATCATTGGCTTTATCTTTTCAGTAAGCTTAATAATTCCCAAGAACATGAGCCTATAAACTACCACCATACCAATCAAGATTGCAAGGTCTACCCATTTAGAGTATCCCATTTCAACTTGCCAAAAGTTCTTCAACACTTCCTCCCCACTAATAATTGCTCCTCCTCCCACTAGATCATTAGGAAATCTCAAGCCTTCAAATTCATTCTTGTAAAACCCTTGATTCGCGTACTTATGGAAAGCAATGTAGTACATGGGGTACCTCCAAAATGGCTTAGGAAGATCGTTGGGCAATCGAAAAAATCCGCCATTTAACATCATTACGCCTTGAATTCCAGCCCGGTTATAATACCCATGAGAAAGTCGGGACTAGGCTTGCTACAATCATCATTAGGCTCTCGACTAGCATCATGCACACAAATAGCACCGGTGCAAAGTACACAAAGTGACTGAATTACGTTTGAAGGTGTACAAGATAATAGGCTATTGCTCCTGGTATTAGAGAGATGATGAGCAAGTAAGGAATTGAAGATAGTGTGTTCCCGATTGTGTAGGCACCAACATCGTAGTGTCCGTTAAGCCTTTCTCGTTCAAAGATCTAACAACAAACACAAATGAACGCATAAGTTAAGCGATTGCATGAGTTGTCAATCAAAACCTAAAATTTAAGGTAGATGCATGGTCCGAGTTACCAAGCATACCCTTAAATTTAGTTTCAATCACGTTTCAACAATGGTGATAAGTTTTATGTTGGATAAATTACAATACAATAATGTTCTAACCTTCATGTCCTCGACAAACGAAGGAAACCCCCCAATTGCCATAAAAGTTAAGAAAAGCTGCAACGAACATGAGCATCGATCCTCTAGCCTGCAAATTTCATAACATATTGTGTTATAATACATATGATATCTTTTATCTAGATGATAAATTGATAACATATGTAAACGATCTAATCACCTGAATGGAACCGTAAGAGTGGCCAATATCATAGAATATAGTTCCCACGCACAAGCAAAGTGCAATGTAGACTGCAAGGCGAAGCCAATAATATCCCAAGTCACGATACATGTTCACGAAAGATCTTTTTGTAAGAACAAACGACCGAGTAATGAACCCAAAGCATTTTTACTTTTGGAATGCGTCGTACTTTCCCCTGCAATAATTTACAATTTCAATAATATTACACTTATTCCGTTATCTTATCATATGCTTTTTTTTTTTTTTTACACATAATTGTTGATGCGTCTAGTATACATCAGGGTGTACAACGTACCAACACCTCACGAGATAAAGTCAATTACCAGTTGACATATCGTTGATATGTGATGTTGAACTTCTATATAGGTTTGTGATGATTTGTATGAATTTACAAGAGTGCTTATTGCTTCTTCAGTGCTCTTCACTCCATTCAATCCTTGTTCAATATCCTAAAATAAGAACATTATGTTATAGATATGACCCTTAATTGATAAGAATATAGTAGTATATTTCAAATTTCATTAGATCAATGAAATATAAGATTACACATTTCTAAGAGTACTTACAGTTTCAAAGTCTTTGTTGATGGTTCTTAGGAAGTGATCCGAAGGATTCCTCATGGTTGGGCAAGGGAGGCCACTCATAGAGGAGAACTGCATATAGAAACATATACAAGTAAATCACAAATCGAAGTATGGCAAACCAAAGTCTTTTGGCTCGGGCCAACTTTTTTGGTCCGAGCCTGGCCTAGCTCATGATCGGCTCTAAGTGGCAAATTTTTTATGATACACTAAAGTTGGTTAAGAGTCGTTCAAACTTACCTCATTAGCGGTTGAAGTTGGACCAAAGTACACGAGCTTTCCTAAAGAGAGGAGACGAGAGATTGTGGAAGAGCTCAAAGACTTCACTTGCTAGGGCTGATGAATTGAAGCAACAATCGTCCTGTGATCTTGTTTTGCGAGCTTGATGATTCGGCTCATGACATGGTAAGAAGCCGCGCTATCAAGGCCGCTAGTAGGCTCATCTAAGAACGAAGCCTTGGCCTTGTCAAGATTTCTATGCAGATATCGACCCCTTCTTTTTTGTCCTCCACTAAGACCTTTTACTCTCCAACCCCCTATTCTTGTGTTGACACAACCTTGTAAACCCATGTCTTTAATCGCATCATTAGCTCGCTCTAATTTCTCGGATTTAGTCATTGAATCCGGTAGTTGCAAGTGAGCGGAGTAGTATATGGCTTCTTTTACGGTTAGCGTTGTCATTAATGTATCATCTTGGGTCACGTATGCCTAACATATGCACAAACAATATTTTAGACAAAATCTATAACTTGAGTATTCAAGATGGTACTTGGGTGGTGGACACTGGACAGTGCCAACATGTTAGCCACCTCAAGCAAGTGGAACTGACACGATCAAACGTGCTCGGTTCGCAAGCTATGTTTGTGGGCCTAGGCTCTAGGATGGCCAGCACGATGAGACGCGTCTAGGAGTGTTATTAACGAGCCGAACCGAGACCGAGTCTGGGGTTGCTCGGCTCGGCTCGTAACACTTTTACTCGAACTCGAGCTAGTCTCGAGCTTAAAATTTCTAGTTTGACTTACCTTAAAACTTAATTTGAGTTAAAAAAATTAATTTCATATATTCTATAAATAGGTTTAGACTACTTATTTTGAGTTTTTCACAATTATCGTGCATAATTTAAGTATAACTTTTCATTCAATTTCTATAATATATAAAATAATATAGCTAAAATATATTTCGAGCCTGCTCACGAATTTTACTATACTAGGCTCTAGAAAATTTCGAACCGAGCTCGAATAGTTTGCAAGCCAACTAGGCTCCTTAACCCCCCAAACACATCCATTGCCACCTTTACCGAGTATACTCTTAGCTACAGTGTAAGATATCTTACCGAAGTCCCAAAAGCAAGAGTTTGTTTACGACCGTTAATAAGAATTTCCCCTGTTTGCCTGGTTTTTTAACCTAACCTTCCTGTGCAAAAAAATATACGTAGTAATTAGCAAGAGTTTACAGTAACTAGTAAGTAAAATTAGCTAGTTCCTCAAACTGGACCATACGAGTATAGGCTACAAGTGACTGTTACCAACAATGTTGTTTGTAATTTACAATTTGGAGTGTCGTTTAATTCAATTGGAGTGGGAGCACACTATCTGTTTTGCTAATAATAGCTCCCTTATGTGACAACTAGCTTTTTCCGCACGCAATGCGTGCAGTGACATTTTAGGCATTACTATTACTCGGTATAAAAAGAAATGAAAAATAAAATTATGAAAGTATGTATCTACGTTCACCTTCATTTAGTGAGCAAGAAGTATTTTTTTTTTTTTTGACAGGAGTAAGAAGTATTTAAATACTTACAAATAGTATCTAAAAACATTTTTAAAGTAACTATAAGTGATAAAATTGCATATCCAAGAATTGAAAAAGCTGAATTTTTTTTGGAGTTTGTATTTGTAATTAATTTTGTATATGAGTTATCTTTGTAATGAGAATGCCATTTTTCTTACTGTCTGTGGTATTAATTTTTGGTAAGTTCTTGATTACGAATTTTTTTAGTTGATTGGATCTAAATTTAATTTGATCGAATCTTTTTTATTGGCAAGTTTATGTGATTGACAATTATATGAGTTGATTGGGTTTAATAGAGATTTGGTTGAATTTTTTTTGGTAAGTTTATGTGTGTAATGGTTTTAACTTTTATGTTGTGGAGGGGTGAATATGTAAATTCAAAGGGGGACACCATTGCTCCCCCCTTGGCTTATATAATAGAGATAATAGTAGTGACGGTAGCAGTGCCAATTTGTTCGTTTGGTATTGATTTTTTATTTCTTTCAATCTGATTCCTTTCAAGATACTAAAGGATCGTGAAGTGTAGTTCATAAATCTATACTAATATATTAAAAGGCGTGCGTGACAACGTATAGATGTCACGTGGCACCTCTGTTACTCTGCTAGAATTGTCCAATGTGTACGTATGTCATGTCAATTAACAAAAGTAAAATTGGTTTGCAACAAGATTTGAACACGTGACCTCTTGCTATTATACATAGCACAATTACCATCTCAATCAACTTTTAATCATGCTTTAAATGTCCATAGTATTATATTTGTACCTTTTAAATGTTGAGTTTTCTTTAATATATTTTAATGCAAATGGAAAAAAATGCATATCAAGTTTGGAAAAAATACCACCCGGGGCAACGCCCGAGCCCAAATACTAGTGTAATATTATATCATGCTCCTAGTTGCATAAAATAATGATGGTAGAAATTCATGAAAATATATGTTATAGTTCAATGCATCATAGTTATTGACTATAATAATTAATATCATTTACTCGCCCATTTGTGAATTAATTAGATGACTTGCTTGACCAAATTTTTATTTTAATAATTACCTATATAATCAAATTGCTTAAACATATCTCAAACAACATCTCACCAATTGTAAATAAAACAATACTTTCAAATCTCATGCATAGTGGTGATTTTCTAGGATTAGAACCTTTTAGTGAACACGTCTTTCTGTAGCAATTCTTAAAATATTAACACAATTCACAAAAGACAAACTAACTTGATCATACTAAATTGCAATAATATGTAATAGAGTAAGCCACACTTGATTGATCTACTGGTTTGAACCAATAAAAAAATGAATATATAAATGCAATACAGTAATTAGTTAACGTAGTATCTCTTGTTTTACTTTTATGATTTGCAATATTTACCTCTTTTTTTTTTTTTTGTTAAATTTCATAAATTTTCAAACGTAATTTTTTGAAGATACATCTTTAAAATATCAACTTTTTTTCTAACATAAAATATACAAAATCATAACTAAAGTTATCCATGGTTAAAATTGTTCGTTAAAAAAAAGTCACAACCAATTGACAATAGATGAAGTATTTATTACCAGCCAGTGCATCCAAAAGCGTGGACTTGCCACAGCCAGAAGGACCCATAACAACCAAGACCTGTCCGGGCTCAGCAAAACCAGCAACACCTTCTAAGATGGGACGCCGCCCTCCACCACCGTCGGCGCCTTTACCACCATTAACCGTAACCCACAAATCTTTCCATGTCAACGACACATGACCTTTACTACCACTTCTATGCTCATCATTATCATCATCATCATCATCATCATCATCATCATTAAACTCCATTTTCTTAGCAGATACAGTATTATTACTAATACCTCCTGTTAAGCTAAATGGAAAAAACCTCCTTAAGCTGCTAGAATTCCTCCTTAAACTCTCATTTTCACCTTCTTTTTTCTTCTCTTCCTTAGCAGCTTTAGCTAACGGCCTTGTTGGGCTTGGGCTTGGTGTCCATCTTGGTACATTATTTGAGTTTATTTCTTCCATTACTACTACAAAATGGGAAAACTTAAAAAAAAGAGAAGTAAGCTTAGTTTTTGTTATTTTCTCTTTTTTTTGGGTTTGATGAGCAGAAGAGTTGAGTTTCAACGTCCTACCTTAGAACTAGTTTTTATACACACTCTTTTAGTTTGAAATTTATTATATTGATACAATTAAATATGGTGCGTGCTCAAAATTGTGTATTTAACTAATATAAGTCATAAGTCGTAAGTGGTCCGCGGTCGGGTCTATTGGCCTATTGGGTGGCTGGTATGGCAGCTTCTGTGTATACCTGGCACAAACATGCGTGTGTATTATGAAGTCGAGCAAATGGTTTTTTTTTTTGGCAATGGAGCAAATGGTTACAATGCGTATTAGTTCAAAATTTGGAAATTCTTCATGTGCTAATTAATAGCTCGTCCAATTTGGTAGACTATATTCCTTTTGCCTTAGTTTTATACTTCCTCCGTTCTGTTTTAAATGAAACATTGGGTGAAATTACACTACTTATTGATCAAATTTGACTCTAATTTATCGCCATTATATAAAAAAAAACATAATCAAGTGGGATCTTGTTAGATTCGTCTCAATGCATACTATCAAATTATAACTTTTTTATATTTTTTACTTGTGCACAACTAAAGATATTAACGATTAAAGAAGCGAGTTGGGTTGCGTGAAAAAGCAAACGTTTTATTTAAAACAGAACGGAGGAAGTATTATACTCTTAATATTGACCAGTTTTATAGCATGCTCTTCCAATAAATTTTTCTATGAATATGTTGCTTTCTACGCAAATTTTCAACAAATACAGTATTGTATGGCAGCCACCGTTTCATTCCGTAACTCTTCCTGCTTTCCTCCTCGTATGGTCAATTAATTGAGAGCTCATTTGAGCGATGGATAAATTAATGGAAGTTTTCATAAAAAAATTCAGAGTGTAAAATTCGCCTCAACCCACAAATTAAAAGTACTATCTCTATTTTCTTTTCTTTTCACTTTTATTTTTCTCTTGACAACAACTACATCACGTGACTTTAGTAGTCTACTATTAATCGGTATTCCTTAATTTCTTTTCAAAAAGTAATCAAAAAGATCGGAAAAATTATGCGGGGATAGTATCATGTACTAATGTGTTTAAAAAGTTGGTCCACTGAATAGAATTGCCAAAAAGAACCAAGGTACTCTATGATATTTTCTCTAATTTTTCTAATGTCGAAAGTAACTTTTAGGATTTGGAGATGAGAAAATGAGAGGAAATACTATGATGCAAATGCAATATATATATTCCATGTAATATGTTCCTCAATAATCAAATCTTAAACTGTTGACTTATTAATAGAAGTGGTTACAAATTACCGAAAATTTGTATAATTATAAGTTGATATCAATAAAAACAGCAGTACAACAAATCTAATTAAGGAAATTTCGGCGATTGATTTTATATATATAAAAGGATCCCGTCAAAATAAAAATAAAAAATAAATAAATAAAAGGATAAAACAAAAGATAGGTAACATAGAACATTGCTCACTAAATTTCATCACAAATTTCCATACGTATCATTATTTAGGTACGCTATTTTTTTCTTCTTTAAGAAAATAAGTTTTAGGATTGATCAGGTCCAATTAAAACTAATAGGATTCAATCAGGTGTAAATATAAGGTAAAGTTAGAGTCGATGAGTTCTAATTATAATGTCTAGCTAGCAAATTCACTTCAGTTGGACTT
The DNA here is from genome assembly GCA_947646795.1 of Beta lomatogona. NCBI lineage: Eukaryota > Viridiplantae > Streptophyta > Magnoliopsida > Caryophyllales > Amaranthaceae > Beta > Beta lomatogona. Next base: position 129,566 of record CANSNZ010001499.1, read on the forward strand.
AGGTGAATGGAACGCACCCTTCACCCTTTTAGAAAAGCCTACTACAAATATAATATATCCATAACAGTAAAGATAATGCATGGAGAGCAAAGACGCTTATAGAGTCTACAAACACATTGTTTTTCATTTTGACTCATCGCTTGGCGCACGCCTCTGGCCCCATTTTGGAGGAAGCATACAGGAGACTTGTTGGTCGATTGATTTACTTGGTTTTTACTCGTCCTAACTTGGCATATGCCGTTCATGTGTTATCAGTTCATGCAGGAACCTCGTCAGGATAGGAGGCTGGGTTTCGCGTGGTTCGTTATTTGAAAGGTACTCCTGGCCAAGGTATTACTTCGTGCAGATAGTGAGCTGTCCCTTCTTGGATGGTGTAATTCAGATTAGGTTGCTTGTCCTATCACTCGTCTTTCTCTGACTGGTTAGATTATTTTCTTGGGTCATTCTCCTATCTCCTAGAAGACCGAGAAACAACATACAGTTTCTCGTTCATCTGCCGAGGTAGAATATCGCTCTATGGTAGCTATTACATGTGAGTTGAAGTGGTTAAAGGGTCTTCTCTTGAATTTGGATGTTCATCGTCCCCAATCAATTCCTTGTTTTGTGATAGTCAGTATGCTCTTTATTTGGCTCACAATCCTGTTTTTCATGAATGCAGTAAACATACAGAGGTTGACTGTCATTTTGAGTGTGCTGCCATCACTGAAGGTCTTATTTCTCTATCTTATATGTCTACAAAAGCACAATTGGCGGATATTTTCACTAAGACTCGAGGCAAGTCTCAGTTCGAGTTTCTTTTGTCGAAGTTGGGCATTGTGGAACCTTCCCATGTTCCAACTTGAGGGAGGGTGTTGAGATGATTAAGGATGTAGTACAAATATAGAATTGTAATTATCTTAGGTTTCCAATTTCTTGTAGGTTTCCTAAAACTCTTGTATTATATATTGTGATGGCATAATGAGAGAATGCAAACTTTGAAACCCTAATCATATTTTACATATATATAATTAAAGATTTTAAGGTCAAAGAAGTGCAATAGCAAACCTGCACAATCAAAGTAGGAAGAAAAAAAAATACTAAGGGAGTACCAAAAAATCTATTATAAGTTCTTCTAGTTTTTATGTGGTCAAAATTAGATGACTTTGACTTTTATTATGAACTTATATAATTGAAAATATTGTTATGTGAGATTTTATGAAATTCATCTCATTTTATATTCCTTAATAAAAACAAATAATTTTATTACTTCTCGCTTAATATATTAGATATTAATTAAAAGTTAAAATTATATATTGGATACAATAAAAATGCAACGCACTAGATTATTATGAAAGGGAGAGTGTAGAGCTGAACAGACAGTGCCCGGCCCGAAAAATCAGCGGGCTTGGGCACCAAAATGTGGCTTGAAGCTGGGCTTTGGGTCTGAGCTACGTGGCCCGACTTATTTTGGGTCGGGTTCTGGACAGACATGTAGGCCCGCTTTTTGGTCCGGCCCGTCCCGTGAATATAAGTCAGCAAAGGGGTTTTGTTTTGGGTTTGCGTGGGTATTGTGCTGCCGCTGGTCTATTTGCTAAAGTAAAGCCTTAAGGCTTAAAGGGATTTTTTTAAAAAAAAAATCTGAAATAGGAACAGCCAAAGGGGCGTGCTGCCCACAGTTAGTGAGGAGAGAGAAATTACCAATTCAAAGGAAAAATTGATAGGAAGAGTCCCAACTATGGGCGTTCCGCCATTTTAAGTCCCAACTAAGGATTATTTCTGAGCAGTCCCAACTATGCATCATTTTTTTGCCGAAATTGGTCCCAGGTGATTGATTACCTGTTTAACAGCTTAAATTTTTTTTTTTAATTTCTTAAGTCAGTTTCTTCTTCCTTTTTCTCTCTCCTATCTCCTTCCTCCCATGCCATCCTTCCCCCAGCCACCCCAGAAATCCATCCCCTGCCACGCCTCCCCTCCAACCCACCTCCCCGCCTAACCCCCCGAAATCCCATCCCCTTCCCCTGCCATCCCTCCCCCACCCACCCTCCCTCCCAATTAAGCTAACGCCCGAAATTGTTGGTATAAGTGGGGAATCAAAACCAATTTCCTTTATATATTGTTGGTATTTTTAAGTAAAAATGAGAATGAATATGAGTGCCTCCATTCACCTGAAATTAAATAATAAAAATAAAAATGAAACGTTCTTTATCTTCATCTTCAATAAATCTGCATCATCTTCTCCATTGCATATACTATTTGATTCTATCAGCTCCAGCCACCGACAATTCTCGTATCTTGAAGTTTTTTTTTCTTCTCTTTCTCCCACCAGTCCTAAACACCAGATATAATTTTGAAATAGAGGTTTTTTTTTCTATCTTATTAGATTTGGAATTTTCTTTCTTCTAGCTTGCTTTCTCGTGGATGGTTGTGTGGATTTTGGCGGTTTGAGAAGGGCGGGGCTTTGGGTAAGAAAGGTGTTGCTCATCACTTGTGGAGGGTTTTGTTTCTTTGGTGGTTAGTGGGTTAGTGGAGAAATGGGGTCGATTGTTGGCGGGGGCTAGAAGATGAGTGATGGTGGGATTGGGGGTCTAGTGGTGCTTGTGGTGGCGACAGGTGGAGGGTGCACCTTCGGTGTTGGTGGTGGAGGGGTGGTGTTGTGGTGGGAGTTTTGAAGGCGGGGATGAGAGGGGTGGATGCCCACTAGATGAGAGAAAAAATGAAAGTTGGGGCAAAAAAATAAAAGGAAATTTGTTTTACCTGTTACAGCAGGTCATTAACCTGCTGGGACCAATATTGGCAAAAATGATGCATAGTTGGGACCGCTCAGAAATAATCTTTAATTGGGACTGAAAATGGTGGAACGCCCATAGTTAGGACTGTTCCTATCAATTTTTCCAAATTCAAAAAAGAGCCGGAGTCTGCAACTCTGCATTGCTTACTCCCAATAGTACATTGGGTGATATACATATACCATTGTTAAAGGTTGGTGCCTTGCTTTTTAATTCCCTTACAAGTTTGCAATTTTTATAGTTGGTTTTTCGTTATTGATTGCGAGCTTTATCTCATTTGATAGTAATTTGTCAATGTTCACTAATCAAATGAGGCATTTGTTCTAGCTGGGCATTGATCATGTATATGGTACTTTGAGGGCAATTGAGTGTCTTCCAGTAAGAGAATGACAGTTAAGCCATTGTGTTAATGGGGGTTGATTTTGTATTGAATGTTTTTTATATCTGTATTGAATTTTTAGCAAAATACTGGACAATATTAAGTAAAAATGGAACAAAAAAAGGCCCGTTGGCCCGAAAATGGCCCGCTTGACCCGAATGGAACGGGTTTTGGACAGACCAAACTGGCCCGGCTTGACTCAACCCCGTCGTAATGGGCAGAATTTTGATGAATGGGCCCGCCCCGAACCCGGCCCGGGGTTTGATCCGGTCTAGGAGAGAGTTAGGAGTATAAAAATAAAGTGGTGTCGCCATTTATCTAATCTCTATTCTATATGGGAAGAGGGGTAGGACACCAAAATATTAGAAACCCCATTTTACCCTCAATATATTAAACAAATTACATCCAATAAAATAAGAGAGGAAAAAAAAGGGAAAAACAAAAAAAAATTCAAAAGAGAAACGTAGATCTTCAAATCAGTAACTTCTCCAATATCAAAACTGTATTTTTTGAAAAGTACAAACCCCTTATTTAGTGGGAAATTCCATGATTAACTGCCAATATGCATTATATAGCTAAACGCTCCATATCTTCTTCCTCTCTATTTCATAATTCATTGTAAAACAAATTAAAAAAACCAACAAAACACGATAAAAATAATACTTTCTTCTCCTCTGTATTCCAATATCTTCTTCCTCTTCCACAATTTTGTTGCTCTACTTTTACTTCTGCATATAAGAGAGTCAAGAGACGTTGATTAAGATATACCCTAAAGTAAAGACATAACATAATACTACTATTAGAATTATCCTAAACAATAACTAGTTATAAATACGGCAACTCTGCTATATTGGCTGGTCAGATAATATGTGATGCAATGCGAGTGGAATAAATAGTTTGACTTTGAAAACATAAAAGACAACTCGCTTTTCCCACGCAAATTTTTTTCTTTTAATACTAACCGCAAGTCCGCAAGACCGCAACACTATATATATATATATATATATACAATAATTTGTAGTTAGCTAATTATTAGCAAGCTAAGATAAAGGGAGAAACCAAAAGAAGATAAAAATGGAGGTGGGTAAAATGATGGAAGATTGGCCAGCAGAAAAGAAGGTGAGTTGGGTGAGATCACAGATAATTGGAGGGAGTAGTGCACAATTTGAGTCTCCTTTTGGCAAACGCCAAATAACTTACGCCGATACTACTGCTACCGGCCGTTCTCTTCACTTCATTGAAGATTATATCACCACCAATGTTCTTCCTTTCTATGGTAATAATTTCCATATTTGATCTATCTATCTGTTAGATTGCTACTTTATTTGCTCATAAGTTTGTTGTAAAATCTATAACTTTTTTCAGAATTATGGAGAAGATTAGTGGCTAAAAGTATCATTGTTTAAGTAGTTGAAAGATTATGTACTTCCTCCGTTCTGAGCTTTTTTTTTTTTTTTTTTTTTGTGAAACACTTCTCTCTTTTATGTGAGAGTTTTTTTAGAGAAGCGTCTCATTTATTTCAGAAGGGAGAAAGTATATATCTTGGTAATGAAGTTGGACCTAAGAGTGAGGCCGTGGGGAAGGGGAAGAGAATTCCATCTCCACAGTGCCTCGAGTGGGTCGAAACAATAACTTCAAATTCATTAGGTGTAATGCAGGTTAAACCTCTAAATTAACCCATCTACAATAGGTGGGTAGCTATTCAAAAGCAAAATTGAATCGAGTGAACCTCCGAATTAACCAAGCTTTGCATTTTTTTTTCCTTTTTTGGTAATGAAAATGGGTCTAGGCCAGGGTCTTACTTCCAGGATACTCTCAAGTCCCAACCCAATGATCAAGCCCTCGGCACCTCGAGGTTGGGGCCTTTGGGGGGGGGGAGGGTAGAGCTAAATACGAGTTGTGTTGAATTGAGTCGAGTTATTGAATATTAGAGCTAAGCTTGATAAGGATTGTAAGTCTCCAGAGCGAGCTAGATCGATACTTTAGAATCATGTTTGAGCTTGGCTCGTTAATAATTTTGCTTGTTCGAGCTAAACTGATCAAGCTTGCTCGTTTGTAGTTCGTGCTCGAACACCAATGAAGCTTCATCTAATAAACGAGTTTTGTAATTATCACAGTATTTTGTAGATAAAAGCAAACAATTATCTACTCATATTTTTCTTTATCATTAACTAATAAAATGATAACTAGCCAAACTAACATATATTAAGAGTTCAAAAGGAGAGAAACCACAATTCCAGCAACCAGTACATGATAATAATAAATTGATAGGTTGCATAATCATTTTATTGATTAATCTTGATAGAAAAAAAAAATCCTAACAAGCTTGTAAACGAGTTTGAACAAATTAAAACAATTTCATAAACGAATTATAAGTTATAAAGGATCCATTCATGAACATTCACGAATCCAACACAAAGATGTTCGAGTTTGGCTCGCTTGTTAACGAGCTTATAATTATTGTTTGGGATTGTTAATTTACTTTATAGACAAGCTTTAACCGAGGTTTTTCGTGACTAGTTTGCAAATGTATAGGCCCATTTGCAACTGTAGGGGGAGGGTAAGGGAATCTACTGTAGGAATATATAGATGCACATATAGCGGGATTTCAAGAAACAAATTTCCTAACATCTATCATAGGATTGTATACATAATATAAATATGAATCATATTATAAGGAAAAGAATGTACAACCTCAAATTGCAAGCGTTAGAGATCAAAGGACAGCAATCATTGTCCCTCTATTTAGTCCACGAGCACCAATTGAATTCCCACGTCTGTTAGAACGGAAGGGGATGAACAGATTTCGCTCTCTTGCTTTTTAGGGTGGTGGCTGGATTTTCCAAGGGAGAAGAATAAGGTTTCTCTGTTTTTCAGTTTGAAAGTGTTACTGACAAATTGAACGCTCTATTACACCATCTTATTATAACTTTTTATAGTAGTAGGAAAATAGGTTTAGTGAGAGACCTAGTACAACCCTAATTTCCCCTATTAGCTGGTCTTCTTTCTTCAACTAATCACTACAAAGTGTAACCTCATAGGATTAGGTTAGCTTAGTTGTAGGTTCAATCAATATTGTCCCACTAACCATTATATATTCTCTAGCAAGTAAATGTGATTACTAAACTAGCTAATGTAATTAATTATCTCTATAATAATTCCTGTTATATTTAGTAATTGATTGCCGGGAATGTCTAAGAACATATTTCTTGATCTACCCCCAAAGTGACCATGCCAACCTTCAAACCCCTAGCCTGGGAAAAGTGAGATGAGTGGTACTACTAACTCATCTGCACTTTGTTGGCACCATCCCTTGCTGGATATGAAAGAAAACATAAAGAGTACATGTTATGCATTATGCATACCTTAAATATAATAGTAAGGATAAGTTAGAAATATATTTTTGAATGGCTTAAGGGTATATTAAAATAATCAAAAACTGCTAATTATAAATTAATGTAAGAAAACTAGAAAAGTGTAACGAATATTGTGGAATGGGGGGAGGGGGAGTAAAAATCTCGAAAGAGAAACATCGTTAAATTTTGCATTGTAATTCAATACTTATTAAGCTTATATGCATCAATGAGGTGAGTGTTATGCTAATTTGTAGCGGCATTAATGTACTATATTAATAGGGAACACACACACAAGCGATAGCTACGTGGGGCAACAAACTACAAAGACAGTGGAAGAAGCAGCAAGATATATCAAACGATGTTTAGGTGGTACAAAAGAGGATGCAATTTTATTCACTGGCTCAGGCACCACTGCTGCAATTAAAAAGCTCCAAGAAGTAATGGGTATCACTGTTCCATCAACTCTAAGAAGCAGAATTTTATCATCAGAAATGTTCCTAAAGAATGAAGAAAGATGGGTGGTTTTCGTAGGGCCTTACGAGCATCACTCGAACCTCCTCTCATGGCGAAATAGCCTTGCAGAAGTTGCTGAAATCGCGTTAACGAAAGATGGCAGCTCCGTAGACATGGAAGCACTAAGAGCCCAGCTGGAGTATTACAAGCTTACTAACCGCCCTATGATGGGTTCTTTCTCGGCTTGTAGCAATGTCAATGGCATTGTGTCTGATACTCGAGCCATTGCTACGTTGCTTCATCAATATGGTGCTTTTGCTTGCTTTGATTATGCTGCAAGGTATGTCTAACTTTGAGATAGAAGTATATAGGAGTAGCATTTTTGTAGCTACTAAATTGCTGCAAGCATTTTACCTGGATTTCGTTGATAGAAGCTAGCCTATGTTCTGTTCTCATTAGTCATTAAGTTAATTATGTATGTGTCACTTGTCATATCATTGTTATGTGCATTACGGGGTGTAGTTTGACTATTTACCGAACATGTTTCATGCCTCGAGAACCAATAATTGGATAATTTGGTAGTTCACCTTGAAGTAGAGACAATCAAGCCACTCCATAAGTTTGTCTTAATTTTTTGTGGCTTGTGCTAGTGTTGATGATTGGGCCTACAAAAAGTAAAAAGTACTCCCTCCGTCCCATAATATAGTTCACATTTCTTTTTGCACAGTCTCCAAGACGTACCTTTGACCTACAATATCTTCTATTTTGTATTAGTAAAAAATATAAAAAGTTGATAATATAAATATAGACATTGAGACGAATCTAACAAGACCCCACATGAGTATGTTTTTTTGTATACATTAATGAGAATATTTGGTCAAAGATTTTAAATTTTTGACTCCCAAAATGGAAATGGGTACTATATTTATGGGACGGAGGGAGTATAATAATATTGAAAATCTAATCCCTTCCACTTTTGGAGATATGTGCTATGTAGATCACTTTAACATTCATTAGACGACCTTGCAACCCTCCTCTCACTTGTTTTTCACATAATATGGTCCGTTTTTAACAATATAATATTCAAACAATAAAGTTATAAGATACACCTTTAAACATCTATTAAACGATCTTGTTACCCTGACTTGTTTGTCACGTAATATGTTCCATAAATGGCGGTATTATTTTCAAAGAATAAGGTCATAAAATGCGCGATTTCTTATGTTTGACTGAGTTGTCCTCGCACTCACACGTTACTAACAAATTAACAATTGATCATGATATATATTCTACTGTGGTCCTGCACGTACCAATAATGGTGTTATGTCTTGTGTATACAGTGGTCCTTATGTCGAGATCAACATGAGATCGGGAGAAATAGATGGATATGATGTTGGATTTATTAGTCCACACAAGTTTATTGGTGGACCAGGGAACCCTGGAATCCTCCTCATGAGCAAGAAGCTTTATCAGCTCACTTCTTCTCCACCTTCAACCTGTGGAGGCGGGACTGTCAGCTATGTCAATGGCTTCAGCAATGAGGTACCACTGCCTACATACATCAATTTTTAGGGTGCTACGCAACTTAATTACTTTGACTTATTTGAACTTATGTTTATATCACATGGAACTAGGTCCCATTGATTTTCTATGATACATGGCTCTTTCAAAGTCGTAGATTTAACCGAAGCTCTATATAAAGTGATAAATGACCTTGGAAGCTGAAATAGAGATATACTTATAAGATTAAGTAGCTCGGGCAAAATCTACGGTTTTAGACTAGTGGTATCATTGTGAGCAGGGCCGTCTTAAATATTTTGGGGGCCCTGAGCCGATTATATATAAAAGGCCCCTACAGTGAAGAAGTTTATAATTATTAGAAGTCTAAAACACAATGAGAACATTTTTTTATTTTATTTTTAGCATACTAAATTAACATAATAATCTATATACTATAAACTAGTAAGTATCCCCTTAAAAAAAAAAACTAGTAAGTATTGTTAATCATGAAATACCAAACAATTAATCCCAAATACTCCATCCCCCAGCCGTTTTCAACCCTAAAAAAAACAAGGCCAAAAGGCCCAAAACTCCATAAACGGCAAAAAAAAAAATCAAAATTAAGTAGATTACTCCAAAGTGATATTTGACTAAAAACTCCCCTATGAAAGAAGTTTATAATATCACTGTAGCATTACTTAGCTTCTAACACTGACATATCAATGGCGAGTTGAATAGATATACCCACTAAATATCCAAATACTTCTTCATTTTTCTTGCCAAAATTGACTATTGGAAAGGAAGAGGTGAGAGTTGTGAGAACTGCGGTAATAAAGAAAATTAAATGTCAAATTATTAATCACTACTGGAAGATGGAAAAGTTTTTTGCCAGTCTAGAACGGAGATTCGAGAGATCTGAGAAGCATCCAGTATATTGAGTAGGAGAAATTTTTCTTTCCAGCCAAAAGAATGGGCTAATGTCTAGATTTTGGGGCCCTTACAAAAGTGAGGCCTTGTGCGAGAGGGCTGTTTGCACAGCCTCTTAGCCGGCCATGATTGTGAGCACTCTTTTTTACAGTTGGTGTTGTGTTATCCACTCGTTTTAATTGTGATGCTCCCTGCAACAAAGTTGTAGTTGGTATTATATAGGCCCTATTTTACCTAAATTATATCAATTGAAATCGTCGTAATAATTACTTCATTACTCATATTCTATTACATTTACAACCCTTTCGAGTTGTATAAGGAAAACCACGTACGAAATGGCTTATAATTGATAAGAAAATATTCATGAATGACATCGCAGGACACTTTATACTTGGACAATATAGAAGAAAGGGAATATGCTGGCACTCCTCCTATAATCCAGACGATTAGAGCAGCATTAGCTTTCTGGGTCAAAGAATACATTGGCCCTAAAACCATTGAGCAACAAGAGCATAGCTACATGGCAAGCGCATTGAAGGAACTAGCCAACATCAACAACATTACAATTCTAGGAAACACGAGCACGAAGAGATAGGCTATCTTATCCTTCCTTGTTTATCCAGGAACTGATCAGATTAAGGAAGATGTTCGAGTGCAGGAAGGCGAACGTAAGCCTCTTCATGGACGTTTTGTGGCCAAATTGCTTAATGACTTGTTTGGAATCCAAGCAAGAGGAGGGTGTGCTTGTGCTGGACCTTATGGTCACTACTTGCTCAATGTTGACAAGCCTTACTCTTTGGCATTGAGATCATTAATCCAACAGGTTAAAATCTCTATTTCTGCAAAAAAAAAAAAAACAAGCAACTACCCGATTTTTTGTTTGTTAAATAACATTTACAATCTATGTATTTACATCAATATTCTATAGTTTTCATGTTTTTTTTAAATATATTTACATACTCAAAATCCTAGATTTGACCTTGATATTGCGTATCTTTTACAGGGTTATGAGGGAGTTAAACCTGCATGGACCAGAATTAGCTTCCCATACTATATGTCAAGAGAAGAATTTGAGTTTGTATTGGATGCAGTAAAATTCGTGGCAAAATATGGACATCAATTTCTTACACTATATCACTTTAATTGGAAAAATGGGGATTGGACCTTCAAAAAGGAGGCATACGAGAAAGTCTTTAATACACACTATTGAAGATGAGTCGAAATTAGCTAGTTTCATGCAACGCTTAAAGCTAAGGTCTAAGGGACCTTATAACAATAAGCAACATAAAGATCATGATAAAACTAACATTAATGATACAGGTTTGACAGAAAAGTATGGTTCATATATGGAATCTGCCATCTTCATAGCTTCTATGTTACCAGTTTTCCCTGAGCAAGGTTCGGTTCCAGAAGATTTGGACATTGAGTTACCCTTTAAAATTAATTAAACACTTTATTTTTCGTTTTGATTATGTTTGTATTGAGCAGATTAATCTTTTTATTCTGTGATATATGTGTAAACACAAATTTTATCAATGGTCTGCAAAACAGAGTCAAAATAAATGTAACAAAATAGTCTAGAATATTGGAAGCTAGCTAAACTCATCTAGAAAAGTTCAAAAGCAAAGAAATAGACCCTCAAGTATTGCCTTCGAGAAAGAGAAAAGGGGGGAGGGGATCAGGAAACAAAGAACCAAATACCAGGAAGGAAATAAAATAGATTGGAAAAATGTGGCCAAGAAAAGAGAAGTATTCTATAATTATACGAAGGAGCATATGAGCTGCTTTCTGTTGAATTCTCCCAACCCATAGACTTAAATCCTACGAGTAAATCTTTTATAGAAATTAGATTCTATTACTATTGATTATAGTATTGGTGGGCACCTGCGAATTAAAAGATTTACGCTTTCTTCTTTATTTAAGCCCATGTGTATCGGTTCTCGTAATTCTAACTTTCGATCACTTATTTGTGCATGTGTAAATGCGGTCTTTTTGTGTCCCAATATCCAGAATACCTTTTGTAGTGTTGTTGCGGCCACTAATGATGTACCAAAGTAACCAAACATTTCTCTGTCTCTCTCCCTCCTTTTTTTCCCCTAATGAAGGCATTCCTCAATTGGCTGATATTATTTATTACCCAACTGCCAACTGATGCATGCTCAATCTTGGTTTAAGTAGCAAATTCCCAGATGAGCATTTGCGTTCTGTGTTCGCTTGCTCACCGAGGATCATGTTTTACTCCCTGAAGTAGTATTTTGTTCTGGGTTATTTGTTTGAAAGAAAAAGAAAGACGGGAGACGGTAAAAAATCTTATAGTTCAAATTGCTTGATCTTCCATGTTGGTGTGATTGTAGTGAAGAATTAATAGTGTAATGGATATGATGAGGGAGTGTTCACGAGTTGGTGCTTCACAAAGGCGTAAGCAATTTTATGTGTTTATAATGCTGTCTCAAAGGAGAAAAAAAGTCTTGGTAATTTACTTTAGGCAGTTTGAGCTTCTGAAGCTTAGATTCTACATGCATACATCAGAACTATCTATTGTTATGACAGACGTGAGAAAGAACAAATAATTGAATGCAAATTAAAGAGAAATCACACAACAAATTTAACGTGGTTCACCAACGGATTGTTGGCTACGTCCACAGACAGAGAGAGAACTGATTTATTGATCTTAGAGGAAAAACAGAATACAGATGTGTTATGAACTAACTCCGTCGAATAAACGAAATTAGGCTAAATAGGCATTTAACTCGGCTAAACTTAAATTCGGAATCGCCTAACGCGTGTCGCTAGCCCCGCGCTAGGCGCGAGTCGCGGCGCTGACCGCGAGTCGCGACGCCAGGCGCGAGTCGCGGTCAGCTCTCGGCATTTGGACGCGAGCTGAGACCCATCAGCGCGAGTCGCGCAATTGAAGATAGCCCGATTCTAACCAATTCAAGGCATATTCTTACAAATCTCCATCTTGACTTGAATCCTCTTACAAAGAACCAGATACCCAGATAACAGATGCATTGAATACAATGCTCAGATTCTCCCTGCAAAGAGATTTGCCCCGAAAGACAACCAGAACAGATTTGTCCCTTAAGGACACCAGATTAGCCCCTTAAGGCCCCAGACTTGCCCCAAAAGGCAATTAACAATCACGAACATTGAGCAAGTTCAAACAATGTTGAAACTTACTCTGTGGAACAGGTTTAGTGAACATATCAGCAGGATTATCAGCAGTGTCTACTTTCTTCACCTTAACCCTCTTCTCACTCCTCAGAAAATGATATCTCACATCAATGTGCTTAGTCCTTTCATGATGGACTTGATCCTTGGCTAAGCATATTGCACTCAAACTGTCACAATACACAATGGCCTGATCGTGATACAAACCAAGATTACTAACTAGCCCTTTTAACCATATTCCCTCTTTAGCAGCTGCTGTCAATGCCATGTACTCTGCTTCAGTAGTAGACGAAGTAACTGTAGCCTGCAAAGTTGCCTTCCAACTAACAACAGAGCCACCAAGAGTAAATACATAACCAGTCATAGACCTTCTACTATCTACATCTCCAGCATAATCAGAATCAGAATAACCAGTAACTAAACACTGAGCATCATTCCCATAAATGAGACCAACATCAGACGTACCTCGAAGGTAACGAAAAATCCTCTTGACTGCCTGCCAATGCTCCTTACCAGGATCACCCATGAACCTACTAACAACACCGATTGCATGTGCGAGATCCGGCCTAGTGCGGACCATAGCATACATCGGACTCCCTCTTCGCACTAGCATAAGGAACACTACTCATATACTCCTTCTCCTCGCGAGACTTGGGTGGAAAAGCAACAGACAAATGATTATTGGAGGCACTTGGAGTATCTATAGGTTTAGCTGTTGACATGCCAAACCTTGACAAAATCTTCGAATGTAGCCTTTACGTGACAAGAAAAGCTTCCTCTCGATCTCTTTCCCTATAAATCTCCATCCCCAAAATCTTTTTCGCAAAGACCCAAATCCTTCATCTCAAACTCAAGCCCGAGAAGACCCTTCAACCTCTCGAATATCGGACTTGGACTTTGCAACTATAAGCATATCATCTACATACAAGACCAAATAAACCCATGATTCATCATCCCGGCTTGTAATGGTACACACAACAATCATACGGACTCCTGTTGTAACCCAATTCAATCATATAGTTGTCAAACCTCTTGTACCATTGCCTAGGAGACTGCTTTAGCCCATACAAGGACTTCTTCGGTCTGCAAACATAGTCTTCTTTATCGGGAACTTGGAACCCATCCGGTTGAGTCATATAAATATCGTCTTCCAACTCCCCATGTAGAAAAGATGTTTTCACATCTAGTTGCTCAAGTTCAAGATCCTGATGTGCAACTATTGCTAGTAACACCCTGATGGAAGTATGTCTAACCACTGGTGAGAAAATCTCATTATAATCAACTCCTTCCCTTTGAGTGAACCCTCTTGCATGACAACCCGAGCTTTATACTTGACCCCCTCAGAAGGTGAGGTCCCTTCCTTCTTCTTGAAAACCCATTTGCAGGTGACAATTTTTCTCTCCTTAGGACGCTTGACTAGCTCCCAAGTCCGATTCTTATCCGGAGACTCCATTTCATCTCCCATAGCAATGAGCCATTGAGCGGACTCACTACCCGAGACCGCTTATTTGTAGGTGGATGGTTCATGAGTATCTACCTCCACCTCCTCAAAGAACCTGCAAGTGCATAAGCAACCATGTCCTTAAAACCATACCTCCTAGGAGGTCCCACACCAACTCTTCTAGCTCTATCAAGTGCTATACTTGTTCGATGTGCTTCAGATGAGGTGGATGGTTGACTAGAAGATTCAGATTCAGTAGCACCATGTTGATCTTCTCCACCTTAGTGCTGTAATTCACTCCCATCATAAGTGACTTCCAGCTCCACCTGCTTATCAACATCACTACTAACAGACACTACCATAGACTTCACAAGTGGGGTTAAGCATAGAATTTTCATCAAATATTACATTTACGCTAAGTATTACTCGACTCTCGGAAGGTGACCGGATTCTATAGCCCTTAACTCCATTCCCAAAACCCACAAATACACCCTTCTAAGCTCTAGGTTCTAATTTACCCTCACTTACATGATAATAAACAAGTAGAACCAAAAACTCTCAACGAGAGAATAATCTACGAGCTTACCGGACCACGCCTCATAAGGTGTTTTACATGTCAATACCAGTGTGAGGTCCACGGTTGATCGGATAGCAAGCTGTACTTACGCTTCTCGCCCCAAAATCTTCTAGGTAACCCAAGCATTAGAGAGCATGCACCTCGCTCTCTCCAACAGTGTCGATTCATGCGTTCGCTACTCCGTTTTGTTGTGGAGTATTCCCGACGGTATGATGGCGTGCAATCCCTTCATTCTTGCGAGAACTCATTAAACTCGGACCAACAGAATTCCGAGACCATTATCGGTTCGCCAGTCTTTTTATCTTCCTTCCGACTTGATTTTCCACCAAAGCCTTCCCTTTGCTTGAATTTCATGAAAGCGTCACTCTTATGTTTCATCATAGTTACCCAAGTCATCCTTGAATAATCATCGATCATCGACACAAAATACTTGTAACCTCTAATAGACTCAACTCGGGAAGGACCCCAACAATCGAGTGAATATAATCAAGTGTGCCCTTTGTAGTATGCACGGACCTTTGGAAACTTGCTTTGCGATGAAGCTTTCCAAACACACAATGCTCACGTAACTCTAAGTCCCGCACCTTGTGCCCACACGAGAAGATCCTTTTTTGACGTAATTTGCATCCCCCTTTCACCCATATGTCCAAGTCTCCTATGCCATAACTTGGTCATATCCTCCTTGGGAACCTCGGATGATGCAACAAAGTGAGAACTCTGTCATGAGTAGAACCTTGAAGAAAATATAAGGTACCCTTTTTAATACCTTTCGAACTACCTTCGAACCCTTGTAGACACTCATAACTCTACCTTCACCTTGAAAACCGAAACCTCTACTGTCAAGAAGACTCAAATATATCGATTCTTTGTCATTAGTGGAACATGCCTAACTTCGTTCAAGGTACATAATGTACCATCATGAGTCCTCAATCTGATGGAGCCTATTCCAACTACTTTGCGGGCAAAGACTGTTGGCCATAGAAACACCGCCCCCATCTATCTCGCTCATAAGTTGAAAACCACTCCCTGCAGGGGACTAATATGATACGATACCCCGGAATCAAGAACCCACACATCCCTATAATGTGACTGATCATTAACAACTAGGGCCGGATCTTCCTCGGAATTACCATCGGTTTACGCCGAGAGCGAATGAGAACCTTCATTCTTGTCCTGCTTGCTTCTTTTTCTTATGACACTCATTTTTCCAATGCCCCTTCTCTTTACGGTAATTACAGACATCATTAGGTTTAGGACCCTTAGAATTCGAATTTTTATGGTTCGATTTCTTTTTTACCGATTTTTCCTGTCCCCTTACCCCCGGTGACAACTAATCTAGATGTCCGATTTTACGTACTAGAACCGGATGCCCGATGACGGACTTCTCTAGTATGAAGAGCAGATCTTACTTCTTCTAATGACGAGACTATCTTTCCCAACAATAAAAGAATCCACAAAATTCTCATACGATAAAGGCAAAGATACTAAATGGAATTAAAGCAAAGATCCTCATCATCTACTTTAACATCAATATTACGAAGATCTAGCAAGATAGTATTCAATTTATCTAGATGATCCCTCGGAGACATACCTTCCTCGCATACGCGAGCTGAACGACGTTGCTTCAAAAGCAACTTGTTGGTTAGAGATTTCGTCATGTATAAACTCTCTAACTTCAACCACAAACCAAGGCAGTTTCTGCTCCGCAACTTCGGTAATTATGTCGTCGAAAGACATAGCATAATTGTTGAATGCGCCTTCTCCTCCAGAACGGCCATCTCAGCGGTTTCTGAATCCGATGACTTCTTTGCCAACGGTGCCCACAACCCTTGTTGCTTCAGTAAAGCACGCATCTTGATCTGCCACAGACTGAAACTATTTCTCCCAGTGAATTTATCAATTTTCACATTCATCCCAGACATCTTTCTCACCCGGATCGAACACAAAGCTCGATACCAATTTGTTATGACGGACGTGAGAAAGAACAAATAATTAAATGCAAATTAAAGAGAAATCACACAAGCATTTAACGTGGTTCACCAACGGATTGTTGGCTACGTCCACGGACGGAGAGAGAACCGATTTATTGATCTTAGAGGAAAAACAGAATACAGATGTGTTATGAACTAACTCCGTCGAATAAACGAAATTAGGTTAAATAGGCATTTAACTCGGCTAAACTTAAATTCGGAATCGCCTAACGCGTGTCGCTAGCCCCGCGCCTGGCGCGAGTCGCGGTCAGCTCTCGGCATTTGGACGCGAGCTAAGACCCATCAGCGCGAGTCGTGCTATTGAAGATAGCCCGATTCTAACCAATTCAAGGCATATTCTTACATCTATGTATCTTAAATGTTCAGGTTTGTGAATATAGTTTTATAAGGGTGTGTTTGATGGATTTAGATTATGTTTGTGTGTGTGGGTGGGTTTTTTTTTTTTGGGGGGGGAGAGAGTGAGAGAGAGGCTGAAAGGCATGTGGGTATGCATCACTAATTGAAAGGCATGCGGATACTCCTCGATATCTTTTAATCCTTTTGATTGTATTACCCCAAGATATCATTCAATACTTTATATGTAAGCATTAAATTTTCTTTTTCTATAATTAACAGTTGTAGTCTTATTCTGGAATAATTGTAACCCCACTTGTCTCCCAAAAAATCAATTACCGCAAGGAGATACTTGAGGTTGGTTTTGTTTGGCTTCCCTCCATCCCTTTATTACCCATCCTCTCTGCTCAAGGGGCTGGTGAATATCCCATGATGAACCATACCAGTTGAACTTGCTACTCTGTTTGATCAATTGTGTGCAGGTGCTTCTAATCAAAACAAAAAAAAGGATTGTGTTGGTGCTGGCTATGATCTGTGTATACTTCTTTTTTGACTAACTTTGCTGGTTAATCACATTCGTCCGGCTAATAATTTGCAGGTGCTGCCCAAGAGAACAAATGTGCCGGGAATGAAACAATTCCGCGCAAGGCGTTTTAATCCTTATACGCCCTTTCGTTCCCGTAGACCATTCCCTCCACCTTTCTTCTATAACCCATACGGTTATGGGTACGTAAACTTCTAGTTTTTATTTTTATTATTTAGGTAGTACATGTACAATTTTGTTAATATGCTTGTAGTTATTTGGGGTTTCTGATATGACTTTATAAGCTCTAGTGTTTACCTGTTTCAAATTGTGTCTGAATCTCCCACCTCTTCAATAGATTTTGTGCTCATAATAATTGAGCTTGGAGATCTGTAAAAGGGTCCAACTTCATGCAAATAAATATATAAAGATAATGTGTATGAGATGAATGATTTATCACTTTCTAAAATGCTTGCTTTGTCTTCCATAAACCTTGTATTTTATCTTGATTGGTTGGGGGCGAGGTTATATACAACCGTAAGTTGACCCCTAAATTCCATAAAAGGCAATGTGGCAACTGAAACCGTGTTTTCGTGGTGTATTATCGACTCATATGTAATATGGCTGACTATCTTCTCGCCATTATATATGCTGCAGGAAAACTCCTAGATTCCGAAGGCCGACCCGTTACATGCCCTATTACTAGAAGAAGGAATTGTATTCCCATGATAGGATTTGTTGTGTGTACTAATAGATATGTTGGAGCTGTCATCTTCTCGCTTGATAAACGTTTAGTTACTGTTGCTTTGATGCACTTTCGGATGTATGACATATGTTTTCGTAATTTATACTTGTGATAGATATTCTATTTTCTTCTTTCCTTTTATTTAGCAAGTAGTTCCCACTTCCCTCTGTAATTCTGTCCTCTTAAGGGATGCATGATCTCTTATTCTCTTTGATTGATCAGCCTGTTTTCCGGAATTTCGAAACGGAAGCTACTTGAACAAGGTTTTAAAAATTGTATCGGCTTTTGAAAATACAATTTCTATTTTCTATGAAACATCTCGTGTACACTTTACAACAATACATGATCACTAAAACGTTTGTTCTTGTTGAAAGACAAAACAAATGAGCTCTCTGGCTGACAGGCTTCATCCACCCAACATGAAGGGCCTCTTTATAAAAAAAATTAGTAACATAAAAGTAAGTGAACCATATGCTATAAAGTACTTGAGATAACTGATGCATTGTTGCGAGCTACGTAAGATAGAGGCTCTCTTACTTAAATAGACGATTGAGTATAAATTAGAGGTTTGGACTCATTTAAGAGAACTCAGTCAAATCTTTTATGTTGGTGTTTGGTAAACAAAGACTAAAAGAACAATTTTGACTTAAAACCTAATTTTGAAAAAGTTGATGCGGGGAGGATTTGGTGACGAGATAATTACCATAAAAGATAATAAAAAAGATATGTCAATGCTCAATTGGTCATTGTACACAATTAAGTATCAACTTTATACCAAAAACTTTAATACAAACATCTAATACAATACAATACTCAAAACAACTAATACAATTGACTAATCATTTGTTCATTACTAGCCAAACTTGGCTAAAAACAGTAAAAACAACAATAAATCAATCTCGAATGATACTAACAATATGATAGATGGTGCATTCTTGTCTTACGGAGAGCAAATTTCAATATAATGGTTTTGTAGCTTATAGAGTAAGAGGTAACTTTGGATAATTTACACTTTGTAATTATATAATTGAGTACGTCGTCCACCACAAAGCCTGGAGTAAAGGAGTCAAGTAACAACTTCTAAATTTAATTGGAATGATGCACTTTGTATCGACTTAAGAGATCTAATCATTGGCTTTATCTTTTCAGTAAGCTTAATAATTCCCAAGAACATGAGCCTATAAACTACCACCATACCAATCAAGATTGCAAGGTCTACCCATTTAGAGTATCCCATTTCAACTTGCCAAAAGTTCTTCAACACTTCCTCCCCACTAATAATTGCTCCTCCTCCCACTAGATCATTAGGAAATCTCAAGCCTTCAAATTCATTCTTGTAAAACCCTTGATTCGCGTACTTATGGAAAGCAATGTAGTACATGGGGTACCTCCAAAATGGCTTAGGAAGATCGTTGGGCAATCGAAAAAATCCGCCATTTAACATCATTACGCCTTGAATTCCAGCCCCGGTTATAATACCCATGAGAAAGTCCGGGACTAGGCTTGCTACAATCATCATTAGGCTCTCGACTAGCATCGTGCACACAAATAGCACCCGGTCGCAAAGTACACAAAGTGACTGAATTCCGTTTGAAGGTGTACAAGATAATAGGCTATTGCTCCCGGTATTAGAGAGATGATGAGCAAGTAAGGAATTGAAGATAGTGTGTTCCCGATTGTGTAGGCACCAACACTTGTAGTGTCCGTTAAGCCTTTCTCGTTCAAAGATCTAACAACAAACACAAATGAACGCATAAGTTAACCGATTGCATGAGTTGTCAATCAAAACCTAAAATTTAAGGTAGATGCATGGTCCGAGTTACCAAGCATACCCTTAAATTTAGTTTCAATCACGTTTCAACAATGGTGATAAGTTTTATGTTGGATAAATTACAATACAATAATGTTCTAACCTTCATGTCCTCGACAAACGAAGGAAACCCTCCAATTGCCATAAAAGTTAAGAAAGGCTGCAACGAACATGAGCATCGATCCTCTAGCCTCGCAAATTTCATAACATATTGTGTTATAATACATATGATATCTTTTATCTAGATGATAAATTGATAACATATGTAAACGATCTAATCACGAGAATGGAACCGTAAGAGTGGCCAATATCATAGAATATAGTTCCCACGCACAAGCAAAGTGCAATGTAGCTGCAAGGCGAAGCCAATAATATCCCAAGTCACGATACATGTTCACGAAAGATCTTTTTGTAAGAACAAACGAGCGAGTAATGAACCCGGCATTTTTACTTTTGGAATCCGTCGAACTTTCCCCCTGCAATAATTTACAATTTCAAAAATATTACACTTATTCCGTTATCTTATCATATGCTTTTTTTTTTTTTACACATAATTGTTGATGCGTCTAGTATACATCAGGGTGTACAACGTACCAACACCTCACGAGATAAAGTCAATTACCAGTTGACATATCGTTGATATGTGATGTTGAACTTCTATATAGGTTTGTGATGATTTGTATGAATTTACAAGAGTGCTTATTGCTTCTTGGTGCTCTTCACTCCATTCAATCCTTGTTCAATATCCTAAAATAAGAACATTATGTTATAGATATGACCCTTAATTGATAAGAATATAGTAGTATATTTCAAATTTCATTAGATCAATGAAATATAAGATTACACATTTCTAAGAGTACTTACAGTTTCAAAGTCTTTGTTGATGGTTCTTAGGAAGTGATCCGAAGGATTCCTCATGGTTGGGCAAGGGAAGCCACTCATAGAGAAGAACTGCATATAGAAACATATACAGTAAATCACAAATCGAAGTATGGCAAACCAAAGTCTTTTGGCTCGGGCCAACTTTTTGGTCCGAGCCTGGCCTAGCTCATGATCAGCTCTAAGTGGCAAATTTTTATGATACACTAAAGTTGGTTAAGAGTCGTTCAAACTTACCTCATTAGCAGTTGAAGCTGGACCAAAGTACACGAGCTTTCCTAAAGAGAGGAGACAGAGATTGTGGAAGAGCTCAAAGACTTCACTGCTAGGGCGATGAATTGAAGCAACAATCGTCCTGTGATCTTGTTTTGCGAGCTTGATGATTCGGCTCATGACATGGTAAGAAGCCGCGCTATCAAGGCCGCTAGTAGGCTCATCTAAGAACAGAAGCCTTGGCCTTGTCAAGATTTCTATGCAGATACTGACCCTTCTTTTTTGTCCTCCACTAAGACCTTTTACTCTCCAACCCCCTATTCTTGTGTTGACACAACCTTGTAAACCCATGTCTTTAATCGCATCATTAGCTCGCTCTAATTTCTCAGATTTAGTCATTGAATCTGGTAGTTGCAGGTGAGCGGAGTAGTATATGGCTTCTTTTACGGTTAGCGTTGTCATTAATGTATCATCTTGGGTCACGTATGCCTAACATATGCACAAACAATATTTTAGACAAAATCTATAACTTGAGTATTCAAGATGGTACTTGGGTGGTGGACACTGGACAGTGCCAACATGTTAGCCACCTCAAGCAAGTGGAACCGACACGATCAAACGTGCTCGGTTCGCAAGCTATGTTTGTGGGCCAAGGCTCTAGGATGGCCAGCACGATGAGACGCGTCTAGGACTAGTGTTATTAACGAGCCGAACCGAGACCGAGTCTGGGGTTGCTCGGCTCGGCTCGTAACACTTTTACTCGAACTCGAGCTAGTCTCGAGCTTAAAATTTCTAGTTTGATTTACCTTAAAACTTAATTTGAGTTAAAAAGTTAATTTCATATATTCTATAAATAGGTTTAGACTACTTATTTTGAGTTTTTCACAATTATCGTGCATAATTTAAGTATAACTTTTCATTCAATTTCTATAATATATAAAATAATATAGCTAAAATATATTTCGAGCCTGCTCACGAATTTTACTATACTAGGCTCTAGAAAATTTCGAACCGAGCTCGAATAGTTTGCAAGCCAACTAGGCTCCTTAACCCCCCCAAACACATCCATTGCCACCTTTACCGAGTATACTCTTAGCTACAGTGTAAGATATCTTACCGAAGTCCCAAAAGCAAGAGTTTGTTTACGACCGTTAATAAGAATTTCCCCTGTTTGCCTGGTTTTTGAACCTAACCTTCCTGTGCAAAAAAATATACGTAGTAATTAGCAAGAGTTTACAGAAACTAGTAAGTAAAATTAGCTAGTTCCTCAAACTGGACCATACAGTATAGGCTACAAGTGACTGTTACCAACAATGTTGTTTGTAATTTACAATTTGGAGTGTCGTTTAATTCAATTGGAGTGGGAGCACACTATCTGTTTTGCTAATAATAGCTCCCTTATGTGACAATAATAGTAGTGACGGTAGCAGTGCCAATTTGTTCGTTTGGTATTGATTTTTTTATTCCTTTCAATCTGATTCCTTTCAAGATACTAAAGGATCGTGAAGTGTAGTTCATAAATCTATACTAATATATTAAAAGGCGTGTGTGACAACGTATAGATGTCACGTGGCCTCTCTGTTCTTCTTTAGAATTGTCCAATATGTACGTATGTCATGTCAATTAACAAAAGTAAAATTGGTTTGCAACAAGATTTGAACACGTGACCTCTTGCTATTATACATAGCACAATTACTATCTCAATCAACTTTTAATCATGCTTTAAATGTCCATAGTATTATATTTGTACCTGTTAAATGTTGAGTTTTCTTTAATATATTTTAATGCAAATGGAAAAAATGCATATCAAGTTTGGAAAAAATACCACCGGGGCAACGCCCGAGCCCAAATACTAGTGTAATATTATATCATGCTCCCTAGTTGCATAAAATAATGATGGTAGAAATTCATGAAAATATATGTTATAGTTCAATGCATCATAGTTATTGACTATAATAATTAATATCATTTACTCGCCCATTTGTGAATTAATTAGATGACTTGCTTGACCAAATTTTTATTTTAATAATTACCTATATAATCAAATTGCTTAAACATATCTCAAACAACATCTCACCAATTGTAAATAAAACAATACTTTCAAATCTCATGCATAGTGGTGATTTTCTAGGATTAGAACCTTTTAGTGAACACGTCTTTCTGTAGCAATTCTTAAAATATTAACACAATTCACAAAAGACAAACTAACTTGATCATACTAAATTGCAATAATATGTAATAAAGTAAGCCACACTTGATTGATCTACTGGTTTGAACCAATAAAAAAATGAATATATAAATGCAATACAGTAATTAGTTAACGTAGTATCTCTTGTTTTACTTTTATGATTTGCAATATTTACCTCTTTTTTTTTTTTGTTAAATTTCATAAATTTTCAAACGTAATTTTTTGAAGATACATCTTTAAAATATCAACTTTTTTTCTAACATAAAATATACAAAATCATAACTAAAGTTATCCACGGTTAAAATTGTTCGTTAAAAAAAAGTCACAACCAATTGACAATAGATGAAGTATTTATTACCAGCCAGTGCATCCAAAAGCGTGGACTTGCCACAGCCAGAAGGACCCATAACAGCCAAGACCTGTCCGGGCTCAGCAAAACCAGCAACACCTTCTAAGATGGGACGTCGCCCTCCACCACCGTCGGCGCCTTTACCACCATTAACCGTAACCCACAAATCTTTCCATGTCAACGACACATGACCTTTACTACCACTTCTATGCTCATCATTATCATCACCATCATCATCATCATCATTAAACTCCATTTTCTTAGCAGATACAGTATTATTACTAATACCTCCTGTTAAGCTAAATGGAAAAAAACCTCCTTAAGTCTTTGGAATTCCTCCTTAAACTCTCATTTTCACCTTCTTTTTTCTTCTCTTCCTTAGCAGCTTTAGCTAACGGCCTTGTTGGGCTTGGGCTTGGTGTCCATCTTGGTACATTATTTGAGTTTATTTCTTCCATTACTACTACAAAATGGGAAAACTAAAAAAAAAGAGAAGTAAGCTTAGTTTTTGTTATTTTCTCTTTTTTTTGGGTTTGAGGAGCAGAAGAGTTGAGTTTCAACGTCCTACCTTAGAACTAGTTTTTATACACACTCTTTTAGTTTGAAATTTATTATATTGATACAATTAAATATGGTGCGTGCTCAAAATTGTGTATTTAACTAATATAAGTCATAAGTCGTAAGTGGTCCGTGGTCGGGTCTATTGGCCTATTGGGTGGCTGGTATGGCAGCTTCTGTGTATACCTAGCACAAACATGCGTGTGTATTATGAAGTCGAGCAAATGGTTTTTTTTTGGCAATTGAGCAAATGGTTACAATGTGTATTAGTTCAAAATTTGGAAATTCTTCATGTGCTAATTAATAGCTCGTCCAATTTGGTAGACTATATTCCTTTTGCCTTAGTTTTATACCTCCTCCGTTCTGTTTTAAATGAAACATTGGGTGAAATTACACTACTTATTGATCAAATTTGACTCTAATTTATCGCCATTATATAAAAAAAAAACATAGTCAAGTGGGATCTTGTTAGATTCGTCTCAATGCATACTATCAAATTATAACTTTTTATATTTTTTACTTGTGCACAACTAAAGATATTAACGATTAAAGAAGCGAGTTGGGTTGCGTGAAAAAGCAAACGTTTTATTTAAAAGCGAACGGAGGAAGTATTATACTCTTAATATTGACCAGGTTTTATAGCATGCTCTTCCAATAAATTTTTCTATGAATATGTTGCTTTCTACGCAAATTTTCAACAAATACAGTATTGTATGGCAGCCACCGTTTCATTCCGTAACTCTTCCTGCTTTCCTCCTCGTATGGTCAATTAATTGAGAGCTCATTTGAGCGGATAAATTAATGGAAGTTTTCATAAAAATATTCGAGTGTAAAAATTCGCCTCAACCCACAAATTAAAAGTACTATCTCTATTTTCTTTTCCTTTCACTTTTATTTTTCTCTTGACAACAACTACATCACGTGACTTTAGTAGTCTACTATTAATCGGTATTCCTTAATTTCTTTTCAAAAAGTAATCAAAAAGATCGGAAAAATTATGTGGGGATAGTATCATGTACTAATGTGTTTAAAAAGTTGGTCCACTGAATAGAATTGCCAAAAAGAACCAAGGTACTCTATGATATTTTCTCTAATTTTTCTAATATCGAAAGTAACTTTTAGGATTTGGAGATGAGAAAATGAGAGGAAATACTATGATGCAAATGCAATATATATATTCCATGTAATATGTTCCTCAATAATCAAATCTTAAACTGTTGACTTATTAATAGAAGTGGTTACAAATTACCGAAAATTTGTATAATTATAAGTTGATATCAATAAAAACAGCAGTACAACAAATCTAATTAAGGAAATTTCGGCGATTGATTTTATATGTATAAAAGGATCCCGTCAAAATAAAAATAAAAAATAAATAAATAAAAGGATAAAACAAAAGATAGGTAACATAGAACATTGCTCACTAAATTTCATCACAAATTTCCATACGTATCATTATTTAGGTACGCTATTTTTTTCTTCTTTAAGAAAATAAGTTTTAGGATTGATCATGTCCAATTAAAACTAATAGGATTCAATCAGGTGTAAATATAAGGTAAAGTTAGAGTCAATGAGTTCTAATTATAATGTCTAGCTAGCAAATTCACTTCAGTTGGACTTAGGTGAATGGAACGCACCCTTCACCCTTTTAGAAAAGCCTACTACAAATATAATATATCCATAACAGTAAAGATAATGCATGGAGAGCAAAGACGCTTATAGAGTCTACAAACACATGGGCAAAATTGTGAATTGCTGGAGGAACTGAAAAAGATGTCCCCTTATTGGTAATAAGATTTGCTAAGTCCCCTAAAAAAAAAAGATTTGCTAATTTATTTATATTTATAAATGTATATACCTGAATGTTTAATAAATTGCATTTGAAACAAGTGGTAAACACATTGTAGCATTGAAGTATAATGCCAAAAAAATTGAAGTGTAATGCCTTAAAAGTGATTGAGTGATCCAAAGGCTTGTCAACGAATAAAACTTGGTTGATTGATTGGGTAGGTTACCCAATACTAATAGATTTTGATGTAATGTGAATCTAAATCAGCATTATAATTATTTTTTAATGATGTATTAGGAGTAATCTATCCAGTGGGTAGATGTAGTTATATCCTTGTCAACCCTTTAATTATTGAAATTTCATTAGTCAAGAATACATTTAAACATTAAGTTTATGACAATTCTCTCTCCAATTTATAACATACTCCCCAGGAAAAGGAAGATGACCCATGAGGGTAAGATTATATATGCATGCTGTACAAGTGTACAACGGTTAGTAGTGGAAGGAGTAATGAATTTCACCGGATTCATGACTTTATCAGCTTTGCCAACAAATTGTTGTCATGTAAAGATAAGCATTTAATGAGGTCTTATTGGATTTGATAGATACTACTAATTTGACATATACTTCTTTGTTTTACTCCATTTTTTTACAAGGTGATTCTTGGATGGTCCGATTTATTTTGGGACCATGGTGAGACAAAACAATGTGAGCCACACATTTGTATTTGTAGGACCCCATTGCTTTTCTTTTCCCTTTTTTTTAATTGCCAAAATTTCTTTCTTTTGATTTTGTTTCTTTACCAAAATTAATGAAATTAATTTCCGAAAATCGAAAAAATAATTTAAATTTTTTTTTGAAAAAATCCGAATTTTTTTTTTTTCAGCTTCCAAACAGTAATTCATGTTTGGAAAAAAAAATTGAGCAAAATTTTTTTACCCATTTTCTCTCTCCTCATTGTTCTTGGTGTTCTTCACCCTCAATTTCGACCCTATATTCCATCTTCTTCCTCCATTTCGACCCATTCTTCACCCCCATTTCGCCCCCAAACCCTCACCTCCATTGTTGAACTTCACCTCCATTGATTTCGATCTAAACTCTTCACCCGTAAATGAAATGGATGTAAGTAGACTTGAATATTTCGCATATAGTAACGGATTAATGATTTTCTATCTTCATTTGTGTGTTTGAGTAAGATTAAACTTGCAATTTATGAAAATTTTCGGCAAAAAAATTCTAGGGTTTTAGGGAAAATAAAATGCCGGTATTGGTGATTAAATTGCTCTAAAACAATGCACATCACACTTTTATGCGACAATTTGTGGTTACATTTTAGTAGTTCATACTTTCGTTTAGCTATGATGCAAAAAAAAAAAAAATCAGATTTTTCGCGACCTCCATGGGAGGTTGAGCTAGTTTTCTGTCTAAGTTATTGCGGTAATTTGGTAATTACTAAAGATATTTTGGACATGACCAAACATAAAGAAATATTGGTAATTACTTCCTCCGTCCAGGAAAGATCCGAACACTTGTTGGGACACGTAGTTTAAGGTGATAAGTTGTGATGTGGTTATCAAATGTTATTTTATTTAACAAGTAGATGTGATAGGAGTTGGTGGGGTATTTTTTATTAGAGGAGAGAGAAAGTTGGTTAACTTTTTATTGATAAAAGATAGAGTGTGGGCCAAAGATGTATAAAAAAATAATATATTAATGGTTGGACCATGTCAAGAATGGAAGTGTTCAAACTAATTTGGGACAAACATAAAAGGAAAGTGTTCGACTATTCGGGACGGAGGTAGTACTAAACATATTTTGGACATGACCAAAAAAAAAATGGGAAATTCCATATGGTACCATTGTACTTTGGACTTTTCCATTTGGTACCCAAATTTTTTTTGATTCTATATGGTACCACTATAGTTTGAACTTATTCTCTACCGTAACATTATGTTAAACAAAAGGTTAGTTGTGGGTCAAATATGATAAGTAGTTTGCCTTGTTTACGTGCCTTGTGCATAGTAAATGGTTCAACTAAGGTTTGTGAGTCATTTTGGCTTTTATGGGTCAAAATTTGAAGTCGAAATTGGAGAAAAACGACTAGAACCTCGTTTTACGCATCAAGAAATGCCTACTTGTTACCAAATTGGACCTTAAACTTGGTCGTTAATGACAAAAATGACTCCTAAAACCTTAATTATGCAAAATTAGACAAAACCCTAGCACTATTGAACCCCCAAACTAACGTTTTCTTTAACATAATGTTATGGTAGAGAATAAGTTCAAAGTACAAAGTGGTACCATATAGAATCCAAAAAAAATTGTGTACCAAACGGAAAAGTCGAAAGTACAGTGGTACCAAGTGGAATTTCCCAAAAAAAATTAAGGTGTGTGAGATAATTGCAATAAATCAATGCACTTCACTTTTTTATTGGGTTATATTTGATGCAAAGATCATACTTTAGTTTAGCAATTAGATGAAACAAATTTGCAGCATTTTCTGGGCCTCCATTGCAGTGGAATGTCACTGGTTTTTTGTGCAAGTTAGTGCAGGGTTTAGGTAATTATTAAAGATATTTTGGTCATGACCTAACATAACCACTATATATGTTAGGTAATCACCTAATTATATTAGGATATTACCAAACATGTTAGGTCATTACCTAACAAATTTTAGGGCATTACCTAAAATAATAATTGTCTTGGGCAATGACCTCAAATCATGTGACTATAACATATATATGATGAGGGAATTGTATGGTTAAGATGTGGGTTATTGATAACCTAATCTATGAGATTTTAAATGGTTTATATGAAAAAATTGCATCGCGCTAAAACGTTACATTTTTTTTCCTTTTTCTTTTGCTTTCAATGATAGAATTGAATGACTTTGGTGATATAAAAGGTTTATCGATAGAATGTTTATGTGAACACCGGATTGAAATGGTGGAACAATCTCTAAAAAGAATCATCTCCATTGTAGTGGAATGTCACTTGTTTTTTGTGCAAGTGAATGCAGAGTTTAGGTAATCACTATAGATATTTTGGTCATGACCTAATACAACCACTACAAATGTTAGGTAATCACCTAATTATATTAGGATATCACCAAACCTTTTACGTCATTACCTAAATCATTTTAGGACATTACATAAAATAATAATTGTCTTGGACAATGGCCTCAAAGCATGTGACTATAACATATATGATGGGGGAATTATATGGTTAAGATGTGGATTATTGATAACATAATCCATGAGGTTTTAAGTGGTTTATATGATAAGATTGGATCGGGCTAAAACGTTGCATTTTTTTCCTTTTTCTTTTGCTTTAAAATGATTAAATTGAATGACTTTGGTGATATAAAATGTTCATCGATAGAATGTTTATGTGAAACAGGATTGCAATGGTCGAACAATCTCTAAAAAGAATCCTCTCCCGTATAGTGGAATGTCAATTTTTTTTATGCAAGTTACTGCAGGATTTATGTAATTACTCAAAATATTTTGGTCATGACCTAACATATCCACTATATTTGTTAGGTAATTATTTAATTATATTAGAATCTTACCAAAACGTTTAAGTCATTACCGAAACCATTTTAGGGCATTACCAAAAATAATAATTGTCTTGGGCAATTGCCTCAAATCATTTGACTATAACATATATGATGAGAGAATTTTATGGTTAAGATGTGGGTTATTGATAATCTAATTCATGAGATTTTTGTGGTTTAAATGATAAGATTGCATCGGGGCTAAATCGTTACATGTTTTCTTTTTTATTTTGCTTTCAAATGATTGAATTGAATGACTTTCGTGATATGAAAGGTTCATCGATCGAATGTTTATGTGAACAGCGTATTGAAATGGTCGAACAATCTCTCAAAAGAATCCTCTCCATTGTAGTGGAATGTCAATTGTTTTTTGTGGAAGTTA
Source organism: Beta lomatogona (assembly GCA_947646795.1). Lineage (NCBI taxonomy): Eukaryota > Viridiplantae > Streptophyta > Magnoliopsida > Caryophyllales > Amaranthaceae > Beta > Beta lomatogona. The sequence goes on from CANSNZ010001499.1 coordinate 159,451, forward strand.
ATGCAGGGTTTACGTTATTACCAAATATATTTTGGTCATGAAGTAACATAAGCACTATATATGTTATGTAATCACCTAATTAGATTAGGATATTACCAAACCTTTTAGGTCATTACCAAAACCATTTTAGGGCATTACCTAAAATAATAATTATTTTCTTGGGTAATGGCCTCAAATCATGTGACTATAACATATATGATGAGGGAATTATATGGTTAAGATGTGGGTTATTGAATTGATAACTTAATCCATGAGGTTTTAAGTGGTTTATATGACAAGATTGGATCAGGCTAAAAAGTTCCATTTTTTCCTTTTTCTTTTGCTTTCAAATGATAGAATTGAAATACTTTGGTGATATAAAAGGTTCATCGATAGAATGTTTATGTGAACAGCGGATTGAAATGGTCAAATAATCTCTCAAAAGAATCATCTCCATTGTAGTGGAGTGTCATATGTTTTTTGTGCAAGTGAATACAGAGTTTAGGTAATCACTATAGATATTTTGATCATGACCTAACATGACCACTTTGCATATGTTAGGTAATCACCTAATTAGATTAGGATATTACCAAAACTGTTAGCTCATTACCTAAACCATTTTAGGGCATTACCTAAAATAATAATTGTCTTGGGCAATGGCCTCAAATCATGTGCCTATAATATATATAATGGGGGAATTATATAGTTAAGATGTGGGTTATTGATAATTTAATCCATGAGGTTTTAAGTGGTTTATATGATAAGATTGGATCGGGGTAAAAACGTTACCTTTTTTCCATTTTCTTTTGCTTTAAAATGATTGAATTGAATGACTTTGGTAATATGAAAGGGGCATCGATAGAATGTTTATATGAACAATGGATTGAAATGGTCGAATAATCTTTAAAAAGAATCCTGGCCACTATACTGGAATGTCACTTGTTTTTTAAGCAAGTTAATGCATAGTTTAGGTAATTACTAAAGATATTTTGGTCATGACCTAATACAACCACTACATATGTTAGGTTATCACCTAATTAGATTAGGAGATTACCAAAACTTTTAGGTCATTACCTAAACCATTTTATGGCATTACCTAAAATAATAATTGTCTTGGACAATGTGCTCAAATCATGTGATTATAACATATATGATGGGGGAATTATATGGTTAAGATGTGGGTTATTGATAACTTAATCCATGAGGTTTTAAGTTGATTATATGATAAGATTGCATCGGTGTAAAACGTTGTTTTTTTTTCCTTTTTCTTTTGCTTTCAAATGATTGAATTGAATGACTTTCGTGATATGAAAGGTTCATCAATCGAATATTTATGTGAACAGCGGATTGAAATGGTCGAACAATCTCTCAAAAGAATCTTCTTTATTGTAGTGGAATGTCAATTGTTTTTTGTGCAAGTTAATGCATGGTTTAGGTAATCGCTATAGATATTTTGATCATGACCTAACATGACCACTTTGCATATGTTAGGTAATCACCTAATTAGATTAGGAGATTACCAAAACGTTTAGCTCATTACCTAAACCATTTTAAGGCATTACCTAAAATAATAATTGTCTTGGGCAATGGCCTCAAATCATGTGACTATAATATATATGATGGGGGAATTATATGGTTAAGATGTGGGTTATTGATAACTCAATCCATGAGCTTTTAAGTGGTTTTATATGATAAGATTGGATAGGGGTAAAACCACTACTACAAAATAGGGCTATAGCAATGGTCTAAATGTGTTGGCAAAGATCCATTAAATGTTGCCATAGACCTATAGCAGCGTTTATATGGCGTTGCTAATAGGTGGCGCTGCTATAACTCTATGGCAACGCTTGTGATGCCTTAGGCAACCATTTTATAAAACGTTGCGATAGATATCATTAGCAACGCTTTTATTAGGCAATGATTTTTAACTTTTGCCAACACTTCTATTATATATAAGGCGACAGTTATTAAGTTTTAGTAACAATTATCTAGGATTTAAAGCAACATTTTTAGCGTTTATCCTAACACTTTTATTATCTATAACAGCATTATCAACGGTCTATAACAACGCTTATTGCTCTAATATTGCAATACTTTTGTAGTCTATAGCAACATTTCTTGATACAGCTATTGCGATACTTTTTACGTGAGTCTATAGCAACATTTCTCCCTACACTATTGTAACATTTTTATGTGAGCCTATAGCAACAGTTTCATACGCGTTTATTTAGTAACTAGTTAGAATGAAAATATTATACCAAAATATCCAACTACTACAAAATGAAAACAATTTCAAATTAAGTTTTACTTAAAATAAAATATCCATAACAATCATTCTAATAACAAAAACCAATGTTCTAATATGAATACAGCAATTCAGAAAACTAATAAATATCCAAAAAGAACTAATAGTTCAAGAAATCTAGAACCTATATAGTATTAAATTTATTTGTCCAAAATCAATCGAAAATAACTTCAATCTATGCTCTTTCTACCATCCTTGTATCTACCTTTATCCTTTTATCGACGATCCTGTAAACAGAAAAATATAGTCAATAAACAAGAAAAATTAATGCATATAATCAAACACCAAAAGCTCACAATCATCAAAGATCACAATTTCACAAGGATCAAACATCATAATTCTAAATCTTCATATAATAAAATAAGTAAAGAAGCTTTATAAAACATACCTATATGTAAGCATGACCAATAAAAGAGAGTGGTATCTAGAAATTATTTATGCATCACTTGAAAGTGTAGACACCAAGAGTGTTGCAATCATTTCTACAGTCAAGCTAGGGTCCTTTTTCCGTAGTCGTCCAAGTGAAGCAGCAATTGATACAAGAGTTTCAGGTTATTCTTCAGGTTCCTTGCTCATATTTTGTAATTTTGAGGCTTGGGACTCAAATTCCGTCGACACTTTTTCCATTTCAACAGCATGAGCTTCTCTTTCCTTAGCAAATTCTTCTCTTTGAGTGATCAAATCTTTTTGCACGTCTGTGATTCTAGCTTTTTGATAGAGTCAATGACATCCTCCGCAATATTAAAGATGTACTTGATTCTTTATCTTTTTGCATGTTACGGGAAACACCTAGTCACCGTTATCGTTTTGAACCTGGTGCATTTCCCATCACTTCATCAAATTAATCCTTATGAGATTCACTATTTTGATCGACTTGTAATGCCTCCACTTCCGCATGGCTTGCTACATATATTTAAATACATGGTTAGTAAGCTTAAATAAAATAATGAGATCAATAAAATAATTAATCATAATATAAGAATAACAAAATACATACTATCTTCTTTTGCGTATCATCATAAGGTCGATCATAAGCTTTTCCTTCTTTACGACGACGTGTCTCTTCAAACATCTCTCTTTTTTATGGTGCCTTACCATTTTTACGCAAACTGAGATAACAATGAAAAAAGTAGGATGATATATGTATATTTCCTTTCATAGTCAATATAAAGATATATTAAGATAAATATGGTATGTATCTCAAACCATTTGGTTATAACGCATGGCAAATGACACTTTGGACCAATTGTGTGCATATTGTCTAGCTCTTTGCGATTTTCGAATTCTGTAAACTTGTTTTCTAACAAGCAAAACAATATATATTAGACATGGAAATAATTCAAAATCATAAGAATATATTATGCTTCAAACCTACATTTCTTTGCATTAGTCTCCCAATAAGCTAGAAGTGTTTTGAAATGTGCTTCGGACACTCTCTGCGGCGGATGTTTCAATCTCTCTTCATAGCTTTCATATGCATAATAATGTAGCGTTTTAAGCCTACATTTGAATCCTCTCCAAGATTGATCAAAGGGTTTTACAAGGGGAGTCCTTGTTTGTATTTGTGGGGAAAAAGATTCTCCACTTCACTAGTCTATCACTTCAAGACATGAGTCCTTATTGTTTTTCAAGAACTCTGGCTACTTGAATCCTTGCCTACAGACCTTGACAATGTTTATTTGTGGGTTCTGCTCAATAGTTTACTTTGTTTTATTCTCTTTTCCAATCACTTAGCAATCTAATAGCTAGAGCTTATAAGCTACCATAAACTAATTCTTGAATGAGCACAAAATGGAATTAAAAAATACTCTTATCCATTCTTATATGTAGCTTACGATTCTCTTATGAATGGTGACAAAATACTAGGATGCTCAAATAAATATTCCCCCTTCCTTCTAGGATGCTCAAATAATTTCAGCAAATAACTACTACTTGTTATTAGTACTGGGCTTCATATTTACTAGCAACAACAACAATATATTTTTGGCAGTAGTGTACACCATAGCAGAGAAGTGAAACTCAACATCATCACCCAACAACCAACTGAGTAACTAACCATGAGAACAAAAGAAACAGAAAAGCATAACATTGTAGCCTTAAAAATTGCCAACAGAATCTACACATACTCATTTTTGTTATTGCAGAATATCTTGTAGCCTTCTTAACATGACCTAAAATTCCAGTGTCAAATATCTTGTCATTCAGGCAATTAAATTTTGATGTCTGAGAGAAGCTTCGATAATTTGAATCCAACAAATTTCTAATTTCACCCTTTGCTTCAATAATTAGCTTCAAATCTTTAGTGGCTTACTTTTTTCTTTTTTAGGGGGCGAATGAAGAGGGCACAAGAGTCCCGACCAGCAACAAGCCAAACAAAAATAAAGACTAAAAACAAAAGAACACCGGGGAGAAAACAAAAACTACGACACAAAGAAAACTAACACTACTACGACTCAACGAACAACGACACTAACAAGGATGAAAAGCAGGGGACTTAGGCTATGTTTAGTTCACTTGAAATTTCTCGATCCGAACTTATCGATCGATCTCGAACTTATTTTTTTCGATCCGATCCGATCGATACGATCTGAACTTATCTTTTAAAAAACATATTATTACTAATATTATTATTACTTTGTATTTCATTACTAGTATTACAATTACTATCATTTTATTACTATGCACAACTTTCAATAATAATAATAATAATAATAATAATAATAATAATAATAATAATAATAATAATAATAATAATAATTTTATAATAATAATAATAATAATAATTATTATTATTATTATTATAAAATTATTATTATTATTATTATTATTATTATTATTATAGCATAATTAGTTTTTTTTTTAAAAGAGCACATTAGTATATGAACATACAATTAAAAATAAAAGACTAAGGACTCTTGGGTCCAATGGTATGGCTTCTTACCTCCCACATGGGAGACCAAGGTTCAAATCTTGGTGGAAGCATATATTTCAATATTGTTGTGGGTGGGGAGGGGGATTGGGGCTTGTTGGGTCTTTAGGTGAGTGACCTTGTGCGAGGGCAGAGAGAAAATTCATCTTACCACGGGATTCCGAAAGGGGCCCAAAAAATTAAAAATAAAAGAATACTCATGTTCAAGGTCCGTTTATAATAAGAATTTAGGTAGTAATGAAAAGAACATATAATGATATTAGAAAAAGAACATATCTTGAAAGAGCATACGAGATCTATTTAAAGAACACATTTTAAAGATATAACATAGATGTTTATTTTATATTAATGACATGTTTGGATTTAACAAACAACATGTTCTTTGTTATATCAATAGATTGTTTTTTTTATTATAAATAAACCTATAAATATATATAATCATATGATCTTGAACAAAATGTTTAAATATTATTTTTATATCGTTGTCTTGTTCTATATAAACTTTGTTTTTAAGTATAAGTTGAAATCCTTTGTAGGGGAAATTTTGAACGTGATGACAACACCATTAGGTTATCCCATGCTACTCATGTTTTATATAAACTAGTAATATATAATTTATATTATTCTACCAAAATTGTTTTAAAAAATAAACATCATATACTATTGTCATGTTCGTTACATGTACAACATCAAAAAAAAACATCACATATCAAAATTATTAATTAGAATAAATATAAAAAAGAACACTTACAAATACCAAAAGAACATTCTTTTTCTTGAACACAAATAGCTTCAAATAGTGATATCAATGACATTTATAATAATAGCAACGACATTAATAATAATTACAAATATTAATAATTAATAAGTACAACAACGACAATAATAATAATCTTTTTGAACAAATGTACTAGTAAATAGTAATATTAATAGTAATAATAATTGAATAAAGTAATAATAATAATAATAATAATAATAATAATAATAATAATAATAACAACAACAACAACAACAACAACAACAACAATAATAATAATTATTACAATAACAATAATAGCATTAGTAATACTAATAATCATAATAATCATAATAATAATAATAATAATAATAATAATAATAATAATAATAAGTTTTTAAATATAAGCATAATGAAGTTATTCGATCCGATCTCGATCTGAACTTATTTTTTTTCGATCCGATCTAATCGACTGATTCGAACTTATTTTTTCCGATTTGATCCGATCCGTCCGATATGATCCGAAATAAGCAAAAATAAGGTGAACTAAACATAGCCTTACACACGATATTATTAAACCCTAATATGTGCCTATTGATATTATATTTGTGCAGTAAGGGCCGGTTCACTCTATAGTGAGGAAATAGGAGTGACAATACGCAGGCATTCACTCCCACAGTGAGGAAATAGGAGTGACATCTTATCTTGTATGATAAAGGTAAACTTCGCTTATGCGGTCCAACATACATTACACTACTCCGAAACAAAATTAATGTTGTCCAAACCCATTATAAACTATTAAGTGAAAGTGCTTTTCGACAGACATTTGGTCAAAAGGGCTGATCTCATCTTAATAGCCATTCTTCCAGGATCACTTGCATGTTTGGGGATTTGTATAGTGGTTCTTACTTCTAATAGGCAGCACAAGCTAGCTAATATACAAGCGCATTAATTTCTTTCACAACAACCAACTTGTGTGATGTACGTATTATGGTTGATAATACACACCATAAAAAATACTAACATTTCTAAATCACTCATATTATATTCAAGAGCATTTATTATTTAGGAGTTGGGTACTAGCTTCTTTCCTATACTAACTTTTCCGAGCAAGGATATGAAAATCATAGCTAACTAGTAGTACAAAGTTGATTGTTTCGAATTTGATTGATAACCAATTGGCGCCCCTTTGTTACGTCTTTTAGATTGCTTATCCATACACAAAGAAAACTAATATCGAACAGCAGCACTAACAAGTTATGAAATACTTTTATGGTATGAATTTAGGTAGAGGTTGGATTACTTGAATGTTTTAGATAGTCGATTGATTTGCAATAATCTCTATTATATAAGGGAAGGGGGAGGGAAGATGGTGTCCCCATTTGAAAATTCTAAATTACCCTTAATGAACTAATTAATGGAATGAAAAAATTACAAAAGAAAATAATTTAAAATTCTTTCTCATTTCAACTTGCCATTTTAAACAAGTTAAAAAATGGTATATGCATCAAATACATCAATCAAAAAATCAAATGGACAAAATATCTTGATCTTTTTTTTTTTTTTTTTTTAAAAAAAAAGAGAAGATGGTATATATGACGTCCGCCTGAAAAGTCTAAAACACTCACTTACCTTTGATACTCTTTAATTCAGTCAAACCAACTCATTATTTATGTTCTACTCAAAATTCATTCACAAAATATCAATATTAAAAATAACTCACAACCTTTGTTAGTTTTTTTACATTAACGAATTAATCTCTATTATATAAGGGAAGGGGGGAGGAAGATGGTGTCCCCATTTGAAAATTCTAAATTACCCTTAATGAACTAATTAATGGAATGAAAAATTACAAAAGAAAATAATTTAAAATTCTTTCTCATTTCAACTTGCCATTTTAAACAAGTTAAAAATGGTATATGCATCAAATACATCAATCAAAAAATCGAATGGACAAAATATCTTGATCTTTTTTTAAAAAAAAAAAAAAAGAGAAGATGGTATATATGACGTCCGCTTGAAAATTCTAAAACACTCACTACCTTTGATACTCTTTAATTCAGTCAAACCAACTCATTATTTATGTTCTACTCAAAATTCATTCACAAAATATTAATATTAAAAAATAACTCACAACCTTTGTTAGTTTTTTACATTAACGAATTAATATATCTAAAGTCATCTATTTATTAATCTTTCACATTTTAAGTTTAATCATAAATATAGTATTGATGTAGTATATAATAGAATAACAAGTTTTGAAATTAACGCACGCATCGCGTGCATATGAGGCTAGTATTAAATTAATTAACGATTCGTTAATCGTTTCTTAAAGCAATCGCCTCACAGACATTAATCGTTTCTTAAACCAAATTTCCCAATTAACCAAATTCCCTAATTAAGAACCCTAATTTATTAGCCCCCAAAACCACAAAAAAATTCAATTACAATCGGTTAATAACTTAAACAACAACATTGTGAAATTTAACACCGAACTCGAAGAGATACATACCGACTCACGTGGTTCTTCTCGCCAATTTAAAACTGGATTTCGGCAATTTCTGAATCTCCAATCTAGAGCCCCAATAGCCAAGTCGAAATGTTAACCAAGCGAAACGATGATGAAAGTAGGGAAGAAAGTGCGATTTTGGGTGAACAAAATCGTGAAAATAAACTCATTACTTCACTCTTCTTTACTAAATAGGTTTCTTCGTCAAATTCTAACTTTTTGGGGAAAATTTTGATCTCAAAGATCTCGCAGTTTTGTTTTAATTAGGGTTTATCTTATTTCTTGAGGGGAAAGGTTTATCTTATGCATACTATGATACTCGTAATCTCAATCAGAGTGGCGGGGGAAAACCAAAACTAAAAGGCGCTCTAATAAAAAAAAAAAAAAAAACTACTTTCATTTTTTTTTATTTTAACTTTGTTTTAGATGCTTGAAAAAAAACCGTTGTAATATCTCATTAAAATATTAAAAAAACTAAAAACTGTTGCAATAAAATAATCACGATGTATAACTGTTGCAATAAAATAGAAATAATATATAACTGTTGTAATAGTTTTTCTATAGCAACATTTTTCCAAAGTCAATAAAATAGTCATAATGTATAATTGTTGCAATAGCTATGATATAGCAACGCTAGTAAAATTGTTGCATAAAAGGGTGTTGCTATAGGCCTATTTTGTAGTAGTGACAACGTTGCATTTTTTCCATTTTCTTTTGCTTTAAATTGATTGTTATGAATGACTTTGGTGATATGAAAGTTCATCGATAGAATGTTTATATGAACAACGGATTGAAATGGTCGAACAATCTTTAAAAAAAGAATCTCGACCACTATCTTGGAATGTTACTTGTTTTTTATGCAATTTAATGCATAGTTTACGTAATTACTAAAGATATTTTGGTCATGACGTAATACAACCACTACATATGTTAGGTAATCACCTAATTAGATTAGGAGATTACCAAAACTTTTAGGTCATTACCTAAACCATATTATGGCATTACCTAAAATAATAATTGTCTTGGACAATGTGCTCAAATCATGTGATTATAACATATATGATGGGGGAATTATATGGTTAAGATGTGGGTTATTGATAACTTAATCCATGAGGTTTTAAGTGGTTTATATGATAAGATTGGATCGGGGTAAAAAGTTGCATTTTTTTCCATTTTCTTTTTACTTTAAAATGATTGAATTGAATGACTTTGGTGATATGAAAGGTTCATTGATAGAATGTTTATATGAACAACGGATTGAAATGGTCGAACAATATTTAAAAAGAATCATGGCCACTATACTGGAATGTCACTTGTTTTTTATGCAATTTAATGCATAGTTTAGGTAATTACTAAAGATATTTTGGTCATGACCTAATACAACCACTACATATGTTAGGTAATCACCTAATTAGATTAGGAGATTACCAAAACTTTTAGGTCATTACCTAAACCATTTTATGGCATTACCTAAAATAATAAATGTCTTGGACAATGTGCTCAAATCATGTGATTATAACATATATGATGGGGGAATTATATGGTTAAGATGTGGGTTATTGATAACTTAATCCATGAGGTTTTAAGTTGTTTATATGATAAGATTGCATCGGTGTAAAACGTTGTATTTTTTTTCCTTTTTCTTTTGCTTTCAAGTGATTGAATTGAATGACTTTCGTGATATGAAAGGTTCATCGATCGAATGTTTATGTGAACAGCGGATTGAAATGGTCGAACAATCTCTCAAAAGAATCTTCTTCATTGTAGTGGAATTTCAATTGTTTTTTGTGCAAGTTAATGCATGGTTTAGGTAATTAATAAATATATTTTGCTCATGTCCTAATACAACCACTTTACATATGTTAGGTAATCACCTAATTAGATTAGGATATTCCCAAAACGTTTAGGTCATTACGTAAACCATTTTAGGTCATTACCTAAAATAATAATTGTCTTGGACAATGGCCTCAATTCTTGTGACTATAACAAATATGATGGGGGAATTATATGGTTAAGATGTGAGTTATTGATAAATTAATCCATGAGGTTTAAGTGGTTTACATGATAAGATTGCATCAAGGTAAAACGTATCATTTTTCCTTTTTCTTTTTGCTTTTAAATGATTAAATTTAATGACTTTGGTGATATGAAATGTTCATCGATAGAATGTTTATATGAACAACGGATTGAAATGGTCGAACAATCTCTAAAAGAATCCTCGCCACTTCGTAGTGCAATGTCACTTGTTTTTTATGCAGGTTCTTGCATAGTTTAGGTAATTACTAAAGATATTTTGGTCATGATCTAATACAACCTCTACAAATGTTTGGTAATCACGTAATTAGATTAAGAGATTACCAAAACTTTTAGTTCATTACCTAAACCATTTTAGGGCATTATGCACGAGTTAGTGAGGAGAGAGAAATTACCAAAATTCAAAGGAAAAATTGATAGGAAGAAGTCCTAACTATGGGCGTTCCGTCATTTTAAGTCCCAACTAAGGATTATTTCCGAGACAGTCCCAACTATGCATCATTTTTTTGCCGAAATTGGTCCCGGGTGATTGATTAATTGTCTAACTGAGTTAAATTTTTTTTTTTTAATTTCGTCGGTTTCTTCTTCCCTTTTTCTCTCTCCTATCTCCTTCCTCCCATGCCATCATTCCCCTGACCACCCTTAAATCCATCCCCCGCCACCCCTCCTCCAACCCACCTCCCCGCCTAACATCCGAAATCCCATCCCCCTCCCCGCCATCCCTCCCCCTCCCACCCCCCTCCCTTAGCCACCCCCGAAATCCATCCTCCTCCTCTGCCTTACCCTCCCCTCCCACCCACCTCCCAATTAAGCTAACCCCTGAAATTGTTGGTATAAGTGGGGAATCAAAACCAATTTCCTTTATATATTGTTGGTATTTTTAAGTAAAAATGAGAATGAATATGAGTGCCTCCATTCACCGAAATTAAAGAATAAAAATAAAAATGAAACGTTCTTTATCTTCATCTTCAATAAATCTCGCATCATCTTCTCCATTGCATATACTATTTGATTCTATCAGCTCAAACCACCGACAATTCTCGTATCTTGAAGTTTTTTTTTTTTCTCTCTCTCCCCACCGGTCCCTAAACACCCGGATATAATTTTGAATTAGAGGTTTTTTTTTTCTATCTCATCGATTTGGAATTTTCTTTCTTCTAGCTTGCTTTCTCGTGGATGGTTGTGTGGATTTTGGCATGCAGTTTGAGAAGGGCGGGGATTGGTTGGGTAAGAAAGGTATTTTCATCACTTGTGAAGGGTTTTGTGTTCGTCGGTGGTTAGTGGGTTAGTGGAGAAATTGGGTCAGATTGTTGGCGGGGCTAGAAGAAGAGTGATAGTGGGATCGGGGTCTAGTGGTGCTTGTGGTGGCGGCTTGGTGGAGGGGGTGCACCTTCGGTGTTGGTGGTGGAGGGGTGGTGTTGTGGCTGGGAGTTTTGAAGGTGGGGATGAGAGGGTGGATGCCCACTAGATGAGATAGAAAATGAAAGTTGGGGCAAAAAAAATATAAGGAAATTCGTTTCTGTTACAGCGGAGTCATTAACTCGTCGGGACCAAATTTGGCAAAAATAATGCATAGTTGGGACCGCTCGAAATAATCTTTAATTGGGATCGAAAATGGTGGAACGCCCATAGTTAAGAGACTGTTCCTATCAATTTTTCCAAATTCAAAAAGAGTCGGAGTCTCGCAACTCGCATTGCTTACTCCCAATAGTACATTGGGTGATATACATATACCATTGTTAAAGGTTGGTGCCTTGCTTTTTAATTCCCTTACAAGTTTGCAATTTTAATAGTTGGTTTTTCGTTATTGATTACGAGCTTTATCTCATTTGATCGTAATTTGTCAATGTTCACTAATCAAATGAGGCATCCGTTTAGCCTGGGCATTGATCATGTATATGGTACTTTGAGGGCAATTGAGTGTCTTCCAGTAAGAGAATGACAGGTTAAGCCATTGTGTAATGGGGGTTGATTTTGTATTGAATGTTTTTTATATCTCGTATTGAATTTTTAGCAAAATAGTGGACAATATTAAGTAAAAATGGAACAAAAAGGCCAGGTGGCCCGAAAATGGCCCGCTTGACCCGAATGGAACGGGTTTTGGACAAACCAAACTGGCCTGCTTCTTGGCCCGGCTTGGCTCAGCCCGCTATAATGGGCAGAATTTTGATGTATGAGCCCGGCCCAAACCCGGCCCATCAGGTCTAGGGAGAGAGTTAGGAGTATAAAAATAAAGTGGTGTCGCCATTTATCTAATTATAAATACGGCAACTCTGCTATATTGGCTGGTCAAATAATATGTGATGCAATGCGAGTGGAATAAATAGTTTGACTTTGAAAACTTAAAAGACAACTCGCTTTTCCCACGCAAATATTTTTCTTTTATTACTATGCGCAACACTATATATATATATATATATATATATATATATATATATACAATAATTTGTAGTTAGCTAATAATTAGCAAGCTAAGATAAAGGGAGAAACCAAAAGAAGATAAAAAATGGAGGTGGGTAAAATGATGGAAGATTGGCCAGCAGAAAAGAAGGTGAGTTGGGTGAGATCACAGATAATTGGAGGGAGTAGTGCACAATTTGAGTCTCCTTTTGGCAAATGCCGAATAACTTACGCCGATACTACTGCTACCGGCCGTTCTCTTCACTTCATTGAAGATTATATCACCACCAATGTTCTTTCTTTCTATGGTAATAATTTCCATTTTTGATCTATCTATCTGTTAGATTGCTACTTTATTTTATCATAAGTTTGTTGTAAAATCTATAACTTTTTTTCAGAATTATGGAGAAGATTAGTGGCTAAAAGTATCATTGTTTAAGTAGTTGAAAGATTATGTACTTCCTCCGTTCCGAACTTTTTTTTTTTTTTTTTGCGGTGAAACACTTCTCTCTTTTTATGTGAGCGTTTTTTGCAGGTTGTCTCATTCATTTTAGAGGAGAAAGTATATATTTTGGTAATGAAGTTGGACCTAAGAGTGAGGCCGTGGGGAAGGGAAGAGAATTCCATCTCCACAGTGCCTCGAGTGGGTCGAAACAATAACTTCAAATTCATTAGGTGCAATGCAAGTTCAACCTCTAAATTAACCCATCTACAAATAGGTGGATAACTATTCAAAAAACAAAATTGAATCATGTTGAACCTCTCAATTAACAAGCTTTGCATTTTTTTCCTTTTTTTGGTAATGAAAATGGGTCTAGGCCAGGGTCTTACTTCCGGGATACTCTCAAGTCCCAACCCAATGATCAAGCCCTAGGCACCTCGAGGTTGGGGGGAGAGGTAGAGCTAAATACGAGTTGTGTTGAATTGAGTCGAGTTATTGAATATTCGAGCTAAGCTTGATAAGGATTGTAATTTGTAAGTGTCCGAGGTGAGCTAGATCGATACTTTAGAAACATGTTTGAGCTTGGCTCGTTAATAATTTTGTTTGTTCGAGCTAAACTCGATCAAGCTCGCTCGTTTGTAGTTCGAGCTCGAACACCAATGAAGCTTCATCCAATAAACAAGTTTTGTAATTATGACAGTATTTTGTAGATAAAAGCAAACAATTATATACTCATATTTTTCTTTATCATTAACTAATAAAATGATAACTAGCCAAACTAACATAAATTAAGAGTTCAAAAGGAGAGAAACCGCAATTCCAGCAACCAGTACATGATAACAATAAATTGATAGGTCGCATAATCAATTTAGATTAATCTTGATAGAAAAAAAAATCCTAACAAGCTTGTAAACGAGTTTGAACAAATTAAAACAAGTTCATAAACGAATTATAAGTTATAAAGGATCCATTCATGAACATTCACGAATCCAACACAAAGGTGTTCGAGTTTGGCTCGCTTGTTAACGAGCTTATAATTATTGTTTGGGATTGTTAATTTACTTTATAGACAAGTTTTAACCGAGGTTTAACCGAGTTTTTTCGTGGACTAGTTTGCAAATGTATAGGCCCATTTGCAACGTAGGGGGAGGGTAAGGGAATCTACTCGTAGGGAATATATAGATGCACATATACGGAATTTCAAGCAAACAATTTCCTAACATCTATCATAGGATTGTATACATAATATAAATATGAATCATATTATAAGGGAAACGAATGCACATAAGATTAAGTAGCTCGGGCAAAATCTACGGTTTTACACTAGTGGCATCATTGTGAGCACTCTTTTTTATAGTTGGTGTTGTGTTATCCACTTGTTTTAATTGTGATGCTCCCTGCAACAAAGTTGTAGTTGGTATTATATAGGCCCTATTTTACCTAAATTATATCAATTGAAATCGTCGTAATAATTACTTCATTACTCATATTCTATTACATTTACAACCCTTTCGAGTTGTATAAGGAAAACCACGTACGAAATGGCTTATAATTGATAAGAAAATATTCATGAATGACATCGCAGGACACTTTATACTTGGACAATATAGAAGAAAGGGAAAATGCTGGCACTCCTCCTATAATCCAGACGATTAGAGCAGCATTAGCTTTCTGGGTCAAAGAATACATTGGCCCTAAAACCATTGAGCAACAAGAGCATAGCTACATGGCAAGCGCATTGAAGGAACTAGCCAACATCAACAACATTACAATTCTAGGAAACACGAGCACGAAGAGACAGGCTATCTTATCCTTCCTTGTTTATCCAGTTACTGATCAGATTAAGGAAGATGTTCGAGTGCAGGAAGGCGAACGTAAGCCTCTTCATGGACGTTTTGTGGCCAAATTGCTTAATGACTTGTTTGGAATCCAAGCAAGAGGAGGGTGTGCTTGTGCTGGACCTTATGGTCACTACTTGCTCAATGTTGACAAGCCTTACTCTTTGGCATTGAGATCATTAATCCAACAGGTAAAAAATCTCTATTTCTACAAAAAAAAAAAAAAAAAAAAAGCAACTAGTTGATTTTTTGTTTGTTAAATAACATTTACAATCTATGTATTTACATCAATATTTTATTGTTTCATGTTTTTTTAATTGTATTTACATACTGAAAATCCTAGATTTTGACATCGATATTGCTTATCTTTACACAGGGTTATGAGGGAGTTAAACCTGCATGGACGAGAATTAGCTTTCCATATTATATGTCAACGGAAGAATTTGAGTTTGTATTGGATGCAGTAAAATTCGTGGCAAAATATGGACATCAATTTCTTACATTATATCATTTCAATTGGAAAAATGGGGATTGGACCTTCAAAAAGGAGGCATACGAGAAAGTCTTTAATAATGCAAGACACACTATTGAAGATGAGTCGAAATTAGCTAGTTTCATGCAACGCTTAAAGCTAAGGTCTAAGGGACCTTATAACAATAAGCAACATAAAGATCATGATAAAACTAACATTAATGATACAGGTTTGACAGAAAAGTATGGTTCATATATGGAATCTGCCATCTTCATAGCTTCTATGTTACCAGTTTTCCCTGAGCAAGGTTCGGTTCCAGAAGATTTGGACATTGAGTTGCCCTTCAAAATTTAAACACTTTGTTTTTCGTTTTGATTATGTTTGTATTGAGCAGATTAATCTTTTTATTCTGTGATATATGTACAAATGTAAATTCTCTAATAATTTAATTTCAATATATAAAGGTAAATTGGAGCTATGTCTAAAAAAATGTAAAGGTAAAGAAAGGATGAAAGACAGATTGATTGTGTAACACGAGTTGATCAACTATACTTGGTGCTTTTGTAATTCTACCATAATAATTTGGTGCACTGTTCATATGTTTTGTTTTGACTATCTTGTAGTATTATTTAAACTTAAGGAACACCAAAGTTATATGTGCTATCGTAGGATTCATTTCAATATAAAATTTTCAATATATTAACTTTTTTATAATTTTTAAGAATATACGTTATGTACGCCTAAGCCTTGTTCTTTTGGAATGAACTGAACTGAGTTGAATCAAGAAATCGTGAGAGGAAAGTAGTTGAGTTGAGTTGGACTAAATCTGTCCCCAAAAGAACAGGGCCCTAGAGAGGTAGGCCAATGGACGATGTGGGAGGCCAAGCCACGGGCTGAAGCAGGTTGGGCTGGCTCGCCTTGGCCCAGGATCAAACCACGAGTTTCGCATGTTGGGCAAGTTGGTCTAGTAGGCTAGTTTGCTCAGCCCAAACCAAGACAATCTAAGTTGGGCTTTCGCAGTTCATGGAACAGGGTTTTGCGAATAGTGGGTTTGATGGGCTACCGGTTTTTCTTATGTATTTAAACAAATTTAGTTAAGCATTAGAATCACTGTTACATAAACTTTGAAATTAATTAGAATTTAGACAATTAGCAATTTAAAATTTAGACAATTAATGAAAAAGGCCAAAAGTCGACGTAATTTTTCATGCCTAAATTGCCGTCTACTGCATCCGCAATTTACCTGATTTTGCTATAGCCATTCGTATTGCTTTTGCTTTAAGTTTGCTAAGCCTCAAGTGAAGCAATTCAAATTAATAAAGTTGAACAAAAATAAACACATGCCTGCAAATAAAGTTCCATTACCAATTTAACATAGGCCCTATTTTTAACAAATTACAGCTCTATTTTCATTACCATCATTTATTACCAAAGCACGAACCTCTCAAGTCTCGGCATTTCTAATAAGAAACAAAAAAAGCCTCTTTTCTACCACTTGTAGTTCCACTACACCAAACGTAAAAACATGTTTGAAGATAAACAATAAGGCTAAATGAAGAATCGTACTCCAAATAGCAAGACTCATACAGAAATATGTGAAATTGACTAAAATGATTGCATCTGTTACACACTGATTCTCATAAATGGAGTAGTCTTGAAGGACGTCAGCAACAAGCCTTGCTCCATAACAAATATATGGTGTTTACAGTTTACAATGATGATTATGAATATACATCATAAAGTATGGCCTTTTAGTACACAAGTCAACATAAGATTAGCAATAATATCATGCTCCCATTGTGACTGATGAACACTATAAAAACCAGAGAGAACACCAAGTAATACATGCTATAAGGCAACGCCATAATCTATAACTCAATTCCACGCATTGGTAAGATTTACAACCGGCTATTCCCATGTTCATCGGTAGTATTCTATTACTCTATACAGGTGAAACACACCCCCAAATTTCAAGTTCTCAGCTAATTTGCGTTTAATACATGACACACGTAGAAAACACTTGGACATGAAAGAGTTCTCAGATGCACAATGAGCTCAGAACTGAACAGGTGATTGATTTCAATATGTTAGTTAAGCTAGCAAAAACAAAAGATGAAAAGACATAATCATAAAGGAAAGATCAAACAAAAATCTCTGTTAGTGAAATTATGTGCTTCATGACCAAAAAAACGTTCTACAGATAGATTTCAAAATAACAAAAGTCCTGCAGATAGATTGAAAAGAGCAGAATGCGCCAGAAGCACAACAGATACTGACATCAAAGAACATCATACTGACAGATTTGATTCAGTACTGAATAATCTGCCTTCGTTCTTTTTTTACTTTTACTACTTCGATTTTTGCACTATTGACTATTCACAAACACTACATTGACCATCGTTATTGGATTTGTCTCATCTTTTACAAATCGACTGTTATGAATAATTGCTCAAAGTTGTGCATTAGCAAACGTGAAAGTCAAAGAGGTAGAAGTCATGAGTGAGAATGAAAATTAATTGTAGAAGATGCACAATTTCATGTAACCCTGCTCTTGATTTCTATGTATTGTACTATTGTTTGCCCTCAAGGTGTCAAATTACTGAACTATTAAGGTTCGCTTGAAAATGACTTGAACATTATACACAAACTAGAGAACCATATTTCATGGATAAATAATACTTACCCAAATGGTTAACATTTTGTGCAAACAATCATTTGAGACCATATATTAAAACACTTGTGGCGGTAAGACAAGCAAATGTAACAAGCACCCAGAAGATCTAAACAAAAAATGCCCAAGTAAAAACATGAATAAACAAATTTACCACGGGCGATGAAAGAGTCCGAAGGTGTTAGCGAATCCAGCAATGTGAAACTGATCCTGCTCTCTTGTATTCTTCACAATCTTCAATTTGACAGGAAGAAATCAGATCTCCAATTTTCACTATGATCTGATGGCGCTTGAACTGAATAAAGAAGTAGCTTCCAGTGGGGCACCCTGTCATGTCTCTACACCTTCTTCAACACTTGGAAGTCCACTTTCTCTAATAAAGGCTGGATTAAGAAACTTTGAAGCAAAAGCCCACAACTTGTACACATCATCAAAGTTGGACAGAAAACTAAGTGATGCCGTGAGAACCTCCACTCTAAAAGAACCCGCTTTTTCCATCAAAACGGCCATTTGCCATTGGCTTGCACAATGTCGTGTCTGTAATGTTCAATTCTCCATTGGGATTCCCTGGACCATCCATGATTCTTATATGGCTAAGGATGCCAACACCAAGACAGATGCCATGGGCTTCTGCAAGCTTTTGGACAACCTCTGGATTTATTAGCCCTCTGTCTTTGTTTCTCACATTGAAAGCCACGGCAGCTCCTCTTTCGTACTTAATTTTAGGGCCATATATTTGGATAAGAGGCACAGTATCTTTTCATGTGGACCAGGGAATCTCAGTTGCAGAAGTGACGTTACAAGCCAGTTAATCAAAAACCGTAATCTAGGAAGTCGTTCTATTGAGGCCCAACATGTTTATATGATCAAGATGCCGGCAAATGATCTCTGGTTCTCTCCTATCAGATTCTAGGTCATCGCCATAATCTCCGTCACTTGCATAATCATAGTCTTCGATGTTTCTTGTAGATGCCTCACCTGCCTCCAAGGTATGACCAGAGTGCTCTCTGTGGTTATCCTCTGTACTGAAGGATACCCCTCCTTCCTTTGCTAGCAATATCATCTTCTTCAAAGCATACAACCCGGCCAGCAGCAAATTTGTTGCCATCCCTCCTTCCCAAAAGCCTGAACTCACCTTCTGTTTCTCTTCTGATAGCACTTTCTTTCGTCTCAGCACACACTTGCGATGTGATACCATGAGATGCCAAATTATGACAGTTGAAATTGGACCCATTTACCGAACCATTCAGTGATGCTTTGTTCCTTGCCCTTTCGTGTTCATACTCCTCTTCTATCTCATGAACAGGTTGTATTTCCTCATTGATCTCATGTACATTTTCAGTACTACGCGACACTGATTGAACTGCAGCATCAAATGATAGCATATGCCGCCCATCATAAGTCGGGCTCCTGGAGTTGTTAGCTGCTGGCTTTGGGGAGACCCTCTTGCCATTCTTCTTCCCAGAGAACCATAGGGGTGGTGAAGGAGTGGATCTCTGTCTCTCCAGCTGGCCTACATTCTCGGACCCCATCGGGCTTTGTCCCAAGTCAATCCAGAATGAGTTGTCAGATGATTCATCCTCACTGAAGATGGGGCTCTTCATCACCTCCCCAACAGAAATACTCTCAGTCTCTTCAAAGATTGTGCTAGCACCATCTCTATCAGAGCTATTTTCATGCTCCAGCTCAGTATCAAAAACATCCCTCACCTGAGCGGAAGTAAAAGCACCAGAAAAGGCCGGCATTTGCGATCCCTTCTGGGTGTCCCCTTTAAATTCTCCATTCTCATCAACTTCATCATCTTCAACCCCAATCAGCCCATCAAGACCATCCATTGAATCGCCCAAATATTGCGGGAAGACTGGAGTGATTTTGACCATTCCAGTTCCAGTCACCCCAGATTGGTTTTGAAGGCATGCCAAAACAGATTTTTTGATAAGAAGGCATCCAAATCCACTAGGATCATAACCGAATACCCTGTAAAATGATGTGATTATGAAATCAGGACGAAATAACGACAAGCCAAGTGAATCCATATCCTTCGGACCCAGAGCACCAGCATCTAACAGAACATGCCAATTGTTTTGTTGCGCCAGAGCCATCCATTGATACGAGTACTTGGATCCCGTCACCCTGGACTGAACAGGGAAAGACAAAAAGCCCAACAGCAGAATCCTTCTTCCTCTTCTTCTTGTTCAGAATCTGCTTCCTAAGATCAGCTGAACACGGTTTGAGAGTAGGCCATTTAAACCACGCACTATAAACTTTCGCTCCTTTCTCCTTTGCAGCTTGGCCCATCCAATTCAAAGATTGGCTCTCATGATCAAACATAGTTAACAATTTCTTGTTTGTATGAAAAGGGTATGCTTCAGCCAGCAATTTAAAGGCTGAACCTCTGCTTACCGTAAAGACAATTCCATATTCATTCTCAGGAATGTTCAAATAATCCATAATTCTAGTTTTTATATCATGTTCAACAGTCCCTTTCTCAGCACCACCATACAAGACATGATTACTCAAATTAGCACTCATCTCAGACAAGCTAAAACTTGAAGTGTCCCAATAATAGAGAGTCTGAAGGTGAGAAAACAGCCCAAATCCACAATAATCTAGACATACCTTGGGAGCTGGCCCTGTGAGATGCCCATATTCATCTAATCTCAGTTGATCAATCCTCTCAGAAGATTGATACTTGGGATACATGGTGAGGAATTTAGAAAATGCCTCATTAAGAGCCGGAATCGAGTCTTCAGAATCGTAAGTACGATCCGCCGCTAAAGCAGTTGCTCTGAGGAATTCTTTCAGGGCTTGGAGCCTTGCAAGCGATCTCGACCGTCCGAGGCCCTCATCTTTGTTGGAATTGGCCTCAGCATCATTGTCCATAGTGGATTTTAGAAGAGACCCATCTTCAGATGCTTCCTCAAGAGCTTCTCTAAGCTTGTTCTCCTGCAACTTCCTCAGAACTGAAGGGTTTTTCTTGCTATCTTCCCCAAATTCAGACCCATCTTTTCTTCTACCCTTCTTGTCAATGATCAAAGATACACAATGGGAAATAGGCTTCCATAGTGAGAGATGCATCTGAGCTAAAGGGGATAAACAAAATTAAAAAAAAACCTAACCCCAACACACAAAAATTTACCAAAACCTAGGTTTCAGGCCAACCCTTCTATCAAAGAACAGCTAGGGAAAGAGAAAGCAAGTTCAAATTCAAAACTTGCAAAGAGGGAATCAGTTCAAATTGCTTTCTCCAAAATCAATGAGTCTGCTTTCAGAAAATAACAGCAAACAAAAAGTTGCCACTAAACAGCTTCACCAATTTCAGCAGGAGAGTTTGATTGCTTTAACAAAGCATTCAAAAACACAAAGAATTATAGAGATTCAAAGGTGAAATAAAGGGCCAAAATATAATTAAAAAGGAAAATATAAACTGGACCACAAATTATTCTCAGCAAAAGAGTTGATCTTTAAAGAAGATCAGACCCAGAAAATTATAGCTAATATAGAATCAAAACAATTAACACAAACAAACTGAAGTGGTAATTTCCAAGCACCAATCTTGGCCCAGAAAAGGGGGTATTTTGCGTTTGACTTTTGAAGAAGACAAAGGAGGAGAAAAATCAGCTAAATTTAGCTAAATTAAACTAAACCCATCACCCAAAAAGACTGAATTTAAAA
Organism: Beta lomatogona; assembly: GCA_947646795.1. NCBI lineage: Eukaryota > Viridiplantae > Streptophyta > Magnoliopsida > Caryophyllales > Amaranthaceae > Beta > Beta lomatogona. Next base: position 181,441 of record CANSNZ010001499.1, read on the forward strand.
AACCCAGATCCCCAAAAACACTGAAAAATCAAAAACAGAGAAACCCTAATTGGCAACATTTAATATAGAGAAGCTCAGAAGGAAGAACTGACCCCCATTTTGACTTTTAAGTCAAAAACTTCATAGAGGAAAAAATTACAATAGATGGGATTTCTTCTGTGTCTAAAAATTAGGGTTAGGAAAATTGAAATTTTGGGGGAAGGTGAGAGAGTGGAATGAAGAAGAAAGGGGAGAAAATTAGTAGAAGGTTTCTGAGGTCAACAAAGAGCAGAGGAGTGAAAGTGTTTTCATTCAATGACTTTTAATTTTTACCTACCTTCTTTTTTTCTCTCTTTCTCTCTCCTCCCTTTGATTTTTTTCCTTTTTTATTTGACCTCTCTGTCTCACATTTTCTAATTTTGATGTTGATGGAGTGTTACGCATCCTGCTAATCTAAATCTCGGATTAGTAGTTTTTTAATACTCCTATTAGAATCTGTATTGAGATTTGAGGGTAGATTATTAAATTGAACCTCTATTTATGGTAATTTTTTACTAATTTTATGAGAAAGTAATGGATTTCTCTATTTTGGAAGGAAATTTTTTAGACTTGCTACCTTGCTTGTGACCAACTTTAACAAATCATTTGTGATAGCAGAGGAATGCCTAATACTAGATTCGAAAAAAAGGAAGTTGAGATTGAGATTAAATACAACTTTGAAATAGCTCAAGTAATGTAGGGTTTAAGTTTGTTCTTTTTATATTAATTAAGGTCAAATTGAGCTGAATTTTAGTTATATGTATGGTTTTTATTTCGTGGTTGTAATTATAAACATGTTCATTAGTTATGTACACTTCAATCTAATTATAAGAGTTCGAACTTTAGTTATACTCAAATAGTCAAATGTTATATAATTGCGAATGGGTAAATGTATACTTCAAATAATGATATAAAACTTGACCAATCGAATCAAAATGTAACAAAATACCTACTCCATCCCATTTGTATTACTCATGTCTTTATGATACAATTTTTATGTCATAATTCTTCCATTTTTTACTTGCAATATTTCCCATTTAGGAAGATACATATTTCTTGCAACATTGACGTGTTTTGGGCGATATATTCTACCTTTTTCTCTACTAATACATGTGGTCTTTTTTTTCTCTCTTATCTCCTAAATTCTAGTGTCATATTTCAATGCAAGTAATGGATGAAATATTTCATAACCTTGTATTTTTTGGTGTATTTTCTGTTTTATTCCACGTTTGCACCCCCTTTATAAAGTAATCCCCATCTTTTTATAACGTCATTAAACTTCAATTTTCTACAATGGTGGCACCGTTGCATTGATAGTGATAGGCAATGGACATGTTAAGAAATGGGCCGAGCCAGAACAAATTATTTCCCGTGAACTATCCATGTCAAGGGTAGAGTGGGTTGCGAGCCATGTTGCGTAGGCTAACCTAGAAGATATACTGGGTTGTATCGGTTCACTGGTCACAATTGACCTTAGTCCGCCAAATCTTTTTATTTTAAAACAAATTTTACCATATGGCAGACTAGGTGGTACATTTTGCCACAAGTTTGGATAGGCTTTTCGGGAGGTTGTGTTGATTTTTTAAATCATACTTGATTTACCTAATATAGGTTGGGGCTAATAGTTTGACTGCACTAACCTCGATTTAAACCATGCTAGATAGATGAGTGAGGTTGAATCAAGACTCGAAATCAGCCCACTAACCATCTCTATTATAGTTAAGTAAACGATCTTACCTAAAAACAGCCCAACATCTTGCATTTTCTTTCAAAATTCTCATTTGCATAACATGTGTATATGTAAGATAAAAATTACAATTATAGTTAACGAAGAAGATTTGATAGTTTAAAGAAAATAAATTCCGTAATGAATCATGGGGTGTGGTGATGTTTATATAGCTTTTTCCCACTTTAGTAACACATCTCCCAAAATATAAAGTTTAGTGACGCATTTTACAAATTAGATATTATCTCAAAAAGGAAGGAAATGATGAATTATTAAATAAAATAAAAATAATACTGGTGAATCATACTATAATGTAATACCCTTAACCAGGGGCGTATCCACTATGGGTTCACCTGGGTTCAGTTGCACCCCATAGCTGGATGTTATGGAAAAAAGGTTGTCGAACATTAGTAGAAAAACAAAAGGACATATACTATATCTTCATTCCTGCAACATGAGGAGCCTCGGTTGGTGGAGTGGTTCTCTCGTGCCTTCCTCATAATACATGTGCATTGATACATTTGTTATTTTAAGAAAATA